>JAZDUH010000182.1:18000000-18515000 GCA_036419115.1 Scarus forsteni
ACACCTGAGAGGCACATTTATCATGATGTAAAATCATCGCTGACTGTAGAAAGAACTGGACAAAACCAGGATGAAGTTATGACAATAACGATTTTGGAATACTGTTTGTTTATCTGTGGAGGCAGCCATGCTATAAATAACTTCTCAACCTAACTTGAGATCAACCTACTGATGGACAGAGTGGTCAAGTTGAGTGGTACATAGGGCCTTCTGATCAATAAAAGTACTACACAGCCTATCAGCGGTGTCTATCATGTACCTAACTTCACAAAACCGGAATCCTTGATAAAATCAAATCATGCACAATACAAAGAAATCATGCTCCTATACAGAGAGAGGCATAATAGACATGTTTACTGAAACAGTTTGTTAGACTAGGCAGTAAATATGTTCACTTTGGCGGTTAAGCCATTCGTTCACCACACAGAATTGTGTGACTTTCATTCTTTCTCTGTGCTCAGACCTATGTGAACACTCAAGGAACTGCAGTCGTTTGGCACTTCTGCAGTGGCTTCATTTTAAAGCCCTGCAGGACTTGGAAATTGCCTGATCCAAGCAGTGTCTTTGGGGTAGTTAATGAAAGACTGGTTAAGGTTTGACTTCAGGATCCAAACAAACAATCAAACTATCTACATATCAAACTTCCTTTTTTCTTGTGAAAGACTAATAGAATAAGCTCTGAAGAATGTCCCATTATACAAAAACCATTCAGCTTTAAAATGTGGGATTTCAAACTATGACTTTGTTTGACATATTGTCCCAGGCCGTCAATTTGACTGTAATCATTTTTACTTTTTTTTGCGAAATTTTAATTTTTAATTGTATGTCAACTGAAACCAGTTGAAATATTTTTGAGTGACAACCTTGGCAAGTCTAAAAGTAAATATTAAGTAGCAGAGGTCTAGAGATTTGACTCATGTTGAACTCCACACATTGACAATTGATGGAAGAGCCTCTAAAACATTGATTCAGAACCATTTTTATACAGAAACCCCTTAATTGTACTTGAGAAAGGTTGCTCCATGCCATGTTAAAAAAAATAGTTTTACAGTGTTTTCATTAATTACATCCAGGTGGATCTCTGATGCAGCTCCTAGGAGAGACTGGATCTCTAATGGGAACTAAAGCTGTGTCTCAAGCAAGGGATCTTGTTTGTTTTAATGCAGTTTTGCGAAAAAAAAGTCTTAATTTGTTTGTCTTTTAAAAGTGGTGCTACTACTTGAAGGCTGGGGTATTACTGGAACATGATGGTCATGTCTGCTCTGTAATTGCTTGGCATCACAGCAGCACAACACAATAAACAAAGAGTAACAACAGAGGACATCTGCCATGATCTTTCTCCATGCCATGTAAGTATTTACAACAACAAGACACCAAACTTTGTTTAAGAAAACACTGCCAGGCACATTGAAAGATAAAGCTGAAAAATACAAGAAATGTTGGTAGGCAATACTTGGAACCTCAGATGTGGAAGTGACGATTGTCACTGGCATTATTTCGTGAGAAAATTCTTTAGAATAACAACAGTTTTCTGGCAGTGGAAACACCTTTATTTGTGTGTTGAACCGAACCGAACCAGCCTGCTTGGTGGAAATGCAGCTTAATAGTTTGGTATTGTACCAAACCAGACTGAACTGGACCACTTGTTGGAAATGCACCATAAGGATTTTAAATAGGGTTACTGACACACGGGAATCTCTGTCATAGAGGTTATCATAATCACATATTAAAAGTTGAACTGAATGATTCATCATTTTCGGTCACTAAGAAAGTGACAACCCTGCACTATTCTTACTTTGACTGTGCTGTGTACATTTCATCAGTGTAGAGGGCACTTACAGTGTTGCCATAGCCTTATTGATATTGCTTAATAGATATTTTATTGCTTTTTGGATTATCACTTCAAAATTTGTTCTGTTGCTATTCTGGTGTTTTTTTTTTTTATTAAACCTGACCATAATGTTGGCAAACACAAGGATTAATACTATTGTCTCAACTCTATCTGTAGTGCAAATAAGCATGACCTCTCTTCACTTATATTTTGATTTAAACTGAACCATTATTTACTAAACCAAGTTTCTACTGCATGGAAAAAGGGATTGAAATCATAAATCACAAGCAGCCTGTTATCCAGGTTAAGAAAAGCATCAGTGACAGATGTAACCCTTGAAAATAAGTCATCTTCATAATACTAGGGGTGGGAGATGTGGGAATTTTGGTATCGATCTGATATCAAGTAAATACAGGGCTAGTATCGCTGATAATTTTGCCTTGAGTTGGTTGATTATGATTATGGTAAAACACAGCACAAAGATTTTAGGCAATAAAAATACTTTTTTTTTAATGAACCAGAACAATAGAACAAAATTTTAGCTGTATGAAAGTAATAAATTATTCCATGTTTAAGAAAAACAATCACAAGTGCAAAATAACAAAAAAAGCAGCAATGTAAAAAAATATATATATAATAATGTCAACATCACAACAAAAAATACCTTCCATTGCACAAATAAAGTGTAAACTACAGTTAACCTTAACCTTTGGCTTTCTGCTCACAAAGCCCTCTTTTGGGTTGCCTTTTTGGCTCTGTTTCCATATTGACAACAGATTTATAGGTTTTTGTTCAGGAACAGTAACATGTTGACAAAGAGGGAGAGAGGTGCACCGTTTAAAAGCGGCGGTCGGAGTGGAGTAAAGTAAAGTAAAGATGACATAAGAGAAACTGCAGTATCGATCTCATCACGCTAGTATCGATCCGATACCAATACTCAGCTTGGTATCGATACTATCGATATTAAGATTGATACACCCACCCCTACATAATGCTGCCTTTTGTAACAATAAAAGTCACAGCCTTTGGCCCATAGGACACTCAACAAGTTTAGGGCTTTTTTAGCCTTGCACCTCCCCGACTCAGTGTCTGAAATCCTGACTAGTGAAATGTTTCTGTGGTGGATATATGAACTGTTCATCTGGCATGTCAAATTAGGCCTTATTTTACATTGGCAGTCAGATTTTCAATGACTAAACTTCCTTATAGTTTATTATTGTTGTTTAAACCATCAGCCCCATGGGTTTTCAGACACATTGCCATCCACTGTATTAATCCCCCATGCTAACAACTTCATTTTAAAGATTTAAAACTCTTTTATTCCCTCAGTATTGAGAATTTAGACTGCATCTTCACGGCGTTCCTTAAATAAATAGATTATTTGCATAAATCATCATGAGTAAACACAAACAATCAAAATTGTTGACTGGTTGCTGATCAGGAGCCATGTCCTACCCTGAGAACTAAACATGCTGTGGTTTACCCTTAATATCAACATACTGTCAGAAGAAAACATCCGCTTTGTGTGTTTTGTCTTGATTGAAGTGCTTCCTTTTTCTCACACTTGCTCTGTGCTTAACAAGTTTATCAGCCTGTCTCTATGGATTACAAATACTGATTAAAAAATAGCGTTCCTCAACTGCTTCTTTATTGACACAAATGCACAGAATGAGGACTCAAAAAGTATTCATCCAACTTTACTGTCTGACCTTTTTGCTACTTAACTTCAAATTGTCTACATGTGAATGAAGCTGTACAGTAAAGCTTAATGTTCTCAGTTGAAAAAGATGCACTTAGATCAAAAAGAGGCTAAAATGTGAATAGGACAACAGCTGAGGAAGTGCAGACCCCCAGGAGCCACACCTGACTGTATTAAAGGCTCTGCACATTGTTTTGTCTTCCTCTTGATTACTAAGGCAGACTGTAATAATGACCAGCAGTGAGACTCATCTTCCGGGAAGGATGCATGCAAACTCGTACACAACCACAAACAGAAAACCCACTCGTGTCCTGGAGACCTTAATGTGTCCTCTCCAACTGAAAAAATTAATCTAGGACTCAAACAGTGACAGAATAGTAAAAAGAGGAGCTGCCTTTTTAGTGTTATACTTTCTTTATCTGGACTTAACTTCAGTATTTTCTTTGGAAAGCATCATATTCTCACTCAACTAAATTGGATGGACAAATGTACTTTACACTTTAAATACTCACATAAAGATAATGTACTTTTATAATAGGCTGATGTGTGAATAGTTTTGTCTTTTTAAGGGGGTTGGGGGCTTTACCCCTTTTATTGATATAGAAGAGAAAATGGATGGAGTCAGGCCAGAGAGAGAGCAGAAGACATAGTAAATGGGCCTCTGGCTGGATTCAACTCATGCATTACACAAGACGCGAGAGCCTCAATATGTGGTGGGTTCACAGACCTACCCACTCAGCTACCAGCACCCCTGGGCTGTTGTGCATTTCTAGTTGTTCACGTGTCAGAGTTGCTGAGAATGCTCACATTCTGGTAACAAAAATATGTCCTCTCTGTGCTACTCTGTTGGTCAGTTCAATGGAGTTCAGAGCCATGTTTTCTTAAATTCTGCATTGTTTCTTTGGTCTATGCTCTGCACTGGGCTCGCTACCCTCAGTCAGTGATGAGTCCTGATTCTGTCAAATGCAGTTTGATCATAATAGTGTGGAGAAGATGCTATGCTAATTACTGCACTGATGGGGTAACATCTTTTGGTGGTAGTAGTGTGATGATGTGGAGTGGTATCTCCCTCCCTGGAAAAACAAGTCTTCTCATCACTGGGTGCAATATCAAGATGAGATTCTGCAACCAGTGCATTTCCAAAAGTCTGGGTACAAACTCTGTCCTCCAGGTTGACAAGAATCACCCACACAGAATAGGGTTTATCAGAAACTACCAGCAGAATTTGGGATTGGAGAAGATAGACTGGCCTGCCAGCAGTCCCGACCTCATCACCACCGAACACTTGTGAGATCAACTTGAGTTTGCTGTTTGTGTTAGAGTGACAAACACAACCTCATTGACTGACTTGTGACTGATGCTGGTTGAAATGTGGGTGTGTGACCAGCATGAGTTGGAGGTGCCAGGCTGTTGTAGCTGTGTATGGGTGCTTTCACACCAGAGCTGTTTGGCTCAGACTAAACCAAAAAAGTCCGTGGTGCGGACCTTTTGGGCTGGTCTGAATACAAACCAGCGAACTCTGGTGCGGAGCAAACAGTCGGTCCGAGACCTCGCCGGAGAGGTGGTCTCGGTTCGCTTCCTAGTGAACCGTGGTGCGGTTCGTTTTATGTGTGAGGGTGTATTCAAACTAGGAAAGTCCATAGTTCGCTTTCTTTGGTCCGGACCAAATCAAGCGAACTATGGACTTTCCTGGTTTGAATACACCCTAAGGTTCTTTAAACACAACTGAAGCTCCTGTTTGTTAAATTAATAAATTCTCAAATTGTCAGTATGGCTTGTTTCTTCAGACTTCAATCATCCAATCCACCAAGCAAGAGTCAATAGCAGAATAAGTTTACTTAGAAATGTGAAGAAATAGCAGTAATGACATAATTTATAGGGGAAATAAACAGACTTTTGGCCCTTTTCTATTAGCATGCCTTAGCCCTACTCTACTCGGCCCTACTCGATTTGCGGCGTCTTTCCACTGGCCTGGTACCTCCTAAAACAAGCCAGTTTTAGTACCTACTCCGCTCTGGTTCCAAGCGAGCTGAGTCGATACTAAAAGATGACGTCACCTACTGCCGGCTACTGATTGGTCAGACAATGTCGTCATCGATGAGTCATGAGCGCGACGATCTAGCATGCTAGCGGTAGCTACCATTAGCTTACCCTCATACATCTTTTCTTTGCAGCTCGATTGCTCTGGTACTCGGCCTCATTCTGTTGTATAGCTTCCAAAACTCTTCTGTGCTTCTCAAGAGGTATTCCTTCTTGCCACCTGCAGCCTTCTCCTGCTTTCCTTTTTTACTCGGTTTGTGACAAAAAGCCACAGATTGTTGTGTCGCACGTCACTGCAGAGCTGCTCAGCCACACTGCACCCCGTTGGGCAGGCGACTGGGGCTAATGGAAAAGCAGCACAAGTCAAGTAGAGTAGAGTAGGGCTAATGGAAAAGGGCCATTTGCGATTATATAAGGTTGCTTGCCAAGAAGCATTGGTACAACAAAGAAATAATCTACCAAAACAACCTTTCTAGAAAACATGACCTTTTCATTGTTTGACAGGTAGCAGGGTGACTTGGTTCCAGAGCTGATAGTATGGATAAACAGTCTTATCAATGCCAATGAGTTATTTAAATGTGGACACTTAATTTCTTAAATAAAATTGTGAAAATGGGCTGTTGAGTTCTGTTATGGCTACAGCAGAGGGGGATTAGGATTATCCACCTGAACACCCAGAGTCATATCATTTTTTTGTATTAAAATAATTGACCTTTTGTAAATGTGAGTCACACAAGCATTTTGACGGCACTCATGCACTGTCAAAATATATCAAAAGATTTAACTTGAAGTACTTTGAACGCTCAGGTATGTTTTATAGCAAGTACTCCAGAGCTATCAAGATTAGAAATATCTATACTCTGGGTCAAGCATTAAATTTCTATCTGCTTCTGGCTCTTAGGGGCAGCGATAATTCAGCTAAGTCACCCCTGGGAATCCAGCTCTTCTCAGATTCCTGCCATATTTCTGGATGTCTGCTGAACAAACAGAAGTAAACCTGATCCACGCTGTCTCACTGTGCCACTGGGTAGAGTTTCCCCTGACTTTCTCTCATGCATGCTCACACAACTTCCTCCCATATAAAGACAGTAGAATAGCAGAGTCCTCCTCTGCGTGAGGAGGATACATACAGTCGTGCATACACACTCGGCCTCTGTAACACCAATCCCATCCGGTCCTTTAAATAAAACACCAAACAAAGAATCTTGTACAACCTGTTTAGCAAAACACTATCAGTGCATCAAACATAATAGTAAAGAGGACTTCTACTGCCAAAAAAATCTACATTAAATAGACAGCACTAACTGTTCTGACAAAAGATTCCTTGACCAGCCAACTTAAATGTTTGCAGCTCAAACAGTATGAAAAGAACATGATGCAAGGTACAGTATGACTCAGCCCCTGTCCACACAAAATGAAAACCATCTATTTCATTTTCAAAAACGTTTCCATAAATGAGGCATCGTTTCAAGAAATGTGTCTATCCACACAAAAACAGTGAAAACACTGTAATAAATGTGCCAGAACTTATAGTGGTACTGTAACTCTGCAACAGACATACACCAACACCAGAGAAAAGGGCATGGTGCATGCACATAAAACGCGAAATTTAAGCAAACAGAAGTTGTTCTCCGTGGTGGATTTAGAAACATGTGGCATGTGCTGTTCTCCATGTCCACTGCCCAGGCTCAGTACCTTCTGCAGCATGAACACAACACTGTATTCTGCCATTGTTTCTATTGTTGTTGGGGTTAGCCCATGCAGTTTGAGGGAGATGCGGGGCTATGAGATCATAGTTTCTGAAAATGTGTGTATCTGTTTTAAATGAAGAAATGTAAGAGCAGGGCTTTGAGGATTATTAACTCTGGGACCAAGTTTAATATATGTGCATTTTTGAGCTCCCAAAACACCAGCCCTGTGTGGATGACATGCAAGATCTAATCTGTCTGTTGATCGGTGAAAACATGGACAACCGTACGACTCGTCACATTTCATTTGTTCTCCTCACTATCTTTTCTTTGGCAAAAGTCTCATGCACACTACTCCTTTAGCTTTTGGTGATACACAAATGCAGAAAAAATTGTGGCTTCAGCTATGCTACACATCTATGCTAAACTAAACACAGGACTTGTACTGTGTTGTACTCACTCTCATATGGAAAATTCAGTGAATTCAGAGTGATTACAGGTAGGCTAACATGTTCATGTCCATTTTAGAACTCTTCTATGTTGTAAAAGGACTCACCTTACCTGACAGGCCAGGTAACTAGTTCAGAAGATGCTACAGGATATAATTCAGTAGTCCATCTGGGCAACAGCCAAAAGAAAACGTGTGGGGAGGGTAGAACATTTTAAAAATATAACCTGAAGTTGACTGGATGATTATTCTGCCATGGGGTGAAGTACAGATCATAAGCCAATTCTTGCCAAAGCCTTTAGCAAAGGGGCAGAAAGATACTTTCCACTCGAGTGTTTTTATCTGTTCTTAATTTTTCAAAGAATTGTGTTTCACTTCGGATGATAACATAACTAAAGCAGGCAGCATGATGATTTTTGTACATACAGCCATTATCAAAAGGTTTACAGTTGCTTCTGACTATCTTCAGGCTTGTAGCTCCCATGTCTGCCTTCTTAAAAGGACACTGATTGGGCAGTGCCACAGCACATCAAGCTCAATCGGTCCAGTTAGGAGCTTTGCAAGATGGATCTGCCTTATTACAGACATAGACATTCCTAACAGTGCCATGAAACACAAACACGAAATTCCTAAGAGTTTTTTTTTGGCAGGGTTAATTAGCCTGACCCACCAAATTGACTGTTCAATGTATTTTACTTGTCAATCTGAAAAAGAACCCATAAATAGTGTTTGCCAATGGGCAGAACTTTTATAAGCATATGCGACAGGTTATTGGATAATTGTCCATCAACTTTATTAATTATAGGTCAATCAGATTATACAGGAAGTGGGCCCTACTACTACGGCGTAAAGGACAGAACACAAACCACTTCATACAACAACCTCTCAGGAAAACCAGAAATATACAAAACATGTTTTCTATTGAGAAGTGTGTAGTGTTATTGTTTCATTGCATCGAGAAATGTGGTCCATGTGGTGAAAACTGCTACTGAAGCCATTAGCATCTCTGCTAATCCTTGTATGAGCAGTTACTTCCTGATGTCTCACCTCCATCTCCAAAGAACGCTAATTGTTCACAATCAATGTAGAGTGAAGATTGGCAAAGATGGATCTGTTTCATTACAGACGTTAAATGATGTTGATCCATCTGTATTGCACGGTTGTTGGTTAATCGCTTTGTCTGTAACCTTCCTGTTATCTAGATATGAAGCATTAAAAGTAACTTAACAGAAAGTGTAATATTGTTACTGCTGATCTTTTGTTGCTCACAAAGTAGAATCAGTGTTCATTTCAGCCTGCTGTGGAAACTCCACACAGACACTTTAAACATGCTGCTTATGCCCTGTGCAATAATGTACTTTCCGTATTGAGCAAGAGCAACAGAGTTGTCCATCACAGTGTATTTAAATGGTCTGTGTTACTGCTCAGGAATGGTGTCCATTATAAAATGGGAACTTTACAGCCACACAGTGACAACATCAATGACATCACCAGGTGCCACAGTGTCTGTCTGCACACCTCTTTCTCTGTCCAACACTCTTAACACACACACCCACACACACACACACACACATACTATCTCTATTGTAGGACCAGTCAGACAGCACTGTCCTCCACCTGTCTCCACTGTTACCTGTCCCAGTCATTACCAGGGTCCTGGATCCCCACTGTAAGTGCACATGTCAACAGCAAAATTACAGGGCCTGTGCACACACATATTTGTTTTGCCTTTTTAAAGGGTAATATCCGTCTGCACGCAAGCGATACGTTTCATTTTCAGCCCTGCACCCTCCTTCCTTTCTTCTGTATTTTTTTTCTGACAAACCCAGAAAACAAAGCGGGCGAGGTTCAAAGGCAAAAAAACACAGAAAGGAGACGTGTGCAGATGATGGACACACACTGGTGCTGTTTACTGGTGTAATAACAAGGGGAAACTCATGTTTGGCAGACCTGTGTCTCTGGTCAGAGTGGATTTTACTTCAGTGATTACAAACCACTTCCTCTACTGTCATCACATCTTAGCTTTGTTCTCCCATTTAGCCAGACTAATTAAGACAAGAAAGTGTCCTCAGATGTTTGTGGTGAGAGTGCCTGTCTAAAAACTTGACTCTGGCGAGACTTTAGAGCGAGGTGTTGAGGCTCAAGGTGCACGATCAAGTTTGACAAGGACAGAAGACGGAGAAACAATTTGTTTTGACAGATAGATAAAGATCTATATTCAGACGGTGACATCAGCTTTTCTTTCTCCTGAAATTATCTACGCCATTGGATTTACTGCCAGTATAAATACACCACGGTGTTTTTGTAAATGTCTTCCTTTTATCCTTACCTCTTTCACCAGGTTGGCTCTGGGTAACCTGAGTGCTTTCTTTTTCTTTTCAACGTGATCTCAGTAAACAATGACAAACTTCCTCCCTACTCAGACTGATTGACTTGGTCTTATTGTTGCTTTTATTTTATGTTTTGCCTGCTGAAAGAACCCAAGACTGTACTTCTGAATAGATACTGACAGAATTTCATTGCACGTGGCCCCTTGAAACAGACAGAAATGAAGTCACCCCTGGACAACACTGGACTTGTTTGCACAGTCAAAATTAAAAGTCTGCTGCAATTTTTTTGTAAGTCAGAAGCAAGGGGAATTTTCCCCTTAAACACATGGTGTGTTAATTCTTCTACCAGGAGCCTCTCAATCAAACCAATTCTAAAACTAGGTCTAAGTTATGGTAGTTTTTACCTATACAGTGACAGAGAGTAAAAGTCCAGTAGTAGGCCACTTTGTCTTTGACCTCATAACTTCCAAATTTAACCAGTGTGTCTTGAAACCCGAGAGTGTGTTTGTGCAAAGTCTGAGATAAAGCCTTAAAGAATGCTCAACATGTCAAGTTCACAAGCGAGGAATGATCATAAAGTCTAAGAACATTTGATCCTGTCCATTCCAAAAGTAGGCATTTTGTTTTGCTAAAGAAAACACAAATTCTCCCACATTTAATGGTTAAAGGTGCTATGAGGAAAATCTATTACTGGCAACATTAGGACTCTGCTACCCATGAGCACCTGCAGTGACTGTCATAATGCTGCGTTCCAGTAACCTCGGAATTGGGAGTGACATCATCTCCGACTTATCAGCGTTCCAGTGGAAGTCGGAAAAATACATGCCAATTTACCAGGCTATTGTTAGCTGTTGTTAGCTCGGGGGTGGCTAGGTTTCACCGAGTTCCCAGAAGGAAATTCCGACTTTGGGGGACGCTCCAGTTGCAGTCTCCTACTCGGAACCCGGAAATTCCTACTTCTGACTACAACTGGAATACACCAAAAGACCCAAGCCAAAGCGTGCCTTTGTTGTGATGCTAATAAAGCATGCACCTTCCTCAGCACTCTGCATTGCTTTACAACGACAAGATAATGTATCTCTTTCTAGTTACATAGCGGTAGTTTTTGATGTGTGACAACAAGTAGTTTTTGGTAAACTTAGTATCGTAGTTCTGTAGCCGGCTATATATCGCTACTTACAGCCCGGTGCTCTAAGACGTGTCTGAATAATATAAATTTTCTCTAGTTTTAATTGTCTTGTTCCCGAAGTTGAGTATCCAGGCCAGTCCAGCCCTGTCCGACCCAGACGGAAGGCTAAGGAATAGCATTTATAGATAACCTATTTTGATGCTATAAAACTCATCTTAAAGTGTGTATTTCGATCAGGCATATATCTAAAAGTGAGACTTTTTTGTAATTACTTAAAAACTCCTCACAGTCCCTTTAATTGCAAGTCACTTTAAACAGCTCATATTAGCCTGAACTTCCTGTTTTCATAATTATTTTGATGATTGCTAGGGTTTGTTTATAATCTCTAATGTTCAAAAAATCCTTGTAGTTTTCATTTACAGAGGACCCCTGATCCTAGGGCTGGGTGATATCACCTAAGTTCAATATCACGATTAATTGAAGCCCTTACCTCAATTACGATTAATGAAAGATTATATTATGCTATGCTGGAACAAATTAGTGGTGATACCGATGGTCATCAACACGGTCTTCTGCAATATTTACAGTTAACTTCTTTCTGCTTGGTGCCCTCTGCACAAAATCCAAAATGTGCCCAAACAACATGGACGGTATTTTTCTCGGCAACAAGGTCCCCTGATAGATTGCAGCTTGTCTCCTCCATGTTGGTGGTGCGTCCTTTTGCTCTTGGTGAAAGTGAACGTAGACTGTATGGAGGGGGGACAGTCAGGTGACTTATGCAGGGAAAATAATCAAAATAATTTGACATGTGTAAAATTACTTCGATTAGAGGGTCTAAATGTCAACTTCATTATTTTTCGATTAATTGCCCAGCTCTACCTGATCCAGCTGTATTCTCACTCTGAGATGCTCTGTTAGAGCTCCTGCCTCTTTAAAACCGCCTTCTTCATGTGTGCACAGTCCGTTCTGATTGGCTGACCTATCCACTCTGTGGCAATTACTGAGTTTAGCCCTGCTTTTCGTGATGTTGTCAACAACTCTGCATTCATTCTATTATCTCTGCCCTACACTGCGCTTGCTGCCTTGAGCCAATGGACCTAAACAGATGTCACACAGTTAGGTATCTTCTATATCATGCTGGAGAAACGCATGAGTTCATCCCAGTCCTTATTTAGTTGTCATGACAGGACATGGACAATAAAAATCTGAAATGTTACTTGTTTAACAACTGTTGATGATATTTGAAATAATGCATTAGTTAACAAAAAATGGGGGCTCAGTCTTTCCTTAATCAACTTTGGACAATTTACCACAAAAAGATCAGCAGAGTATATCTTAACAATTCAAACTAATAAGAAGGCAAACTTGCTGTAGATATACCGTATGTTGAAAGACACATTTATCATTTCCTATAGTTTGCTCAAAATCACACCAGTCCTTCCGTACATTGTAATTTACCCGATTTGATCCTTTGTAACATCCTGTTGTCTGAAGACATCTGAGGGTTAGGACAGGTTGGACTGACCCTCCACCACATCACACGCAGGACAGCACAGATCAGACGGTGTTATCCCAGCCCGGCTAATGACAGCTGAATGAGAGAAAGAGGCAGGAAGCTGTCCCCTGTGATCTCACTGCCTTATTATTGCTTGTGTATTGTTTTGTCGCGTCGGGATCCTTTTTGATGACTATTATTAGACCGAAAGACTGTGACTGTGTGACAGCAGGCTTTGGCTGAGGTTTGGTGGGATATCGTAAAAGGAAAAAGAAGATCTACTGTGCTCATGATGTCACTTCTGTAAAAACCAAGGGCCACTGTGGAGTAATAGAGAAATACACTATTGATACTGTCTTGGGATCAATAAATGGGGGAGGTGATTTAATTTGGGTGGTGATACAAATTCTAATGTGAATCAAGAAATTTTAAAGTGATTTTTTTAAACTTGTGAGATAGCAATTTTCTTCCTTTTTTATCAACAACTCAGTCAGTTCTAAAAAGATTTGGTTGACATTTTAGGGTACGTAAGCCACTGCTCAAGAGATTAGATTTTAGTAGTGATCTATGTTCAGATTTATTTATGTGATAGGGACAGTGCACATTAATGAACAACTATTCTGAAAACGTGGGATGTAAATATGCCAGATAAGAGCATCATTGCTAATTTACATTCATAGTCTCTAGGCAGGTAACACAAAAACATGATGCCAAAGACACCACACACACAAAAGCAGAACAGGACAATAGATCACAATAAGAACACATCCCAATACATTTCTAAAACCGTAGAAGTTAATGCTTACAGAACTGTTTTGCTTTCAGCCATTGTTTTCAGAATTTGCTAACAGTGGCAATGTTTCCTGTTTGTTTTCTGACAATAACTTCCAGACACTGTTAGAAATGCATTGGTGAAGGGTTGTGCACTTGAAGCAAGTCAAGTTAACTTCATAATTTTGCTTTCTGGAAGGCCTCCTGAGACCCTTCTTGTAAGAATCATTCATCATTGAGGGAGGTCATGACCCCAACCTTAGAACCACTGCTCTAAACAGACTGATTTGGTTTAAGTCAGATACTCCGCTTCCTACTATTTCCTTCTCTCTGGTTTCAGTCTTATCCAGCAAAAGCTCAAAAAGTTCATTTTTTAAATACATGATAATCAAATAATTTAAATGAGCTCCCTCATAGCCAGAAAACAAATCTGTATGTCTGTGTTAAATCAAAAATAAAACCATTTGAAAAGTCTGATTAATATCAGGATGTGTTGCAACTTATCTGTGTTTCCTCTAAATATGATTAAAGAATGTAATCACGTGTTGTCTGACAGGAAACAAAATCTCTGCCTGTAACAGAAGAGGTTGAGTAATCAAAAAAAAACAAACCCTGATGGAATTTCGGACGAGTTCATCCACCATCATGAAGAAATAACGTCATGGTCAGTTATCTTTTCTGCTTTATTGAATCATCTGTGGGAGCATCACAACATCACAAGTCCCTCAAAGCAAAGTTTAAAGGTTTATGGATGACCTTGTGACCCTGCGTATGCGCTGAAACAGAACAGGTGGTCATCCTCCTCAGAGACAGGTGCTTCCGTCTGCAGCCGACTGATCACTGTTGACTCTGAACAATGGAGGAAAACAGAGGAACAAGAAGGTCTAATTCATGCATGGCCATTTCCTGAGAAGCCCAATTCTATGTCAAACACAACTGCATAAAACCCACCCACACAAATACCCTCATTCAAGGTGTCTGTTATTTTTTTGTTCAGGAAACAGAGGCATTATTGGGCAATCGATCTGTGACCCATTTCTGAGGCTGACAGAGGCAAACAATAGGTGATTCCCTGAGCATTGAAGGAAATTCACGACCACAACTTAAGGAAGGAAAGGATAGAGTGGGGGGAAGGTGGGCCTGTCCTCTGGCCTTAAAAAAGACACCCACTGAACATAACAGCCCTTACAGCTCCCATGAGGAGTTTTTAACAGCTTTTCTCAATAACATGAAATGTAAACAAGACCATCAATATAATAATTTATTATTTCTGTCATGTAATTACTAAACATGAAACCACAGACCTTGTAGTTAAACAAGATGATTGCTGAAACAATAGTTATCATTTTTATCCATGGATGAAAATTCAGTATCAGTGTTATATTTGACTTCTTACTAATGAAGAAGACAAGATCAATAAAGACATTAGGCTGTGACACTTTTTCAGCAATTTTTCAAGAAATTTCAAGAAATATGTCCTTCCACATTAACACACTCAGGCATATATACTAGCAAGTGGCGCTGCAATACTGCCACAAACAGACACCAAAACCAGAGAAGACATAGAACATATGCATACATCATTAGAAATATAAACACTGGCATATGCTGTTCTCCATGTCCACTTTATGCTCACTCTGGTTATAGCTCAAGCTACTGTGACCAAAGGATGTAGGTAGCTGCTTCATGTTTGTAATAGATCCTCCTTTAGATGAGGGGAGGGGTGTTTTCTGCTCGGTCAGTTAGCAGGATAAGAAACTCTATGCTCAACAAACATAAAATGCAATAAAAACATCCATCTATCACATCAACATAGGAACAACAGGCTTTTTTAACTATCTGCTGCAAAATACATAGATCCTTCTCTGAGTGAGGGGAGAGGGCTCTCTCTGCTCGGTCAGTTGGCAGTATGTTAGACTTCCAGATGTAGCTTGACCCCTCCCCTCACCAAAGGAGGATCTATTAACAAACATGCAGCAGCTAATCACATCTATCGGTCCCACTCTAATGTGAAGAAATTGTGCTTTTACACTTTTTGTTTAAAAACACTCACAGAAAGCCAAGGGAAAGTCCAAAGTAATCTGCTTACTTTAAAATATTTAAGTTTACTCTTTTCTGCTCTCTCTTCCCTGTTCACTACTAGATCTGTTTTCTCCCCAGTTAAGCTAAACTGGCTAACCACTAGAAGTTCCTTATTCTACCCATCACAATAAAAGCAGTAACCTCTACCAAGGCAACACAACTCATAGAAAAAATAAAACACAGACCAATTTCGTCATGTAAAAACCTTATATCTTGGCAGTAAAACTTAACTGGTCAACAAACAGACAAATCAACTTCTGAGGGTGCACTCCAGAAAAGTCTCAATTCTGTCATATCAACAGAGCATCACTCGTTCAATTTAGGCAATCACTTTTGCACACTTACGAATAAAACCTGTTTCAAATAATGTATTTGACAAAATAAGGACTCTGAAGCTACCTCCTATATATATGTTGGGGTATCAAGTCACATAAATGTTTCATTGGAGCAACAAATTAAATATACTTACAACAACGAACAATAAAAAATACATTTCTGAACATTCATCTTATTTAGGAATCAATTAACTGTTGAAAATGTTAAACTGTGTCAATATGTTCTGAGAAATAACCAAACTTAAAAAAAAACTGCAACAATTCTAACTATGTGATAAAACACTGTTGATCCTGAGTCAAACATCAAAATTCATAGACTAATTGTGATCAAGAATTTCCTGGTCAGAACATGTATTTGCTATCTGTTACTGTCTCATATACTGTCCTCACATAAAAGATTCTTATAAGAGACGATGGACAAATTAAAAAACTATCATGTGCCAAAAGCAGACCATTAAGCTCTCTGTGGAAACAGGATAGGTACCACCCCACTTGTAATTGATAATGCTTCAGATCACATTAGATTTATAAGATTTGTTTGTTGACAGGGGATAGAGTCTAAAACAGAGGAGAGAGGGAGTGGGGAATAACATGAAGTACAGGAGACCCCACTTTGAGGACACCCGCTGTCTCAACATCCATAACCAGCAGCCTATTTGTGCTGCCATGTTACTATTTTAAGGAGGAAAGGTGACATGCCTTTTTTTGTTTCCTTTTTGTTTCAACTTTCACTGCCCATTCAGCCGTGCAAAGCTGCCATACTGTCTGGTCTTTTTGTAAAATGCGTCTCGCCGGCGTGACAGCTCTGACAGGCTTCACTTTGAGTCTGAAAGTAACAACTCTCTGGAACCTCCTCGAGAACGTCTGACCGTCTGATCAGCATTGGTATCCAAACAATGCGTTGAGTTACCTCTCTGACAGAATTACTGCCGTGTAATTTCACCTGTCTGGAGGCGCTTATCTGCATAGCTGTGGAATGACTTACTTACAGTCATAATGTGGCGTCACATGGTAATAACACAACACCTTTAACAAGACAGTTTACTTGTTGAGAAACACGGGCTACCTCTGGGAACACATTTGCATTTCAGCACGACGGCGAAAAGTCCAAATGCAGTGAATCACCCTCCTAAAATTCATCATTAACCTGAGAGGAGGGACTCATTTCCTCAAGCTCAGCTTCACCTCAGAGGCCTTATCTCATACACTATCAGTCATTGTGTAAGAGAAGGTGCCGGCAATAATGAGGCTCAGATCAGGATTGATTGATTAAGAGGAAGGAAGGGAGGGGAGGTTGATGAGCAGAAAGAAAGAAGAGTGAAGGGTTGACCCCGCACCTCTCTCTGTCACACAGATAAGAGCGATGATGGAGATTCACTGTGGACTCGAATAACCTTTTACTTAAGCAACATCTCAGTGAACTACTGCTCCGTTTTCTCTTAGATCAGGCCCGAATTTAGACCTTCTAGACCATGACATTCTTATTTTTATTTTCAAAGAAAAGATGCACTTATATAATTTTATTCATGATGTAAGGCTGTTGTACCAGCAAATCCACAAAACTCTGCAGACCAGTAAAAGCAAATCTTTATCAGTGTGGTTCATTTGGTTCAAATTCATATTTTATGGTTTTAAAGAAGTGCTTTTGGACAAAAATGGTGGAATAGGTTTGCTTGCATGAAGGTGTTATTTTTAAGGGATGCACTATAATTGATTCTTGCTGATATCCAGTATGTTGATATTTACAAAATGTCATCATAATTAAAGTCTCCCTGCACCTTGTTTTGGGAACAGATACGAAACAGGAAAAAACATTTTATATTTTGATAAATGACACTTCTGATTTGCAAAGTTGGATATTGAGAGATGATTAGGTAAACATCATACAATTGTACATTTTGGCAACTCTGCAGCCAACATCCAGGATTTTTATGTCCAGTTTTAAACGTCACAGTGTTGGCTGTAAATAAAGACAGAAATGCGCAGATTATCAACTTTTAGATAAATATCTGCCAACACTAATACTGGTCCAATAATATCATGCATACCTAACTATTTTTAGCAAAATGTATCAGTGTTCTTTAATGTAATTTATAAACATAAGTGTTTTACATACTTCTGAAAAAATGTCCTCACTGTTTAAAATGTAAACTGAGAATAGCTCAAATGAAAGTAAACTAAGTACCATACAAGTGAAAAATGCATGTTTGTTTAAAAAGTTCAAAAGTTTTTTAGTGTTTGTGTGTAATTACTAACATCTCAACAGTTTTATAAAAGTCTTAATGCCTAACATATATGTATACAATGCTTAAACTTTATAGATAATCTGTCCTAAAAATGAGATGAATATTATAGAAATGTAAAAAACTTGTTTAACACTGAACATGTAATTGTTAGTTTTTTTGGTAAATAGGAATGAGGAATTTCACACTGAATTCACCTTGTTATACCCAAATCTGAGCTGCTCACTAGGCTTCTCTAAGAAGTCAGACATTAATCCAGCATCACATTTGACCACTATTTCTTCTGTTCAGTAATGTAAGTAGGGGGCAGGTGATGCAGCAGGTATTGTGCACACCCCACAGCAAGAAGGTTGGAGTCCTGTGTCTGTCAGGTCATTTCTGTGAGGAGCTCACATATTCTGAGGCACTCCGGATTCCCACCAAAAACAGGCTCATTAGGTTAACTGGTGACCCCAAATTGCCCTTAGATGTGTGAGCATGAATGGTTGTTTATTTGATCAGCCTGTGACTGAATTAGGGTGTACCCTGCCTCTTGCCCAGTGTCAGTTAGGATAGACTCCAGCCCCCTGTGACCTCAAAAGGGATAAGTGAGTAAATAACTTTAGTTTGACTTCTTATTCAAGAACTAACAATGTGCTTTGCTAACTTTTTTTGTAGAAAAGACCATTTGAAAGTTCATGGATAACAATAATAATTATATTCAAATTAAGCATTAGGAATATCATTCTTTTAGCTTCAACACACTGGTATATTAACCATTACAGAAACATAAAAAACGATTTTGGTAATCACCACTGGTCCTGAATAAGGACAGCTGTGGCATAAACTTTACTTTGGTTGGTGGTCTATTACAGTGTTTCCCAAACAGGGGTCTGTGGACCCCTAGTGGTCCATTGTGATATTGCAAGGGGTCCTTAAAATTCAAATACATATTTAAAAAATATCTTATGACTATTATAAAAATTTGATTGTTTTACTCAAATGTGACTGAGACCTTTATCTACTTAAACTGCAAAGGGTAACAGGACTTTTTTTCTCTTATTACAACTGTTTTGCAAGTGTAATTATGTATTTAAAGCTGCACTAAGTAAGATTCTGATTTTCAGCTCTCTAAGGGCCTCTACGGTCGTTGAGTGTAACTGCACTGTCGGACACCACCATGCATTTGTTGATGTACAGAGGGAGGAGAAGCGAGCTGATAAGACATCCCAAGAGACATATAAACCATGTGGATCAATAAGGTACAGTCTAATGATGGTTTCTTTTTAAATAAATCAACATGTACTTTCAAGCCCAACAATAACAGGGCTAAATCAGCAATGGTCGGACATCCCTCCTCGTCTTTCAGCTCATGCCAGAGAGCGAATACCGGGCCATTGTCCCTTTCATTTGGCTTGTTACCCTCCAACTTCCTTTTTTGATCTTTTCCAATATTTTTTTTTTCTTTTTTTGCTGCTTCCACCATGATAACAACATTCAGCTTACTTCTTCTTCTTCTTTTTTAATGGCGGGTGACATCTAACGTCAGGGGAGCATTACCGCCACCTACACCTCCTTATTTCCATTAGGAAAATCAATTTTTATTAATGACCTAAATTCTGTTCATTAAATCTGTTTTACAAATTCAGAAACTGCTTTATAGTCTCCTTCCTAACTTCTTCTAACTTTCACCTAGAGGGGAAGTGACATATGCTTCATCACAGTCAACATGGTAGAAATGTGTAGTTTTTTAGTGTGGAAGTGTTCCTACTATCAACACCAAAGTTACATTGTGCCAGTGAAGGGGATAGAGACGCCTTCAGACCATGACAGAGGTGTCATTCAACCTGTTGTAAGGTGATATACCATCACTGGAAATCCGGATCTGGAAATATTATACTAGAGTGGAAAAACTAATTAGTGTTGGTTTAAGTTTGAATAATATGGATTTACCTCAATCTGTAACCTTTAAAATATGAGTCCCTACTGTGTCAGGGGCATACATGGTTCATTTCTTACTAATGATTTTATTGTGAATCATCTACAGGAAGGTGCTGTGGGGAAACTGTAACTTGGAAGGTTCAGGTTATCACTTAAAATTAAGGAAGTGTTACAAAGAAAGAAGAAGAAGATAAGCACAGTTGCACAAAGAAGAAGAAGAGGAAGTGTGGGAGAATGCTCAGGGTAGATAAAAAAATATGCAGAGGGTCCAGGACCCCAAAAGGTTGAGAACCACTGGTCTAATGCATGTTTAAAGCACTTCAGTTTGCCCCTCTGTTCTCTGCGGGTTCCCTCGTTCACCAACAGGGGGCGCTAACACTTTTACGGCTCAGCTGGCTGGCAGCGGTCTGCTCTTTAAATCCCTCTTTGGCTGATGTAAGCAGGGCAGCTCTTCTGCAGCTCTGATTTGATGTTTACACGGATCTCCGGAGTCATTACCAAACCACTGCTCCACTCTCTGAGTCGACTTATCTTGATCCGTGACTCCCGAAACCTGACATCCAAGATGGCTTTCCAGTACCCGCTGGCGTACCGCGACACTGCAGTGGTGAGTGGACGAGGCTAGCTGTGCAGCCTAGCATGCTAACGAGCCGGGATGCTTATTCATCATGCTGTTTCATTCATTGGCATGGGCGCCTGCTTTGTTAGCGTGCTAGTTAGCTTAGCATGCTTTTGACAACTCAGGGTGATTGTTGACAAATGCCGAGGCCACGGTTTCACCACACACTTGGTCCACGTCAAGGCTTTATGTAACGCAGTAAATCAGATGTCAGTGTGTTAGCTCAGCTCTGTCTGCTTCTTCACACTTTACTCTCATTCTGATAGTTTTCATTCATCTGTCTCCTGTCCAGGTGGATGACTACCATGGGGCTAAAGTACCAGATCCCTACAGCTGGCTGGAAGACCCGGACAGCGAGAAAACACAGGTAAAAACAGCTATCATAAGAGTCTTTATCTCTACTTTAATGCTCCCTTATCCGAGAGGGGTCCAGCTGCAGACCTCCTTATCCTGCTTAATGTTTGTCTTTCTTATTGAACTTAATTTAGGTTAAGGTTTAGCTCTTTATTTCATTTAGTTAGGATATAAAACACTCAATACAAACATAAAATGTGTCAAACATGTTAATGAAAAGAAGCAGAATGAAGAAAATCTTATAGAGTCTGCCCCTTTCTCCCAAGAAACCAGAAAAACCTCATTCAGATTAGAAATCTCATTTGTATGTAATCTCAATTACAGACACAGATACATACATATGAGCCAGTTAAGTCAGAGTCACAGAGCACAAAAGCTTCTCCAGCCTGCTCCATCCTCCTCTAAAGCAGGGATGTTAAAACTTTTTCTACCGAGAGCCACACACACAATTATTCAGGAAGACCTTAAATGCCCACCTTTAATTTATGTAAATCAATGAAACCAATCCAATTTTGCTAAATTAAAGATCTTAAAGAAATCAGTAGCCAACAGTAAAGCTGTCCCTTAATGACTTAACATGACAGAAAGTACCTGTTTTGGGGATTTTGGAAGAACAGTCATATTTTGGTTGGCCCTTGATGCACCGGATCTACCCTTGGTAAGGATGATAACGACTATGCAGCTAAAAGGTAGTTATTTAATTGCTGATCTACATGTTCAGACACAATTCATGAGCAATTAACTTTAGAGAAGAAAATAAATGGGCCTCAGGTGCGGGCCAACTTAAAGTGGTCTAAGGGAGACCCAATTTCCAAGACCCATTTTCCTTACAGCAGATTCCAGTCTGCAGGAGCGGCATATCTGAAACTTCTTTTAGCCATTTCAAGACGAACTTTGAGGGCAGAGGGCAAAAGTAAATTTTGTGACTTAGTCACAAGGCGAAGACCGTGGCTTCCAGAACGTCTCACATGAAAACAGTTACTCAGGTTTGATGGCAGCAGGCCAAGGACAGCCTTGTTGATCAGGATGTGCTAAGGATGCAGAGAGACCCACCCAACTTGCTTAAACAGAGTACAATTATGAGTTAGAGCCTTGAGATTTATTATGAACCGTAAAGGTCAAACATAAACAATTTTCAAATTTAAGGCTTTGAGAAGATGCTGCAGATACGAAACATCGCTGTAGTCAATCAGAGGCATGAAAATAGCAGCAAATGGAAAACGAGAAATATTTCTGAAGTAAAAGCTTTGCATTTATTGTTATAAGACGAGGCAGAAGAACACGGTGCCTTTAACTAAACTCTCAATTCCCAGAGGAATAAGTTATGCCTCTTTAACTTAAACAACCCTTAAAATGCTGCTTTCTCCTTACTGGGGTTTCGTATGTCATATCTATACAGTCTCAACCTACATGTGTGTTTTCTGCTGACACCTTGACTGTTTAGACAGTCTGCTCCACGGCCTCTAACCTTGTGACAAAATAAGTTTAAAATCTGCTGCAATAGACAGATTATGCTAGAGGTGCATGTTGCTGAGCATCTGGTGAGACATGTACCACAGTAAACAGGTGAAGATGAGATAAATGACGCTACATCATTATACCATAAGCGCTGATGATAGATCACTTTTTCCATGTTTTTCCCATGGCGTTTTGAACCCACAATATTGTATGCATGAAAATACATCAACTCAGTGTTGTTGATATCAAGCATAGTCTGCAGCATTGATGTGGGCTATGTCTGCGTCAGTGACTGAGGTAAAGGTAATAAATGTAACAGAGAGACAGTGTCAATGGTGAAATGTCTTCTGCCCACTAGTGGCCAAAGGGTGTTACTGAAATAAAAAACTGGTCTTCAGAAGACCACAAAAACATGATCTCCTTTACTTGGGTAATAAAGTCAGAATGGCATGAGCCACATCACACAGGCACTTCTATTCAAAATATGACATTTAAAAAACAGTTTGTTGTATAAATGCAATAAAAATGCTGTTAAATGTAATTATTATTGTAAATAATCTTGTGGGCAATAAGCACATAGTTATATTTAGTAGATTTGACTGTTTAACAACCCTGTAAGAGAGCATTTAGTCTTGCATCTCGGTCAGACAATGTTGGTAGTAATGTGTAATGTTATTTACTCCTTACATTAACTCTTTTTAATAAAAATAATCAAAATCCTGTTTAGAACATAACTTTGTTGTGAAAGCTTAATCTATTTCTAGCCTTCATCAAATTTGTTTAGTTTTTTTCTCTTACGTTTGTTTTTGTGACCCCTGCTTTAATGAGCCACCACCACTTGCAAAATACCACATTTAATCTGCAGAAATTATCCTCATCAGCTTCATGGTTTGTCCTAAATATGATTGCTGGCTAAGCATCTACCCTAAAGAAGACGGATGTGTTTTGTCTTTTGTTTACAGTTCTGCTCTTCAGGTTTCTTTAAAGTTATTTCTCTAAAACACCTACTATACTGTAATAGTGAAACATTCATAACTAAACTGTTGTTCTTAGTTTTTAAAGGAATTTGCATTACAAAACAAACAGACATCTCGTTTTAACTAGGCTGAGAAATGTCAACATTTTAAAACAAATTTGCCTGTTTGTACAATCACTGGTGCAAGCATGGACATCTTCATAGAAGCCTGTTTCTCTGTGGAACCTGGATAAACTTCTCTGAATCAAACCTAAATGTTTTAAGACTGTTACATTTTATTGTATATGCTTAATTCACCCGAAATCTTGGTGTTGTTTTAACATGCTGGTGTGTTCACATTCTAAAATTCTATGCATAGGATGTTAGGACCTACTCATCGCTGCTGTGCAATGTTGTATGAAACCTCAGTGTGTTTTTTTTTGTGTTCTCTTCCTCCAGGCTTTTGTCACCGCTCAGAACCAGTTGACTTTACCATTTCTAGAGCGCTGCGAGGTGCGCGACCTGTTTAAAGAGCGGATGACGGAGCTGTATGACTACCCTAAGTACAGCTGTCCCTTCAAGAGAGGGAGCAGGTGAGGAGAGCCCAAATGTAATCGTGCTTATAACACTCAAGCTGCAAATATATTTTCAGTTGAATGAACAAATCCTGGTTTGTTTTGTTGTTTCTTGGTCAATATTTGATAATTGTTCTCATGAATTACCTATTCATGCATTTCTGAAGATCCCCTCACATGTCCTCATTCATTTTAAGGTACTTCCACTTCTACAATACCGGCCTTCAAAATCAGAGTGTGATGTACGTACAGGAGAGTCTGGACGCAGAGCCCACCATCTTTTTGGATCCAAACACATTTTCAGATGATGGAACGGTTGCGCTGCGAGGTATCAGAAGTTCTGCTGATGTACTGCTTTATTTCAGCATCCATTTAATTGTATGGCCTTATCTGACTCCATCCTTTGACAGTGAGCTCAGACAGTCTGAGAGAGGCTTTCATGAGCTGTTAAAAGCTGTAGTTTGAGTCTGTGATGCCTTCATGTCCTGAAATAGCTGCCTATTTATGGCCCCCACTCTAACCAGCTTCATAAATAATGTAAACATCCACTTGTTCCTTTAAAGATGTTCACTTTCTGCTCCTGTGATTACGTTCAGGCTATGCGTTCTCTGAAGATGGGGAGTACCTGGCTTACGGCACCAGCGCCAGCGGTTCAGACTGGGTGGAGATCCGCTTCTTGCGGGTGGAGGATGCAGCTCCTCTGGAGGACCGGCTGGAGAGAGTGAAGTTCAGCTGCATGTCCTGGACTCATGATGGGAAGGGGCTTTTCTACAACTCGTACCCCGACCAGGAGGGCAAGAGTGATGGTGAGGTTAAGACGATAGTGGGTGCACTTTTGTGACCCTCAGACTTTTCAAAGTTGGCGTTAAACACTCGGGGGGGATCTTTTCTGGTAATTCACATAACCAGTTATTTTAATACATCAGGATTCCACAGAAAACAAACAAGATAAGAAATTACTTAACTACACTTGCATAAGAAATCAGAAGTCTATGTTTTATGGCTTTAAACCATGGGCATCCAAACTATGGGGCCCAAATGCAGCCCATGGTCCACTTTAAACTGGCCCCCAAACAATTGAATGAGTGAAGCCAGCTGATTGCAGCAGCAAAACACACTAATCATGCTCATGTTCAGCACAATGTACTCCATGTTAAGGTCCACTTGGTAAAGCATATTTCACTTTTAAGCTTTAGGCATCAGTGGCATTACAAAGTTTGTTGCATCTTGCTTTTCGCTCTTGTTTTTTGTCTGACTGAAAATTAGCTGTCCATTTCTTCCTTCTCTTCTTCAACCATCTTTACTTTTAACCTGGCCAGAGATTAATCTCTTGGTAGTTATGGCAAACCAGGGGCCCCTGAAAGTTAACAGGCCATCCTTAAATCCTAAAATCTTTATTTTTATTCACTAAAAGTGAGGTGGAAAAAAATGGTCCATCCTTATATTTTTGTAGCACTTGTACCTTGATGAGCAAATTTTGGACATGCCTACTTTTTACTTCGTTATTTTTTTTTATTTCCTGCTTCCCCAAGTTACAAATCCCACAGCACATTTTAATAAATGAAAAAAAAACATCACAACAAATTTGCACTTATAATTTAGACCTTTATGATTTGTGAAGAAATCAAAAGTCCATAACCAACGTTATATACATTAATTTTCATTCCAGTTCACCCTAAGTAGTCTTCTTTTTAAGTCTTGGAAAACCTCAAATACTGCAGATGTTCTCTACTCCAACCTGTAAAAGATAAAAAGCTCCTCAGAAAAATAGCAAAATGACAATAGTGGCTACCAGATCAAAAATGAAGAAAGTACAGAGATGTCACTGGTCCAGAATTATGTTGCTTTGTTGACTCGTCCTACACCAAGAGGCGGGTAAATCAGGAGATTTTCTTCCTTTTTTTCAGCCACTGATTGTAATTTCAAACACTTTTGTTTGTTTTCGATGCATTACACTCTTTATTTTTTCTTTCTAGTCAGTTATTTTTCAATATTACCACCAGAGGGCAGAAATCCTCATTCCTACTTTTCTCTCCAGGCACCGAGACCTCCACGAACCTGCACCAGAAACTTTACTTCCACGTGTTGGGGACCCCTCAGTCTGAGGACGTGCTGTGTGCCGAGTTCCCTGATCATCCAAAATGGATGAGTGGAGCTGAGGTGAGCTTCAGAGTTTCAGTTTTCTTCATGAAAATCAAAACAATCAACTTAAATCTGTCTGTCAGTTAAAAATCATCGCGGTATCAGAGTTTAATCCAACCAAGACCATCAGCTGGTACTTAAACTCTCCAAATGTCACTGCAGTTGCTGTGGACAGAAAAGTTTTTCTAGAACATTTGATTATTGATTAGTAAAGGTTGGGCTGTTTTCTGTGTTTTCTGCAGGTGTCAGATGATGGACGGTATGTGCTGCTGTCTATCAGGGAAGGTTGTGATCCGGTCAACAGGCTGTGGTACTGTGACCTGAAGACCACTCCTCAGGGTATTACAGGTGAGCTGAACTTTTGTGTTTCAGTTCTTTGATGAGGGTTTCTTTTATTTTGCCTCCACCAAGGGCTTTGTTTTTCCTGTTGTCCTATTTATGAACTAACAAAAAACTCAGATGCAAATGGATTTTCATGACATGTTCAGGGACTGTTGGTCATTGCACAAGAGACACGTGATAGGATTTTGGTGGTGGCCCAAATCAGGAAATGTATCAGGGAATCTTTTCAGGGATTTGTTAACAGCACAAAATGTGGCAGTTTTCCACATTTTTGACAATAATTTGCCCGAAAATGTTGGAAAAGTCAGAGCACTACTAGCTTTTCTTTAATCAATTTTGTTGTAACATGTATAGTACATTAAAATGAATCTGTTGAGTACGGTTTGGGAGTACCAAATGAAGTATCAATCTTCTAAAAGTACTCTTGGTATTGATTACTCCCCTAAAATAAAAACTCCTAAGGAGTTCTCCTACAAAATGGATATCTCTGACGTTCTATGGACTGTTTTCTGTCTTTCTTTCTTTAAGGCAGCAACACTTTCCTTGTCATGTGACTGTAGTGATCAATCAGATGTATTGACAGAAGGCTTACACTAGGGGTGGGCGATATGGCAAAAATATCATATCATGATTTTTTAAAAATAAAATCACGATCACGATTTTATCACAATTCTTTTTTACTTTGATTTTTCTGGACTAATTTGCATGTTTGACCATTATTTCCCTATGTTTAACATATAAAACATGTAAAACACTAAAAGAAAAAAAAGGACAGTTAAAGCCAAAGAAACTTTCTGAACAGGTTTTAATTTAAATAGTGCAGTTTTTATAAAAATGTGCAATAAATGCAAACATAAAAGGTAATGAACAACAATATCAACATTATCTCTTAAAGTGCAACAATTGAAAACAAATGTTATCTAACTATAATGTCTATAATCTGAGTGAATAATACAGCTGCTTTATAACAGATTTTTGTTCAGACATCTTCAAGCTTTTATCTCCTTTTCACTTTCCAAACCAAACAGGAGATCCCACCATGCACTGCGCTTAATGTGCTAAGATTGGCTTGTCAGGTGTGCATCAAAGTCTCTGCGCCTACTCAGACGATCTGACGATCTTTCTGCTTTCGTTAAGGATTATAACGATTTAATATCGTCATATCGCACACCCCTAGCTTACACACAGAAACACAATAGGGTTTTGTGGCAAATTAATGTAGGAATGACAGAAAGAAATCACTATTATTTTTTAAAAAGTCGCGTTTGAGTGAGGTAAAATTGATTATGCTTTGTTTAAAATGATTTATGAATCAATGCAACAACGGCAATTGTAGTTGTAGTTGCTTCATTTGTGTTGTTTTGAATCGTTATCCTGTCTTCTAAAAATGTGTGCAACCTAAATCTTTAATGGTGTGTAACTACTAAATTGATTTACTTCGGACTAAGATAAAAAACTACAATCACTTTAGGGCCTGATGGTCTAAAATCTTGCCTACGTGTTTCCTTAATGTGCTTTTGAACAATGACAGACATGGAATTCATTAGATTATGAATGCATGGTAGGAAATGATTATCAATATGGAGAAAATTACAGCAAAAACTATTTGTATGTTGTCAATTTAAAAAAGTCCATCACCCATCCGTACTGTTTATTTGTTCAGAATATCTGTTTTGTGGTCTTTTGTCATGTATGTTTGTCCTTAAACTATATTTAAACTACATTAATGTCAAGTCTTGCTGAAAGAAAAGGTGAATAAACACTTTGGTTTGTGTCATTTTGCTTTTAGATTTGAGGAAATGATCCCAAATCTCTTGCAAAGTTTAGGACATAAAGTTTGTTACAATTAGACTAAAACACTCCTCTCCGTTTAGGACTTTTGCCATGGGTGAAGCTAATTGACAACTTCGACGCTGAATATGAGTATGTGACCAACGAGGGCACATTGTTCACATTCAATCAGAGCTAAAAACACTCCTCAGTCTTTATGTTTAGGACTTTTGCCATGGAGTGAAGCTAATTGTAGCCAGGCCGCTCTGAGTATAGCTGACCAGCGTTAGGGCATTCTTCTGTTCACATTCAAGGTGAAGCGTGTTAATGTACCGTCTGGGGCTGAGGACTTTCCCTTTGGACGTCGGCTCTGTGGTGGGATTCACTGGACGGAAAAGGAGCATGACAGGGGATCAAGCCATGGTGGCTGCTCCACTAGAAAACTGCACACCATGAAAGTATCTTCTACTATTTCACTTCTTTCCTTTCCCCAGGTATGTAAGACATTCATGCTGAGCTAACCTGTAAAACATCTTTTATTCTCAGGTATACGTGTTCAGAAGGAGCAGTTTGTTAGATGTTTAAACACTTACAGGATTTAATATACTTGGTCATATTGCTGGTCTGTTTATTTGGGTTTATCTCCTGGTGGGCGTAAAGTGAGATATATTTTTCAAACAAGCTGACAGGTTTTGCTTCTCTTGCCTTCAGCCATCATTTATCACTGCGACCTCACGAAGGATCCGCTGCAGCCACATATTTTTAGAGAGGTCACTGTCAAAGGTTTCAACCCATCTGAGTACCAGACCACACAGGTAATCACAGTTTTCACTTTCTGCCTAAGAGCCTGTTTCATAATGATGTTTTTGTTACACACTGACACTTCCTTTGTTTCATTAAGAGACAAACATGATGTAGGGATGTAACGGTATGACAAATTCATATCATGGTTATTGTGACCAAAATTATCACGGTTATCATTATTATCGCGATATTGTTACAGTGGGCTCAAAATGTTCAAAAAGTACTTTAACACAGTCTTGAAATCATTTAACCCCTTTAATATGATAATTTTATCAGTTCTTTTGTCTTTTTGTCAATATATGAAATGTCCTATAAGTAAATCTGTTTCAACTTTTTTCATTAGAAATAAAAGTAATTCTGGCAAGTATTTGTCGATATTATGTTATAAATGCTTAAACTCTGTGTAATTACAAAAAAACAGAAAAAAATGGATTTCATAAATAACTGTAACTAAACATGTTCAAAGTTTTGAGACAGCAAAAAAACAAATTCAATCTATTTTACAAACACTCACACATTTTTGTTTGCCTACAGCATTAATGTCCATGTTACAGCTCGTTATAATAGACCATGTCTAGGCCTTTTTTTTAAATTTATTTTTTGTTTTACTAACGATAGTTCCTGTTGCAATTAGCCCCCTTCATGCCTCTCCTCTGGTCCCCCCTTTCCATGGCAGATTTCCTCAACATCTCCTTCTTTAATATTTCCAAATTACAATTGACTAAATCCATAAAACACGAACTATGATGGAAAAAGACGATCTATTACGACGAAATACAGCGAATCAACGGGGGAAGAACAGCAAGAACTCATTCCAGATTGATACTAATGCTGTTATTTTCAACCTTTATACATTATTTACACAGAAAATGCTGATAAACCGACTATAATTCTCTCAGGTATTGCTCTCTGAATCTTCTCTGTCTCTTGGTCTGCTCGTTCACTTGAGGAGTTACAGCAGTTTTAATCACGCACATTTTTGTCTTTGATTGCAGCTTCATGATTTAGACAGGGTGACTGTTGTCACTCACTTTCCCCTCGACATCCTTGTAAAATCCAAACTTTGAGCAGACTTCAGTCTTCTGACGTTTTGAGTGTGAAAACCTGTAAGCGTCTGAGCGGAGATGGCTGCTTCAGTGAGGGCAGACACACATAGTTCAGGCTTTCCACTCAAAATGCAACTTCATCTTGAGTGATTGACACAGTGTGGTGATCAAACACAGTTTAACGGTAATGATTACCGTGGGAAATTTTACCGCGGTTTACCATTTTACCGGCAACCGTTACATCCCTAACATGCTGGTTTGAAACACTAAGCATGGAAACGAAAAACAAAGTATCTTCCCATCCATCACAGTTCATTCCTCTTAATTTTCCTCCTCACTCATTTGCTTCCATGTTTCTGTCAGATCTTCTACCCCTCCAGTGACGGCACTCAGATCCCCATGTTCATAGTTCACAAGAAGGGAATCAAGCTGGACGGCTCCCATCCAGGTTTTCTGTACGGTTACGGCGGTTTCAACATCTCCATCACACCGAGCTACAGCGTCTCACGGCTCATCTTCGTCAGGCATCTCGGGGGAGTCCTGGCTGTAGCTAATATTCGAGGAGGGGGAGAGTATGGAGAGACCTGGCACAAAGGTGACGGAATTTTAAAACACATTACAAAGATTATTTAAAAACATTCTTAAGCTTGTTCTGCATGCTGCAGTGTGGTTAAATCCCCTTAAAAGAGAAGAAGAAACATGCATGTGGATGATGTCTTGTAGGAGGCAGATGCTGTTTTAAATTACCTTTTTAATCCTGCCATAGCGTTTAGTGGCTGCTTCATGGTGTCCTTCTTTTGATTTACATTTTAACTCTGTTCTTTTAGCTGGCATGTTGGCCAACAAGCAGAACTGCTTCACAGATTTCCAGTGTGCTGCTGAATATCTCATTAAAGAGGGATACACTTCTCCTTCAAAGCTGACCATCAACGGAGGCTCCAATGGTGGCCTGCTTGTAGGTATGTACACTGCTTGTGGAATAAGTAACTCCTTTATTAACTCTGAAGTATCTTCTGGACGCAAAAACATTTTATTAGCCTTTCCTGAGGTCAAATCAAGGCAACGTTATTTATGGAAAATTTTGACAATCTGGTGTGCAAGTTTCAACATGTATCGCTGTCTAATGTGATTTACAGGAATGACTCTAAAGCTCAGCAGCATCTTAGTTTTTGCTTGTTGGTGTCTGAAATGTCAAATGAACAAGCTCCACCCAGATAAATCCTGTGCTTTTGTCAAGGCACTTTAGAAGGGATGTAGCTTTGAGTCTGGGGTAAGGTCCTGTATTAAAATGTGTCCAGCGTATATCAACAGAAGTTGAGTCCCTCGTGTTTGTTTGTTTGGCCTTCAGCTGCCTGTGTGAACCAGCGGCCCGAGCTGTTCGGCTGTGCGGTGGCTCAGGTCGGCGTCATGGACATGCTGAAGTTCCACAAGTTCACCATCGGCCATGCCTGGACCACAGACTTTGGCTGCTCGGAGGACAAAAATCAGTTTGAGTGGCTCATCAAGTAAGTGCAATGCTTTTTAGCTCTACATCTATATTGAGTGAATGTTCATTAACATTGTAGTTTGTTTATTTCCTGTTAATATCTCACTCACACACACGTTCAGTTTGACTGAGTTTTAAAAGAATGTTTCTCTGAGTTACAAAACTGTGTTTGGCTGATTTTACATGAAACAAATGGCTCTGTGTTCTACCAGCTGTGCACACTGATTCAGCCAACCTGCTGTTTCACTTTATGGTCTCAGGAAAACACAAGACAGAGGAAACTTAATACTGAACTAGATAAGAGTGATTTTAGGGATGTAAGATCTCCTTCACCACAACAGATTTCTGTTATTTTTGTATTTGTAATTACTGTATAAATTTGGTCATGATCAAACTTACATGCAATAGAAAATTAAAAACACCTTTTATTGATGACTAAGTATTTCATATTTATCTTAATGTGCAACGGTAATATTGCATTCTGTGTTATTTCTTTTTTTTTGAACATAGTGTTTAATTTTTATTTTAATTTGCCACAACAAAAAAAAATCATTTTTGGTCAGATATAGACCATTTAAACACTTAAATATAAATTCATGGAAGGCAAGGATAGGAAAAAAGGGAACGAAATAGATAAATAAATACATAGATAACTAAATTACACCCTAAGTGTACAACGGTGTGGCAGTTTTGTTAGTCTCTTCAGCGGGAAATCACATTCATACAATTTTTCTGATTCTTTTCTCTGTCTGCTAGAGTAACAACAAAAAGAAAAATGTACAGTAATAAAAATGTTGGCGTAAGTGGATTTGGCCTCTAAGATAGTGTCCATATATTCAATGGAAAAAATAACAGCTAAAATACATTTAAAATTTGATGTTTTTGAAAAGATGGAAAACAGGGTATTTACCCCATTGAAGGATGGATGAAATAAGATTAGCCCATCAGCTAAATTATCAGTTGATCTGCCTCTACTTTTTTATTTAGTTATATATTCGTACGTGTAGGCATATGTGTTTGGGTTGGTACACATGCTGATGTATGTGTGTAAACATTTATGTAATTTTGTATATAAATATAAACTTGGGTGTTGACTTCGAATCAAGATTGAAATCTTTGTTGTCCGAGGCCCGATATATGAAATTAAATTTTTTTTTTGTTTTTTTTAATCTTTCTAGATATATATACATATATATCGATAAGTATGTGCATATGTACGTATTTTTCTTTCTCTCTCTTTCTGTGGCATTTCATTGAGCTTATTGTGGATTTTCTAACATCAGCCTCATGTTTTATTGACTTTTTGGTGTCTAACCAAAATTTTAAACTTCTAAAGGCTGAATTTGTGCTCTATCTATAGCTGTCAAAGGGTGACAACATGTTAGTTTTTTAAAGCATTACAGTTCACTGAAAGAAGCCACCAACAAAATTGTTGTTGAACAGGAGACATAAATGGAGACCATGTGTATTTCCTATGTTTTTTTTTTTCTTTTTAAATTTTTTCAGTCAATTCTTGTTCCCTGTAATTTTGGCTTGGATGATAATACAAACCTTTTATATGGATGCGTGGGGTAACCTTTATGAATCTCAGTATACAGGAGAAATTCTACAGAATAAAATTTGGCGGATGGAATCAATGGGCAGAGGTGGATGAGCACTTTTTCATTTACTGCACTACAAAATACAGAGACTTCCCAGAGAAAGATAAAGAACTCTGAAATGTTTCGCCCAATTGTACATTCTGCTCAAGTTGAGTGGCCCACATAGTTCATTTCATTCTGCCAGCAGCAGTGTACCTAACTGGTAGTCTAAACTTGTCCATCTTAAAGGGGCAGCGCTGTCCTTTTAGCCACTTCGCTGACTGTTGTTGAGTACTTGATACAAGCCAACCTATAAAACGCTGAATTTCCCTTTAAGGGATTAAACAAATCCTTAAATGTAAATGTTGTCTGCTTTGTTTCCATATATAAAACTGAAATATTAATTGGATAAAACTTACCACTCTTATTTCTTTTGTTCCTTGTACTCTCAAGTAAAGGGGCTAATAATGAATTGGATAATTTTATAATGATTGTCAGGCTCTTCATTATTTACACCTTAAAACAAGTGTTTTTAAACCTACAAATGTGCTAAAATCTAAACTCTCTTCTACTCCAGATACTCTCCTCTGCACAACATCTGCGTTCCAGAGGGCAACGGGGTCCAGTACCCTGCAGTGCTGCTGCTCACGGGGGACCACGATGATCGAGTGGTGCCTCTGCACTCCCTCAAGTACATCGCCACCCTGCAGCACATCGTGGGCAGCAGCTCCAAGCAGACAAACCCTCTGTTCATCCTCGTGGACACAAAGTCAGGCCACGGTGCGGGCAAGCCCACCAGCAAGGTTATCCAGGAGGTGGCCGACACGTATGCCTTTATCGCTCGTTGTCTGAACATCAGCTGGGTCAAATAGTTTGAATCTGAAAAAGGATGCTGTTTTCTTTTGTTCTCTCTTTGTCAGCGGCAAGACGTTTTTAAATACGGTTTCTAATGGCTGTTCACACATTGTTTATAACTTTCCAGAAGGAATTCTCCTTTCTGTCCATTTATTTGTTTATCCTGAGCTCCTTTCACACATGCCCTGCACTTTTGAGCATCTTTACATCCATTCACCTGAACTTAAAGCTGCCTTCTCCTGCTGTGCGCTTGAGCAGTGTCTGGGTTTAAGTCCATCTAGGCTTACACGTCACCATAGTCTTTATAGAACGATAGTAAAGTGGCAGTTATGCCTCCGTTTTGTTACTGGACTTACATTTTTAGGTCAAATGATGGAGGCTGCCATGTCTGGAATGCAATCTTAGCCTAACGTTTGATCAAAATATTACCTGGAAACAGTAAAGCTGAGGTGGTTCTTAAACCTAATGGCATACAGCTGCGTGTGTACCTGTCAGTCAGATAAACCACATCCATAACATTAGTTCATGAAATCAAACTGGATAAGTGATGCCATATCCTCATAGCAGGCAACAAAATCAACTGACTTAACAGAGCAACATACCAGTTTTCTTCTCTGTTGCTTTTCAAACATTCAACATTCAGAGAGGATTGAGGTATGATCCAGTGTGTACGTCAGGGTTTTTAAAAAATATTCTATCACTTTTCTGAGTTGACAAAGCATGTTTGATGTAAATCAGAGGAGGTTGTGGTGTTAAAAATGTCCTCATCCATGACCGATAAGTATCTGAGGCATCGCAAATCAAATGCTTGTCATTTAAAGCACTTAACTTTGTTTTGTCTATACTCAAAGGAGATAAATGCCATGCTCTTACAGGAGGAAAGACTAATTTACAGGGTGGAGAAGCAAACACTGAATGGGTTTAGTGTTGACAGAGTGCACCTTCTGCTGCTCTATACAAAATTTAAAAAACATCCTGTCCTTGCTTGCTGTTGGACCCTTTGTTATTAAATTCTTTCAGCTGGATTACAGTGAGAATGACTTCATAAATGTATAAATAGCACCAAAATTTGTCTTGTTTTGGGCTTCATACACATTTATTTCTGCTGTCAAAATGGGCATTTTTAACATGGGGCTCAATGGAGACTTTTTGGCTTTTGGGTCCAGCCTCTAGTGGGCATTCAAGAAACTGCAGTTTGTGTTTGCACTTCTACACTGGCTTCATCATACAACACCTGAAATTTTCGCTTAATGTGTGCAAATACATAAATGTTAGGACTTTTTCAGGGAGTTTTGCTACTTTTCAGTACCTTTAGCTTCAGCTGCAGGTTTTTTACTTTTGATTTTGGGTGCGAAAAACAGCCCACTGTTGCTGTTCTTTTTTTTTTAAGCTCTCATTTTTTGAGCTCTCATCGTGGAAACTTACTACTTGCTTTACCTCACAGCCAAAAGTTTTGCTCGGTCATATGGAGGCAGAGCTGATAAATGGAAACACTAAATGGCAGGTAGAAAAAAAACATGATTAAGACTGTGTGAAACACATGGCTGTTTGAGCTCTCTCAAAGAGCACATCAAGAAATTTTCAGGAGTTTTATGCATGATTAAGGCAAGGGATGGGTGTGGAATGGGAAAAATACAACGGTGCTGGCTGGAAAAATTCCAGGCAAAGTTGGGGATTAAATGTCTGTCTGTTTGTATAGTTACCCTGAAATATCAGGAAATAGTGTGGGTTTTGTTCATGTGTGAATGGGTGAGTAAACTCTGCACATCTGAACCACGAGGCGTATTTACAGCAGTGAGATGGGCTCTGACACAGACAATCTCCCTCGTGTAGGACATGTGTGAAGGGCAAGTCCAGTAAAATTGTCAGGAATTTGTGTGTGAATGGGGCTTCTTTTGCCCCTCCCCCCTCTCAGTGTGGGCCTGTATGTACCCAGACTCTTCAGGATCTCAGCCAATTTACAGCACTCGGTTAACGTATAGCACTCTGTGGTCGGCCATGTTTGTAGTCCTGTTGAGAGAAAGAACAAATAGATTGACAAATAGTGAGTGATTGAAAGGCGAATGTTACAACAATCAGCCAATCAGATGTTCAAGTCATGAGGTTAAAGTGGCAGAAGTTCATTTCAAGATTATCTTTGTGTCATCATCAACATACCTTCTATTTATTTTGTGCACAGGGCGGAGGCTGTGGGGTGTTTTTCTTTAGCATGCAAGAATCTGACAAGACAGCAAGGTGCAAGATGTTGATGCTGTAGGTCATCAGTGTTGCTGTGGGTGTGTGGAAGCTTGAAAAAGAAAGTTCCTTGTTTGAAAGTGTGTGGGTGTGTGTGTTTGTATGTCAGTCCCTTCTTTTCATTAAGACTGATGATTTCTACCTCTTGACATGTGCTGATTGTTCACCTTTGAAAGGGAACAAAACACAATGCCACAAGTTAAATAAACAACTTTTTAAACAGTGATTGGTCACATTTTTTTTTAATTTTTGTGGTAATATTTAGAGATGTTTACAACAAAAATGCTAAAAAAAAAATAAAAAAAATCAGCTGTTCTTGTTTTAGAGTACCGTAAAATACCAAATAACAGCCGGGGCATTTATTTGATTCAATCACTGAGCAGACCAGGCGACCATTTGGGACAGGCGTTTAATTCCTTTTGCACAAAAATCTTGCTTAACAAAAAAATGAAAAACTATGGTAAATATAATCAAATTATTTATTTACACCAGTATGAATGTCACCTTTACATTTTCAAGGCAAGATTACAGTACCGTAGTTATACTCTTGTCTTCTTTCAACTCAGTTCACTCTATAAACACTCCTAATCCTGGTCGGGAACTACTGGTATTTAAGTTAGGGTCTTCTTTTTTTTTTTTTGCTGCACCAGGGTCGTGGAGATCAGCAGCAATGTACCGCTAACTGGCGTGTCCGGCCTCCTGATGTTAGTTAAGGGCAAACAACAAACAGCGGCAGTGGCAACGTCTTCTTCTTTGGATTTGTAAAGCCCTAGTCCGTGAGATTCAGGCTTTCTGCACTCTAGCGGCCTCTGTGGATGCTGAGTTTAACTGCACTGTCGTGAAACAGAGCACCGTACACCAATTATGCATTTGTTGACATACAGAGGGAGGAGAAGCTGACAGGACGTCCAAAGAGACAAATAAACCATGTGGACTGTTAAGGTACAGCCTGATCATGTTTCAGCTCAGAGTTCACATGTGTGTTCTGTAGCTTCTACTGTAGCTCGTGGGCTGTGCCGAACAAATTACACCTGGCGTTTATTTGGGACCGGGGGATTAATTGGAACCAGGCGTTTATTTGGTGTTTTACGGTACTTCAGACTCATAGATGACTGAGGAACATAGAATCTGGTCAGGTGACACATTGAAGACTTTTAGAATATGAAATGTTTTCAGTTTGTTGTTTTGGTCTCTGGGTTCCTACTCACAAGAATCAAATTCAAGGTGTTTAAAGATCCAAATCCTAAAAATATTGATACATTATTTCACTACAGAGCAAACAGCTTTTACATAGGCATGGCATGATTGGCATTTTACTCCTGTCTTTGTTATATACACTGAACTGTCAGTAACAAGCTAGGATTCAAAATATGAAGTCTACATTAAGATATCAGGAACATTGCACCTCTAAAAGTAAAACATGATAAATGGCATGCATTTGAACAGACAACAGACCGTACTCATCGTGGCAGTTCTTTAAATAGATATGATTAACGCTTAATAGATACTAGAAACATTTTCTGCTACTCAGTGTTTTTATTCTTAAACCATATTGGCTGTGTTGTAAGAACATAGCTCAAATATGACAGTGGGAATCTTTTCATATTATTGCTGTCACAATTCCTTAAGTTAGCCTAAAATGGCTAAACTACACAACAACCAACAAGTTTGTTCCTTACAACAAAAACATGGACATTTGAAAGCTGTTGAAAATGCCATGTTTTATCCCAAATTTATACTAATATAAACTAATGTATTCAGCTTTCATTCATGCTTTCAGGTTTTTATCTTTCTCCTCCAGATGGTGCTATTTTCTCCCGTTGAGAGCACGCCTCAAAATATCACTTTTTACTGTTTCTGCAAGGGTGCCTGCAAAAAAAATATGCATATACAAGTCAACTTTGCTGCCAAACGTGGGTCCCTCTTAGAGTCTAATCACTCTGAAATTTATTGTTTGGAAATTGCTTTTACTTAGTATTTAAAAAACAAAAGAGTTGTGTAAACATAATGGCCATTTAAAGGATTGAAATCCCTAAAAAATAGAATTAGTAATTGTAATGTCTTTAAAGGCAAGACTTTGAAAATAAGTTTTGAGAACACACGAGTTTAAACAGTTTTATAAAGCAGTGAAATTTGTATGCTTTAAAATACAAGATCATAAAATGTCATTGTTTTATATGAATCTGAAATGTCTAAACTGCCTGAAACTTGCTTCGTCTGGAACGTATAGCCAGTTCAGATCCTCACACTCTGGTTGTTTTTGCGATAGATTTTTGAAACTCTGTGTATATCCTTAATTGAATAAAATGTGTGAAATGGCACAAAATAAAATAACCAAAAGAAATTGATTAAAACACAAAGAAAATTTAGCTTCAAGATTAAAAGCATGTGTTGTAACTGTCTTATTAACAGTCTTATTTTGCCTAAGAATTTCTGTTTATCCTGATTATGGATTTGACTGCTTATTATTTTTCTTTTTGAAGTTATTCATATTTCATCACTGGTAAAAATGTAATTGAAATGCAGTTTGTTGAAATAATATCAATGAACCCCTCGTTATAATTTCATTTTATTTACCAAAGGCATTTAACCCTCATACATGAGGGAGATAATTTTGTCCAATTATTGGGGAAATAATTGAATACTTGTTATATTTTGGACTGAAGTGGATTAACAGGTTTCTGGAGGAAAAATACAGAAAATTAACATGATTTTTTTAGGGTGTATTAGAAGGGGACAAAAATGACCCCTTTTGAGAATTTAAGGCGTTTCTGGTATGAGGGTTAAAGTCACGTAACTCCTCATTACTTTAAACCAGGGGTGGGCAACTGAAGAAAACTCAAAATAATTCTATATAGTATTTACTGATATTTTTATAGGCTTTTGCAAATTATGTACGACCTTACTTTTGCTATTAAAGTGTCTCTAATTCTCTTTCATGAAGCACTGGAACATTACATCAAGTATTACTCAATACTTTATTTAAAATATGGCAGCAGTTAAATCTTTGGGCTTTAAAAATGTGGAAGCACTCATTTCATTGGTTTGAAAATAGCTTCATCAGCTTTAATTCCATGTATATCAGCTAAATTTGCTTGAATTCTGTGTCAAGTTCATTTAATTATGCTGAATAACTTGTATTTGTGTTTTAATATATGAATATTGGTATGCTAATTTTAGGATTAATTAATATTCTCTTATGGTATTTATCCAACATCCTTTTTCTCCTTGGAGAATTTACAAAAATTTGTAACAATGTGGCCCTCAGGCTGGAAAAATGGTTTTATGTGTCCCTCTTGGTAATGAAAGTTGCCCACCCCTGCTTTAGACATTTACATTAGAATAAAGTTGATCCATTTTAAATCAGCACAGAGGTCCAGGTACCTCCTCATCCACCAGGGGGCAGCCGCTCTGAATAAAGACCAACACGTGCTGCAGGAGCAGAAAATGAGGGTGGTCTGACAGAGGGCCCCATGTGGATTACTCAACATACATGTTCCATGTTCAAAACTTCACATTCATGTTTGAAGAGGACATTTTATAAAACTGTGTCGATGAAAAGCTTCACAAGGCAGGCCCTCAACCTCAGAGCAACTCACATGTGCATAAAGGAAATAAAAGGAGAAAAAGACAAAAGGAACTTTAGCACTTTTTCATTTTATTTAATGGCTGACATATTCTTTGGAATGACTTGTATTATTCACATGAATAAGACAGCAGAAAAGAAATGCTGCAACATCCACACATTTACAAAACCAAGCAGATTATGTCTCAGCTTCAGCTCAAATTTTCATGATTTGTTTTAAGACATTTTCATCTTTTTGTCCATTAATTATGACTATATTAAAACAATCAAACCTTTATTGGAGGAACTTTTTTTTTTTTTAAAGGACAGCATTGGATTAAAAGATTCACTTTCAACCATGTAAAGAGGATTGTTCTGTTGGAAAGGAATAATTATTAAAATAAACAGCAAAAGACAAATTCAGTTATCATTCAGTGTTTTTACGGAAATACACAACTCTGTTTCACACTGTCATAAATAAATATGAAAACAGTTTAATGACATTAGAAAATCCCTTATGAATTAAAATATACAAACTACTCATTGTGTCCTTGAAACAAAAAATAACTGAAATCAGAGGGCTTAAATTTATTGTTCAGTCTTTTTAAATCAAATCAGCCTTTAAAGGATTGAACAGCAGCATAAAATTTATAAAAACAACCCTAAAAGCTGATGTTAGGCAACAAAGTTCTGAATATGAAACAGAGAGTGTGTTTTTCTTCCTTTCTTCCTCTTTTAATTTAAGGGATAATCAAACTTAATCATTCAGATGCTTCAATCCTTAAAAAAATGTTAATAATAAGATTCTGTATTTATCTTAAATTTGGTGTTTAATTGCTGTTTGTCTTCAGAACACTTTCAGTGGGTTTTGGAAATTAATCCAGAATCCATCTTGTTCTGTGTGTCTGCCATCTGCCTGTTCCAGTTGTCTTATTAACTTTAATTTTAAAATTGGATGCACGTGTAAATAAAAGTATTAAATCAATTGCAGGACTACAATCTAGCTCATTAACAAGTCTGTGTTTATTAATGTGACCTGCCCCCCTGTTTAATATAAATAAAATTATCAGAAGAAAAAAAGAGGATAGAGATGGAGCACGATCATTTAAATAATAATAATTATAACAATGAAATTTGAATCAAATCATGCTTAGACACATTCTTTGCTCATAAGGCCATAATGCAAACTTAGACTAAATTTACCTAAATCTTTTTTTCTGTCATTTATTTTCTTCCTCTTTCAGAAATCTAAAATTTATTAATTCTTTGGGAACTTGCTTCTTGTTTTTCTTGACTTTTACTAAACTGACAACCTCCTACATCAAATAATTAAAGATAAATAAATATGTGAATCCTAACTTCAGACGTTTATTGTAATGAATAACTAGGCTAAATAAAAAAGTAGAAATAAAACACTGGGGAAAAAAAATCTTAAATCACAATCCTGTAGAAAATAAGTCAGTCTCAGATTGCATGTCTCTGAAACGTAAGCTACTTAGATTTTTTGAACATAGTTTTTACAAGCAAAAGAAAAAAAGAAGGGTTAAATAAATGAAGTTATCAAAACTACACAACCATACAGTGAAATATCTAAAAGATGGAAGCTAATATTAGCTCAATGTATTTATGTATTTTTATCTCTCCCTAAGAAACTTAAGTTGTTTCTTGTAGGGGAGATAAACACTGATGAAGGCTTCGTTTGCTTTAAATAAAAGTCAGTGTGAATAAATGTGAGCGCATCAAAACAGCAGAGGGCGCTTCACATGTCTAAAACATGGAGAAAAGTCCAATAAACGCCATTAAACTGACGATTTTTCCAGATTTACTGGAGAAAAAAGCCCTTACACAACAGTACTGTACAAACCAGTGCTACAGAGGCTGTAAATTACAAACACTAATCATGTTTTCTTCCCCTTTCTTGTTTTAAAAAGTTGATTTTGTGCAGGTTTGAAAAGAGGAAATGACTCTCAGGTTCGGTTTGAATTCCGCATTATTTCCTCTCCTCCTGTCCTCAGCTGCCTCGTGAGACCCATGGATCGCTTCCTTATTTCTGATTGGCTGACACATTTGAAGACGCCCTGAAACAACCAATGAAAAACACGTTAATATTAATGCGCCGACCGGAAACCCACCACTCACCAACCGCCGAGGAACTATTTCACCCGGCGGAAGAAAAGTGGCTCATTCAACCCACAAAACTGAGTCACATTTTTCAGTCCAGTTCCTTTGTTCGACCAAAAAGTGATTTAATTAGACCAGAGGAGCAAATATGCAAAGGGAACGAACTTTGATTTAAAACATATTTAAATAAAAGTGTAAATGTCTGAATTTATACCCATGATATTCAGAAAAAACAAGGCAATTGTTGTTTTATGGTTCAAATTGGCTGAATGGATAGGTTGGCCTCACTTTAAGATAAAATTATATGTTTTAGTTTTTAAAATCCCATCAAAACCTCAGCACAAAAAAAGGAAACATGCTCTTTGGTTTGGGAAACAATACTTTTGTCCATTTTAATCACTTTTAATAAAGGAAGCATAAAAGAATTTATGTGTCCATCATCTGCCCCTAAAAGTGAGTTTCACAGGCTGTTTTTAATGTTCAGTTGTGATTTATGTTTATAGGTTTTAGATAATCAAACTGTGATCACATATGTGCATTTACATTGGTTTAAAAAGGATACAAAACTCAACAACAAAAAACAAACTCCCAACAAATCATATAGCCTAATTTCATCACAGATAAATTATATCAAGGTTTCATGCTAAATAAAGTTTCTAAAAAACAATCAAGCTCTCCTGACAGATGAAGTGAGGTCTTTTTACAAAGTATTTAAAGTTGAATCAATTTAAGGTCTTAGTTTTCCTCACAATAATTCCTGATTTACCAATAAAAAGAGATTCCTCACATCTGATACTGGTTTTGCAAACAAATAATTTCTTAGTTTTACAAACAACTAATGCCAGTTTTTACCAATTATAATCAAAGCCTTTAACTTTTGAATTATTTTTTTTTCTAACAAATAATGCACAGTTGTTAAAACAGCCTTAATAAACATTTTCCAACAAAAGGTTGTAGGTTTTTCAAACATCAAAAGCAAGTTTTGCTCTTCAAAATTCACTTTTTTACAGCTGATTTTGTGTTGATGAATCAACTACTAAGAAAATTTTATTAATTAAAGTACAAGCTTTTTCTCATAAATACATTGCCAAATTCATACTATCAGCTTCCCTTAAAAGTCATTTTCAGCTTCATAACAAAATAGCTGAATGTTATTCAAGTTTTCCTTACAAAACTTTAAAAAAAAAATCAAACAAATCTGCAAAAAGTTTGTGTATTCTGTACAGTTTCTCCACAAAGAATTTCAAGTCATACTAGCAAATAAAAAACAGTTTTTAGCAAAAATCTGTGTCAAGTATGTCTAACAAATTAAACTTTTTATGACAAATACTACCAAGTTTCATAATTATTTCACGTCTTCCTCTCAAAACTAAATTTTCCTTTTATTAAAAAGTCCAAGTCATTCTCCAAATTCTTTACAGAAACTATTTAATAAATATGATCGAGTTGATTTTTAAACAAATAACAGAGCTTTAAAGATTTTCCACACAGTAAAGTTGTCCTTAAAAATATGAAATATACAACAAAACACAACTAAACTTTTATCACAAATAAAATCAAGTTTTCTTGAGAATGTATATCGTGCTTCTAGCAAAGTTGATTTCTCTTATAAAATGCCAAGATTTTCTAACAATTATACCAAGTTTATTAAAAAATAATGTTTTTATAACGAGTTTCCCTAAGTGCCTTCTTCTTTTTTTTGTTACAAACATATCAAGTCAATCTTCTCACAAGTACCACAATGTTCTCCTGGTGCCACAGTGACCAACTCATTTTATTTATCTGGAAGTCCTGATCGTATTTGGAGTCTTGATTTTATTAGTCATTAAATCTTGGTTAAAGTTTGAGGTTAAAAAATGTTTTCTACCCTTAACTTTTGTCTTTTGGTGTCATGCTAGAGAAGAAAACTTCAATAACTCATGAAAAAAGACCTCCCTCATCATTTTTAGTTGGATAATGTTTGAAACAGTCAGGTGACCAAAGGGTCTGGATCTATCCGTCTATAAAGACCACCTCGACTCTCAAAGAGCAGATGGAGGGAGCGCTTTATCCTCTGGCCCTTGAGCTCATCAACTTCCAATCACTGGACAGATTCCTTCTTTATGCTGACTGGAGACCCCCGGCTGGTGAAGAAACCTGATCAGTTTAGATAATTTAAAAACAGAAAACCAGAATGTTTGGTCTCCGTGTAAAACTACCAAATCACTTGTTGATATCTCTCAGCCACAGCTATTCAAAGAGTTGGTTGTGAACAAGCATGGGAAGGGGCTTTGTGGTGGGGCTCTTATCACCAGGAGGCTGGAGGTGGGGGAGGTCTGCAGAATGTGGGGGGTGGACAAGGGTGCCACATGGTTAGAGGAGCCATGATGAAGCTCGGAGACAAGAGGAGGATTGGGAAGACGTCTGTAAGAGGACGATCGTGACGTCTTCATTATGAGCTTCTTAAATCAGGTCACATCTATTAGCTGAGAATGGGAGAGTGCTCAGAGGCAGACTTCAGCGGAAAACAACGAAAAATGTTCTTCGCTGAGGAATGATTTTTGAGTTTCCTGATGTTTCTTCAGCACCAACATGAAGCTTCAACTCTGAAACTCAAAGGCTGTTTTTTCAGAAGGAAAAGGAAGGTTTCATGCACCATGAGGCCTCACGTTTAGTCAGAATGGTGGGCATGAATGACCCCCGGAGATTAAACGGTGTCTTTTAGATGTACTGCACAAACAAACAAATTACACAAATGTGCTGGAAATCAGGAGAACACACAAAACCAAACACTGACTAAACATGTGCAAGATAGACAGTGTCAAGACAAGTTTCAGCAATAAAATACTCAACCTGAATCATAAGTCTTTGACTCTGTTGGTTGGAAGTATTGCAGGCAACATCCTGCACTGTCTAAAAAAGTTGGAAACTTTTATCAGGAGTTAAAGTTAATTATTTTGGAAAGAAATGTTTGATTTTTATTCTTACTCAAGTTGCTCAAAATTTCAAACAAAGTCGAAAAAACCCTCCTGTTTTTAAAAACTGGGTGGTGATTTTTAGTTGCGAGTAAAATTGGCAAGTTTTTAAATATGAAATTCTGTTTTTCAGCTCTTGTTTCCTGTTGTCAACCTTTTAGAGCAGTTTAAACGATGGCTAAAAACATCCGAGCAAACTGCACATGCTCTGTTGGCAACATACAGGATTATGTCCAGAAAGCTGCTCTTTAATGGTCACAACACTTTCGCAATAGGAGATCTTAACGCAAAAATAAAAACAGAAAACATGGAAAAGGGACAATTATTCAAATCAAAAACATAATTTTATTCATAATAAAAGAATTGTGCATGATTCTCCTGTTCAAGTGGGTTTCCTTGGTTGTTGAGTTTTGCTTTCAACATTTAATTCAGCTGTTTTATCTGCATTATTTTGCTTAAAATACTTTAATTATGTTCATTTTTAGCTAACCTCCATGTGTAATTAAATCAGTGCTCACTCTCCCAGTTGATCATTTCATAGATGGATCTTTGCACACAGGAAGTTGACAACATTTGCTTTAGAGGGTTGATCAGAAGATTCTTTCTTCTCCATAGTTTCATGACTTTACAGACTAACTAAATCTAAAATAAGAGAGGGAGCACTGTCTAAACTACAGAAATAGGATGGTAGTTTTCTACCTGGAGGACATTTGTGGTTTAATCAATTGCCAACACTTGCAAGTTATTCTCCTAACATTGTCTAAAGTGTTCACAAAAATGTTTAGACTGTTGTTCCTAATATCTGGTGACTGTAAAGTGATGAATCTTACTCTGCTGTCGGTTTCTTTGTGTTTGGACCAAGATAGAGGAGGGATCAGGGAAATCATCCTCTCCAAACATCATCAACATTTTTGCGTCGTCTAGACAAGACTCTCCTTCTCTTGTCTAAAAACACAAGGTTGGCAACATGAAACTTAAGCAAACAATCTGAACAAAGCGTGAGGAAAGTACCAAAAAAGTTAAATTATGAGCTTTATTTGTATTCAAATTGCAAAACAAGCTCTTGAAGAGGTAGTTTTCCCAGGCTTTTGGTGTTTGCTTGTGATTTTAACCTGAACTTAAAGTCACAAAATCACATTTCTGAAGAATTTTGCACCCACTTGAACTCAAATTCATCAAATTCATTAAACAATGTTTTCATAGAGTGGGTGAAACAGGACTCCTCTCTCTTCTCACAAGTTACAACCAGTTTCTGGATGATGCCAACATATTTTAGCTATTTCCCTTCTAACAAATTAAAATTTATGTGGATATAAACTAAGTAGCACAAAAAAACTGGTTTAGCCCTGCATAGTTTGTGTGTCTTAAAAGATTAGTTGCTAATGTTTGGATTAGTAAGTTTCACTCAAGCTTCTGGAGTTTTTGTCCAGTTTTCAGAATCTTTTGGGGGGATGAAGACACATCTTTTTTGTTCTTTCCCCCCTTTTTTAAGTTGACAACCTTTCTGTCTAGTTTTGATGGCCTCATATCTCTGTCTGTTTGGAAATGCAGAAGAAACTTTCGTGTCTGAGTGTCTCAAATGGTTTTAAAAAATTCCTTCTTAAATTATTCCTTCTGTTATTTCCGAATGTTGCAACCAAATTTTAAAATGTCCTACTTATCCAGACAAACACTACGTCACCTCAGTGAGTAATATACTGAAATTAAAAACATTTTTACTCAGTCTGTATGTTTGGATGGTATTTTAAAATAGTTTTGCTTCAGTTTCATGTTGCCAACCTGATTTTGAAACATAGACAGTGCTTTGATTTCAATATTGTAGGAAACTTCCTGCACAAAAGATAGGTTGGCAACAGATTTTTATGTTATAGTAACAGATGGAAACAAAGCACAGAACATCATTTTAAGTAAAAAATGAGAAGCAAACTTCTGAAACCATCTTAGAAGCATGGATGAGTTGGAAGGGTTTGGCAAGTGAGTGTAACTTGAGAGCTAAATATAAAGCTAAAATTAATGGTGTTTTCCAAAAACTGTGCACCAAATTCATGTGAATAACTCCCTAAAGCTCACTGCCTATTGCTAGAGATCCTAAAGCATAGTTCCACAGCCTCTTTCAGTTCATCAAATGAGTTAACAACAAATTTGTGCAATTTTTTCAGAGTTAAAGAAAATCAATAAAAAGTAATTTCATGTAAAATCAGAGACTAGAAATGCAAGTAAATTCCTGACACCATCTCCGTTCAACAGTTAAGTTTGTTAGATATACATGTTCATGCAATTCAGACACCTGAAAGAGTTTTGTTTGCATTTTTTCCCAACCATTTGCATTTTCCCATGACTTGAAATGCTAGATTTAAAATTACAAACACATCTTCCTCTCCTTCCCAATGACTCCTAACTTTTAATGGTGCAAATCAACTGGGAATAGTTTTGCTCAATTCCATTACAAATTGAAACAAAGCAGTGCAGATGGTTAATATCTTATTTGTTAAAGTGCTAAAAAATAATGGCAAAAATCCCCTAAATGGGTGTCCAGTTTTGGTCAAGTGGGTGAAGATGCAGCCAACATTCATTTTCGTGCAATTCGACAGTTTTCACTGTTTGATCATCATGCATTATACGTTCAAGTAATAAAAGAGCATGTTTTCATTAAGCATTTTGATTTCTTTTGCTTTGATTTATTGTTTTGAACCTATCTGTGCAACCTAGATGGCACACTCTCTCCCTAGGATGACTGTCTTTTACATAAAATCTTGAAAATGCTCTGAACTGCACAAATAAGTCAGAAACATCCAGAAAGATGCTACAGTTCACTTTTACAAGTGATGAATGTTACATTTGACAGTGCTTATTCTCTCTCCCTGCTTTGTTTAAAGAGGAAAAAAGATATAAATACATCTCTAAAAGTCCTTAAAGCTCTTTCTGACCTGCTTGTTTTGGGTTTAATGTTGTTGGTGCCTGTTTTTTTGTTCCAGGGCCCTTGAAATGGCTGAACCCATCCCTGTCCACACTTTAAATCTGCCTGTGCCTCAGTCTGCTGCAGCTTGTGTTACCCCACTATAAAATATTCATCCATGGAAAAATGGCTTTGATTCCAGCCTCTCTGTCTGTGGCTGAGCTTGCAGCCAGCAAACTCAAACCATCCTGAACATGTAACTCAAACTAGAGCGTCGGCTGGCTCCAGCTCAGACAGCCTCCACTTTTTTTTTCCTCCTTCACATTTTGATCCATTAGAGGGGACAAACGCGTCTTTCTGCCTCTGCCATCTCATTCATTCACAGCCCAGGAGGATGTCGGCTCCCTCTCCTACAGGTGAGTCGCTTTTGTTTTACGCACGAATCTCCACGAAAAAGTTCTGTTGAAAATTTGGCTGGAAGTTTTGAGTGGGCTTCGGGTTTGAACTGAGCTCACCCCTCAACCTGCTTTTCATTGACCTGAAATGACCGCCTTTAACAACATGACACAGTGATGGATCGGCTCTTTTATTAAACACATTCATTAAAGTTGGGACGCTGGAGACGTGCGCGCATGGCGTAAATCCAAGCGCGTGTAAATTTCACATTGAAATTGAATTAAAATGAAGTTTTATTGGGGGAAACAGGCCTAAGAGAGGGTCCCCCAACTCAAACAAAAACCAAACCCTTTGCCTCACCTTAAACTCATTCCCCTTTTTGAATTTTATTTCGATATTGCCGCAATATTTCCTTTGGGGAATCGATCAATAAACGCGTCAGGGGGCACAGGAAACATTTCCAGTTAAAATGGTTCCAATATTTAAAATCTAAAGCTAAATAAACCCAGAACTGACATATAATGTCAAACTTGCTCAATCTTTAAGGCTGATTTATGCTGTATTATTATTTTTCGATACTTGAAGCATATTTCGTTGAGGAAATCGATTGATTAACACGTCAGAGGACACAGGAAGCATTTCCAAATCAACATGGAGGACACATTAAAAGATTGAAGCTAAAGAAACCAAAGAAAACGGAAGTAAAGTCATACATACCCGCCTGGAAAAATAAACTGAACGAATGGTTTGGATAAAGAGGAGAATCAGAGGAGGATAAACGCGTATTTGTTTCCTTTGTGCGTAATTTTGTGGCGCACCGGCTCCACACCCGCCCCCTCACACACTTCCCCCCACGTGACGTCAGCGACGTTTCATTCATGGTTTCAGCCTGTTTACTACAACTCAAGAAGACTCTCGAGGCTGAGAAAAAACACCGAAGACAACAGAATTCACCCAGTGAGTTTATCTGTGGAGTCTGTGCCGCATTATGAGGTGAAAACTTTTAAATAAATCCTGCTGCTTGGGTCAAGAAGAGGGGCCCAGGAGTCTGAAACCATGAGAAAATGGTTAAATCAAAAGTTATTTCTAACGTGAGGACGAAAATGAAGAATTTGCAATTATCTTGAGATCATAATATGCTTTTATTTTGAAGCAATGGAAAGGGAGAATGCCCCTTAAGCTGTTATTTTAAGTTCCTTTCGGGATAAATGCGTTTTCTATTGTATTATATTTTCAGCCTACTCATTTTTTTTAAATGGTAAAACACTACTTATTTTCTCTTGTTAAATTCCTCATTTCACATATAGATCAAAATTGGAAAAGAAAGAAGGCAAAATATGATTAAAGGGACACAAAGCTGTAGAAAAACATCCTGACATGACAGCTTTTCATGCTAAAACTTTCCTTTTTGGTTAAGACACTCTCTCTGTCTTTATGATTTGGGAAAATCAAAGTGGTACTTTTATTTTGAAGTGATAAAAACAGAAAGTTTCCATCATGAGACTTTCCTTTGTCAGCATGTTCTGCTGTTTCATTCATGTTTTCAGAGTGTTTACTCTCAGGGTTTTTTGTGCCATTTGTCATACCTCAAAACACTGTAATAATCTTGTGGATCAGAATTGAGTTAAAATAGTCTTGTGGCATTTAAGTTTTTCATTTTTTTAGTGAAAGCACAACAGATGAGCTTTTATTTTGAAGTGCTGAAAACATACAGAAAGTCCTGAAAGTTTTCTTGAGCTACCCTCGTTGCATTATGTGGGTTAATTCTTCATTCAGCACAAATCAAATCGACCTTTTGGGGCTGAAAAACACTTCAGGCCTCATAATTAATCACTAACATCCTAATTTCCAGAATCTGCTCCTCTAGTCTTACTCATAATTTCTGAAACATCCACGATAAATGCACTTTGTAAGAGTTTTGAAGTGAAAGTTGTACCTTTATTTTCAGGTATTGAAAAGAGAGGCTTCCTTCCATTTGACTTTCTTTGTCAGTCCAGTTTTATTCACATTTTTTAGCCTGTTTACTCTCACAGTGGACTTTTCTGGGGATGAGAAACACACTTCAGGTCAAATAAAAGACCTCTCAGGGTTTATTTTGTCCTCTTGTCTTGCTTTAGGAACTCTTTAATAATCTCGTGGATCACAGAGCTGAGAGAAAAGAGGCCTATCACAGTTTTCATTTCAAAAGTTCTTCAACTAAATTCATCAAATACACCTTCATTCTCAGAATATATCAACAGAAGACGAATGAAAACATATAGAAAGTCCTGAAAGTTTTGATGGATGTCTTCCTCTTTCTTTCTGAAAATACGTCAGGTCTGATAAATAACCTCCAAAGTCTTTATTTTCAGAAGCTGCTCCTCCAGTCTTGTTTTAAACCCTTTAAAAGCATCTTGTTGCATCAGCCAAAAACTGGGGAAAAGCAATCTGAAAGCAACCTTATGGTTTTCAAATAGATTTTTTAAATTTCTTTTGGAAGGAAATCCGCTCAAAATTAAACGTGGTGCTTTTTCAGTCACATTTTCAGCTCGTCTTCTGATCTTAAGTCAACTCTTTGAGACTGGAAAACACTTCAGGCCAAATAAATGACCCTTAAAGTCTTCTTCTGAGTTTATCCATCTCTAACTTGTTGAAACATTTTTAAAATAAATTAAAGGGGGGGACAGGCTCCAGACAAGGCTATCAAACAGGCTTTTATCAAGACTGGAAATGACAATGGTGCTTTTATTGTGAAGTAAAGGAAAGAATTAATTTCTTCCTCTTCGACTCAAACATGAAGCTTCTTCATTCATTTTCAATTTTTTCGTTCCTTGGGTCAACTTTCTCTGAATTGGAAAACCACCTCAGGCCCAACATCATCTAAAAGTACGTCTTTGGATTTAAACTTTCTTATTTTGCAGTTTTTAGCCTTTGAAATTCTTATTTTGGAGGTCAGCGTGAGTCAAAGAAGTGTTTTTAAGTCAAAAAAGTGCTTTTATTTTGAAGTCCTGTCCTCCTGTTTCAGGCTCTTTTCTGCCAAAATGGTTCTGGTCATATTTTCAGAGCGTCTGCATCTTTTGATTAGGAACACACCAGAGGGCAAGTCAATTTCCACTGAAGTTATTTGTTTACTTTAAGATCTTTATTCTCCATTTTAATCCTTTTTAGACTCTTGTAGCTTAATAAAGCATGTGATGTTTTCTAAAAGTTTATTTTTTTAGACACTTAGAACGACTCTAAAGGCTTTGTAGGGCCAAGATGATCTTTTATTTAAATGTCACCAAAAGAAAACCTGAAACTCTCTGCAAGACTTTCCTTCATCATTTGTAAATGTGCAGCCATTTATTCACATTTCAGCTGGAGTCTTGTGATTTTAGTCAATATTATTTATTTCAAAAAGACCTTTAGACTAAATTAATTTACTCAAAAATGAAAACTGATATCTCTCATTTGTCTGCCTAAAAAACTTTTGAAAACCCTTCAGCAGCGGTCATAAAGCAAAGCAGAACAGCCATGTCCACGTCTGAGTTTTTCAAATTAAGAATTTTACATTATTATTAATATATTACATTTAAACACATAAATGGTCTTTTTGAAGAGGTGCAATTAACCTAACAAATGAAAACAGAAAATGTCCTTTAAAAGTTTTGGATTTCCTTTTTTTTGTCCACATGTGCTGCCATTTCATTCACATTTTCAGCCTGCTTATACTTTTCGAGTTGTTTATTTCATTTGGAGAAACAGTGAAGACCTCATCACTTAAAGTTTGGATTCAGCCCATTTTATCTTTCTCAAAAACCCCTCGAGAAACATCTCGTCTCTTTGGTCAAAATGTAGAAAAATGCATCGATTAAAAAGGAGCTTTTTTCAGATCAAAACATAAAAAGATTGGGACTACAAGTGGTGCTTTTATTTTGAAAAGTGAAGTGAAAAGACAGAAAACTTCCTGAAAGTTTTTTGGCTTCCCCTTGTTGTTGTTAATGAGGTGATTGTGTGACAAATATGTGTTTTACTCTAAGACTTGAGGCATTTTTCGTTGATTTAATTTACTTACAAACGAAATTTGAGCAGAAGTTCAAGAAAAACTTCATTAAAAGTTATTTTAAATTATTCTGAATTTACCAGTTCTATGACAGAAGAAATCCCAAAGACTGAGAATCAAACCCCAGCACAGCCACCCCAGTCTGAGTGAATAATTTCTTAATGACAAATAGGTGCATAGGATATTTGATTTTTACGTTTCTGCTCCTCAGAAGCTCACCTTCTCCTTTTCTGGTGCCCTCACCAGGAGCAGACGAGCTGTTTTTGCAGCCCTGTTTACTCCCCCCTCGCTGAAGGACCTGAAAAACAGTGCAGGATTGGTGTCTGGAATGCATGAAGTAAACGACAGAAAAATAAGCCCCTCTCTGAGAAAGAAAAGGAGTAAAAAGAGGAGAGGAGAACTCAATGAACCCTTTGAACTGCACTGACAGCAGCAGCAGGATGAAGGCAGGTTTCCTCTGGGAGGCTGCAGCCTGAGGAGTGGGGGGTTGGGTGGGGTTAGCTGGGGTGACCGGGTCCAAAGTCTGCTCCCAAAGTTTGGTTTTCAAACAGCTCAGGAATCTGCTGCGAGACCAACGTACTGCTCAGGAAGAGCTTTTAGAGCAGATAATTGACTGATGAGGACAAAGATCAGGACTGCTCCAGTTTGGGGCTCCCCAGACACGTTTCAGAGATGTGAGACTCAGAATCAAGTCAGGAGTGGAAAAGTGGAATAAACATCAGTTTATGGAGCAAAGACGAGAGAGCAGAGGATAAAACAAACTCTCAGACATGCACAGATCCACAAACAAAGCAGTGAGGTGATCAACATGTGCAAAACTGTCAGGATTTATTTCAAACTCAACACTCTTTGTCGAAAAACAGGAAATCTTGGTTTGATCTGAAAACTTCACTTTGTGGGTAGAGAAAATAAGAAGTCAGTCTGACCTTAACAGTCAAGAAAATGCATTTAGAGTCAAATCAGACACGCATGACAAAAACATCATTGTTTTTATATTTCAGGAAACAGATGATAAAACCTGAAAAATATTCAGAAAGAATGAATACGTTTATTTGAAAATTGAAGAAAATCTTTTTGTTTTTTTTCATCAAGAAAATGACAAAGATGGGACTTTAATATGTTAGAATAACGTTTATAAAACTGTTTTGATTTATAGAAAGTGTAAATTAATGTTGTTGAAAAAAATCATGAGTAAAAACACATTTTATTTGAAGGGAACACTGTGTAAAATCAACTTTATTAGGACCATTTTAAAAGAATCATTGAATTTACTTTACTTTACTTTAATTCATATTAAACTCGACTTGCCAGAAATATAAAAGGAAGTATGGATTTTACTCACAGGGAAATGACAGAAAAACTGGGCTATAAACTGAAAATAAGAGGTCTACTGACAAATATATGAATTTTGACCCTTGTTCGAAGGGAAACTGAATGGTTAACTTGAGCTCATTTGTCAGGATAAACACAGATTAAACACGTTTTTAATTGATGATGAATCTGTTCCACCCAACATCAACAGCAGCACTGAGACAAGCCCACAAGACTGAATGAACATTTTGGGGTTTTGTTGCGGTTGCACTGACTGGCTGGTAACTTTTTTAACATTGTGATATAAAATAGTGAAATATTATTCATCACAGCTTCTGCCACGGCAGTGAGGGCTTGTTATTTTGATCATGTGCTGTCTCAACTCTCAGAAAACTAAGTTTTAAGTTTTGTTGATTGGTAAGAAAAGCACAACCTCTTCCATTAAACTGTAACCTCTCTGCCTGTCAGCCAACCTGAAGTCACCTTCAGAGGTGTTTGTTAAGGTCCGTTTAAGTTTCATAATTCAACTTTTGTTTCTTTTTTTAAGATAACTGTTCAACTTAACCCCTAAAATGGTTCACATAAAGTAAAAAAGCTTTGCTTTCAATTTTCAGGGGAAAAAAGTTTTTGGTCAATATATTAATCTAAATTGTGAGAAAAACTTAAAATCAAAGACAGCAGGGGCCGGCAGACATACAATGAGACATTGGGACAGGGGGACTGATTACTGCACCAAGCCAACACCCAGAAGCTTCAGTCAGACCACTTATGTTATGTTTTACCAACTTCAGCTCAGAAATGAGACCAACTTTACATGAAAACCTGAATAAAGATAGCAGAGAGAAAGACTTTGAAAACACAACAAATATTGATTTGTTTACTTAATAATTAAATTAATGTAATTTTAAAGTAATTTTATTTAAAACATGAATAAAGTAGGCCTAATGATGCATGTAGCATTTGTCATTTCTGGTAGACAAACTGATGCTAAATCAGTTGCTCTCTACAAGCCTGCAAATATAAATGTCTGTGTGATATAAAAATGTAACAACAGACATTTAAAATGTAAGCACATGTGCCTATTGGTCAGTTTAGAACAATGATAGTGAATTTAGCTGCTTTTCCATGTGACTGCTCTTAATAGCGTTGTTGTTTTGCTGTTCTTTTTACTCTCGACATCATTGAAAATGAGGCATCACCCTCAATGATTTTTCGAGATTAAATAAAGGCTGAATGAATAAAAAATATGAATGTTGAGAAATGCCGGTGGTCTCATGGTTAATTTTCATACCCCATGTCAAGGATGTAGTCACTTTAAACTCCATCTATGCCCTGTCACAAATCAAGTCAGGAAAAGTCCAAAAATTAAAGAAAAGGCAGCAAAAACAGGATGATTCTATTTAACATGTGAAAGTGTTCACATGCTGGGCAGGTTTACAGCTGACACAAAAATAAATAAAAAAAACTGTTGTAGGTTTTAGCCCGTTGACCAAACATGACAGCACAATTAATGTTTCCATTCAAAATACAGACATCCCAAGAATAAGGGCTTTGTCATTTCAGGAGGGTAAAGTTTACAGTTCATTTCTTGGCTGTAATAACTGATGAATATTCAGTTTTAAAATGACAGAAAATCATGGTTTGAATTCAGAAGTTTTTTGGGGCCCCTCCAGAAAGCTCTCTCCTTTATCCCCCCTTATGAGCGGCCTTGGTGGTCTCACTTCCTCCAAAAACAGTTTTTCTTAAAACAAGGTCAAATTTGAGTTATGAAATGTCTGGTAATGTTTCAGATTATGATTAACTTTAGGTAAACAAATGCAGAGAACAGTTGAAACAGTGTTAAACTCTCCTGCAGCACAAACACAAATGAAGATTAGCTTAGACACTGTAGATTATTAAACAAAAAAGAGTTATAATGTATAAATAAATAAAGATCTAACTCTCTGTGGAAACTAACAAAGAAGTTTAACTGTGTGATGATTAAATGACTAAAAACCTCTTTGAAACCAGTTAAGAAGACATTTATTCTTGTGTATGCTCCAGCATATTTTTTATTTGTCCATCTATTTCTCTCTTTTTTTTTTCCTCAAAAGGGCTTATATGTTCTACAAGAGCATGAACGAGCCTTTAACAAAGTTTGGTTAAGTGTCTTCCACAAACTCCTGACATGTTCTTTGTCCACTTCTTGAACAAAACTTTAACATAGAATGACAATTACTGTGTTGATCCTCTTAAAACTCAACACAGTTTCTCATAAATATGTTTTTATTTGTTTTTATTTCTTGTTTTGAAGTATTTTAATAAGTCAACTTTTTTTTAAAGCAGTTTGTGAACTTGATTTCTGAGAGGTGCTATATGAGTTAACCTTGTTATTATAGTTTCAATCACCATCAGTGTTGGGCCCTACTTCAAAAATGTAATGCATTACTTATTACTTGTTTGTCATTTTATATTATATTATAGTATTACTGTATTTAAAATGTAAGGCATTAGACTGTTATCACATTACTTTGAAGTTGCTCTCGTCAAAATAACAGGAAATATGGATTTGTCATTCTAAATGTAGCTCAATACGCTCAAAAAGCTCATGACACATCCAGTGAAGGTGATGTGGTGGCTATCTGACTGAGTTCAGCTTAAGGCTAAAAGAATTTAATAGCTGCTGACGGCAAAATACAAGACACGATCAGAGCAAAAACAGACAAAAGGTAAAATCCTGTAAACATTGGTACTGAGTAAAATATAACAGTTTTTGCAATGTCTTACATTACTACATTATAGTAAAAAGGAACACATTACAGTAATCACATAACTTTTGTAATGCATTACACCGATCACTACAAACTGATTCTCAAAAGTCTCACTAATGTTTTGTTTATGTAAATAACTCCCTGCGGGATTTGGTGTCAAAGTTCAGAGCGTATTGTGAATAAAAAGAGAAACAGAAACAATTTTTGAATCTTCAAAATCAGGATGAAACAAAATCTGCAGCAAAATCTTTACAAGTCGAGTTCAAGCTGCAGATTCTGAGCCAGATGATAAACATTAAAGTGAAAACACTTCTTACTGAACTTACAGTTTTTGGTGATTAACAGAAAATTCTTCTGTTCAGTCGACTGACCAAACTATTCTGCATTTCAATAAGAAACTTAAATGCAGCTCATCAGCTTGTTTGAAGAAGCACAGACTGCCTACAGCCAATAAAACTAATTCAAGAAGTTAAATTTGTCTAATTCTTACCTCTGCCAACAGGTTCTGTTTTTATTGGTGTTCGTTTGTGGGTTTGTTTAAAGGAGAACTCAGTTTTCAGGGAGGGCTGGGCATCGCACATAGGAGAACTGATCAGATTTTAGTGACGATCTGGATCTGGATCCACAAGGTTTTAGCATGACTTGTAAACAATGAGAGAGGACGAGGAAGTCTTCTTTTAACTTTTTAAAGAAGAGGATAAAGCACAAAACTAAAGAGAAAAAACTTTAAGTAAGAAAAAGTTAGATGTTTATGGCAAAAATCCAAACAGTATCTCAATATGTTAGGAAGAAGTTGACAGTCAAGCTAAAATAAAGTTAATCATGAGTCAGTGATTGACAAATGAGTAATCAAAATTGTGAGAGAAGTCAAAATACAGAGTAAAAAGCTAGAACAGTCAGCGAAGAGAGGAAAGACAAAATGTCAGGAAAAATGTTATTGATCAGGACAAAACCAAACTGAATTTATAAGAACCTTTAAAAAAGCTGAAATGTCAAAATATCATGGAAAAAACTTCTAATGACATTAAAATGTTTTTTAAATGTCAAAAAAATGTCAAATCAAAATGAAACAAACTTCAAAATGATGGCAGTAAAGTTCAAACGCTAAGTAAAACACTAAACATCAACAAACATGTTTAAATAAAAATATAAAGTTGAAAAGTTGAGGAAAAAATGTATTAATGTTTAGGAATCTAAAAGATAAATGAAAAAAATAAAATGAAAAGAGTTCGACAAATATAAAGGAAAGAAGTTAGCAATGTGAGAGGAACAACTCAAATTAAAACAAGTCAAACTGAGTTCAAATGGGTGGGAAACATTTGAACATAATAAAAGGATTTAAAGGAAAAATAAAAAAAGTCAAACTACGAGGAAACAGTGTGTTAATGATGCTAACATGTTGCAAAAATATTTTGAGGAAAAGTAAGTGGTACTAAGTAAAAAAAAGATCTTTAAAAGCTCAAACACAAGGAAAAAGTAGGAAAAACTTAAATATTAAGAAACAGGATGAAATAGCGAGGAAACTCAAAATAAGTAAATTCAAAAGTCAGAATATCAGGGAAAGCAGTTAGAGATAAGAACAAAGCCAAACTGGTGAGGACTAAATTGGAAATTTATAAAAACCTCATAAAAACAAATTTAAATCTTGGGTAAAAGAGTGAACCATCATGGATGACAAGAAAACTTTTGACATGTAAAAGGAAGAAAGTAAAATCAAAATCAATGTCAAAATGAAAGCAAAAAAGTTGAAATGTGAAGAGAAAAAGTTGACTTGAGAGAAAACTTAAAGGTTATATGCTGTGGAAAGTGTAGAAGGATGAAAGAAAAAGTTTAAATATTGAGGACAAAGTTGAATTTTCTGGATAAATAGGAGAAAATTATGTGAAAATCAAAATGAAGACAAAAAAAATAAATGAAATGCTAAGAAAAAAGTCAAAATGTTGAAACCCATGTTTGCAAATCTTGTCCCCTTTATTCTTAAAACTTTTATTTTAACATTCTTAAAGATTTTGATCCTTTGACTTCTGTCACTTTTTCATAAATTGTGATGGCAGAATCCCCCTCCTCATCTACCCTCCCTCCTGCTCTCTTGTATTTCCTCATCATTTCACTCTGAACTCTTTTTTTTCTGTCTTGTACACTCTGCTCTGATATGTGTTTTAGCTTTCCGGCCTCTTCCTTTGACAAACACACACACCCAAACGTCCCACACCAGACCCTCTCTCCCCGTCCCGGGCTGGCACACACGCTCTCGTCTGCGGTGGTTCCCTCTGACGTGTCCGGCAGAGAGCTGAGTGAGGGGACATCAGGTTGGACGTTGGGGTCCAAGCAGTAGTTCTGGGGCCGCTGCGAGGCCTCCTCTGCAAAGCATCCTCAAACACAGGCCTGAGCCCGCGCGGGGGCAGGGGCGGAGGGGTGGAGGGGCGGAGGGACGGTTGGTTGGTTGGATGGGTGGGGGGCAGGGGGAGAGAGAGAGAGAGCTTGTGAATTCCGGAGGGTGGGCTCTGTAGCCTCGGTGGGTGGAGATGGGCTTGTTGTTGTTTCATTCCTCCAGCGTGTTTTTCCTCTTTTCCCCCCCCTCATACCCGGAATAACCCCTCTGAGAAAAACGTCCCACCAGGGTAGATGGGAGATAAGGGAAGTTTTTCTCAATGAACGTTTTTTCTTTTTTTGGTTGTTGTTGTTCTGCCGTGTGGCCTCAAGTAACCGCAGGTCTGCTCGGCTGTGTTTGTCCCAGCATGGTGGACGTGGAGGGAGACTTTAGGGAGGACAAAAAGCACTGAAACAAACCTAGAGAGGCATTAAATCACATTTCAAACATTTGGACTTAAAACTGGGAAAAGCTCAGGAGTAATAAGCTCACAAAGTTTAAAGAATGAGTTGATGATTAAAATAATCTAAAAATAACTGTTTAAAATGTTTCACAGCGTCAAACTATAAAGACTTAAGTTACTTTAACTTTTTATAAATGAAGCTCAAAGCTGAAAATAACAAGAATAATAAACTTTAAAGGGCTTAAATGTTTGCATGTCCTGACAAGAGCCCACCTTTAATATTTTAGTTTTATCAGCTACAGTTTTTGAGCAGAATCCAGTCAAACAAAATCACATTTTTCTTGATGGATGGAAGTGCCTTTTTTTTCTTTAGAGTGTCAAAACCCAACAAGCAAAGGAAGCAAATTGATCAAAGTTATTCACAAAAATGAAGTTGCTTGAAACATTTGAGACCACTGCTCTTCTTTTTTAACTCACTTGCATATTTATTTTTGTAAAGAATCAAACTGATGCAAGTTATTTAAAAGTGTAAAAATAGAAAACTTCTCTTTTTAACAGCAAAAAGTTCAAATGTCATCAACAAAGTTGAACTGATGAATGATGAATGAAATGTGGCATCCTTTGGAAAGTGTCAAAAGGATGAGAAAAGTTTAAATGTTAAGGATGTTAAGGAATAGGGGTAAGACAAAGAAAAAAAATGAAATGACAAGAGAAAAATCCAAATGTGGAGTAAACAGTTAAACGCAGGTTTTAATTTGCAAATCTAAATCTTAATAACTTTAATTGTTTAATTTTGGTCAGGTATAGCTTGAATTGTGATAATAAAACCAAACAAGTCATAAAGCTAAATGAAGAGGAGCGCTGTGAAGAAAATGGTGAGCTTTATATTAATAAAACATTTTTTTTTCCCAAACAAGCAATGTAAAAGGAATGTATTTACTGCTTTGATTTAAAGTTTAAGATTAAACACCAGTATATAATATCAAATAAAGTCTGTTAGCAAGTTACAGACAAGACATCAACAATACATATTTCAGCAAGAGTACAATCTGAGGTGTTAAAAATGCATCTAATGTGCAGGATGACTGAATTTTCTTCTAATCATTTTTAATGATTTTAATTTTACTCAAAATCATTAAGATTTATTTTTCTTAAAATTGTTTCCTGCATTTTGCCCAACAAAATAAATCAGGCCTGGAAAACGAATTTAACTCACTCAAGTTTTATTTAAAAAATTAAAGATATAAATCAAATGCATTTTTGTGTTTTGCAAAGTATTTTTGATTGTTTTGCAAAGTGACCATCAACAACGCAAAGTGCAAAAGTGTTTATGCTCCAATAATGTATCAATGATAATATAATCATAACTTTATTTATGTTGTGTCTTTTAAAACAGACTTGTACAGAGTGCTGTGGTAGTTATTGGCAGACTATGATAAAATTATGTAAACATTCAGGCTTCAGATGAAAAAACAAGAACAAAATACAAACAGTGACTCAACAGGAGGGAAGAATTAATCAGAATAAAGTGACTGAGACAGTCAGGACACATGGACTGCAGTTTTAATGCAGTGGACAAAGACCAAGAAAACAAAATTCAAGAATCAAGCGGATAAGTTACTGAGCAGAAGATAAAAGTTTGATTTAAAAGGGGTTTTACACTTCTTATATCAATTTTGATTGTTTTAGTAACATCCATCAAAGCCATAAATGAAGGATAAAAGCTGGATAAAAATATATTTCAATGGTTATTTCTTTCTCATGGCAGAAACGATCAACAAACGTCAGAGATATAAAGGGAAATAAGTTTTGAGAAGTAAGATAAATGTGATTTATCATGTTTTTATTCACTGAATCCTTTTGGAGTTTTTATGACCAAAATTAAAAAGTTATGTAAAAACAGATCAAAGTTTCAGTGTAGGTTTGAAGTTCACCGTTCAAATCAGCAGAGTTTAAATCCATCAAACTTCTTTAAAAAGTTAGAGGGTAAAAGTTGGGAACTCAAAACATTTTGAATTAACAAAAGTTTTCTAAATCAATACACCTCAAACTCAAGAATTAAACAAGCAAAATTCATGATTGTATATAGACAAAATAATTATTGACAGTTTAAATCTACTGAAATTGTTTAATTTTCTTTTTTTAGTTAAAAACTTGAGAGTCAATTTGAAGTATTTGAGTATTATGTGCTGTATAAAACTGTTCTTATTAGTATAATTTAACACGTTTTAACACATTTAACACATTTCACAAGTAGTGAAGATAAACAAACTCTTGTAAATGTTTTAAATGCATTTTTTCAAGTACAAATGAACACAGTTATGTTGGCCTTTGACTAGAGAAAGATTAAATTTGTTTAAAATGCATTTTTATCATGAAACTCAGCCTGATGTTTCCAACAAAATGAGTACTGACTTGAATGAAATAATCAAACTGCAATAAATTATAAAATAAAAAGTTAATTTCTGATGTATATTTATGGTAGCTATTAATAATTTGTTAAATTGCAACTACAAAGTTAAAAAGATTAACGTTTTTTCTATTGTCTTTTTTTTTTTTTTTTTTTTTTTTTATAAATGGCACTGAAGTTTCCAGAATCCAAACTTAAATATTTCTGAAAGAATTTCCTTAAAAGTTTCAAGTTAACAGGGCCTTACTTTGCTTTTATATCTGAGTATGTAATGGACTAAACACAATTGACAAATAAGAATTGATTCACCTATATTTATTTTTTCTATATGCTTTACTGTGATGCCTTGGTAAAGTCAGACTTTCCTTAGACCAAACTAGTCCATAACTCTTAATATGCTGATTTTTATCCTTTAAAAGTGCACAAAAACTAAACATAAAGCTTTTCCTATGCCTCTCCTGAGTGCTCTTTAAGCACCATAAAAGCCTTCTTTTTCTAAGAATTGTCAATACAGTGTGTTTTCTCCCCCTGAGGATCGACTTTCTCTTGACAAGAGCAGATCACAGAGCGAGCACATCAGTTTTCAGGTTTGTTTTTCTGGGTTTTCCAGTCACATTCCTAAGCTGTGAGTTCAGCTCTCCTCTGGTGCCCAGTATATGATGCTGGGAGGTAACTGGTCGTGCGTTAGCAACATGAGCTCCAAAACAACATGAGCATGGAAATAATCATTACTTTTCTTTTTACCTTTATCAGATGTTTTGGTTTCATTTAAGGGGAGGCAACAGAAATGCTAGTGAGATCTTAAATCCAGGTTCCTTTCTCATTGGTCCTTCATTATTTGATACAAATGAATATTTCTGTGGTGTTGCTTGATGCTGCAGAGAAGCTTCAGTTTTGTAGACCATGTTAACTCAACATGCTTTCAAAGATTTAACCTGAAGGCATCAGTCCAAGCTCTTTCAAAAGGTTTCAGTGGGAATAAACTAAATGTTTTTACTGCAGTGGTGGTTTTAAGAGTTTTATGTAGACCATGTGGAGCTGGCGGGTGTGTTTTCCAAACCTAATCTGGGATTAAGCGCATAGGGTTGTTTATAAGACTACACTGAATGATTGACTTTAAGAAATAACTTAAGTTGAGTTTACTGTTTCATGTGGACAGTTTTAACATGGAGCAGTGGCGGATCTAGAATTTTTTAGGGGCCACATTTCGCACAGAGAGGCCAAATATTTGTCCAACATGCATGCAGTCACATTTACGATAAAGCACAACCAGTCAAACCTTTTTAAATATTTTTATTGAAAAAGTGTAAACAGTTAAACTTGTTTCACACATTTGAGGACGTGAGTAACTTCAAAGGAAATAAAATAGTATTCAAAATCAAGTTTCACATTTTCATATTCAAAAACATGCACTTTTTTATCTTTTATTTTGTGTTCATTCAAATTTTCTTCTTCTGCCACCTGCCTGTTTGGAAACTACGGCCACTAACAGTTGGTTAGACAATCTGATTGTCATTCAAACAACAGATGACTGCAGGACAGGGGCATAGAGAGCAAATTAGATTTCAGATGGGGCCAAAGCCCCTGTGGCCACACCCCTAGAACAACCACTGATATGGAGAGCTCTTTTCAAAACATAAACTGGGAGGCAGCAGTCTAGGCTCATTTTTAAGGCTTATGTAAGGAAATGGATTTATGTATGACATTTGTTTTACTGCTACATGGGTATTTCAATTTTTTTTTTTTTTTTGATAATGTTATCTTGAAGACCTTTTTTCCATCTAATACGGGAGGCAGCAGTCAAGGCTCCTTTTAGGATGGCTTACGTAAGGGAGCAACATTTATCCATGACAATAATTTTACTATTGCAATTGTGTTTTTATCTGAAGCACCAAAACTGAAATGGAAAGCAACACTTGGAGGGATCAGTCTAAGCCGAACACTCAAAAGACTGTGTAAAGGACTGATTGTATTCATGATGCATTTTACTGTTGAGTGATGTTTTTCTTTTTTGTATGTTTTTTTAATTAGACTTGAATGTTTTAAAAGCTAATCTGGAGGCAGCAGTCTAGGCTTCTTTTCAAGGAAAACACAGGAGAAGACTTGAGTGTTTGGCATTTGAAGTGGGAGGCAGCAGTCTAGGCTCCATCTTTAAACACGCACAAGGGAATGGATATTCTCTATGAAATTTAAATTCCTTCTGTGGTGATGGATTTTATAGCTGTGTGTCAACCATTTTGGTGTAGAAGATGCTTTCCAAAAAAATCTAAACTGGGAGGCAGCGGTCTAAGCTCCTACTACAGACCTGACCGCGATTTTTACTTTAATGTGTTGCTTTATTTGTTACTACAGCGGTATTTTTTTTGTTTTATGTAGACAACACTGACATTGAGAACATTTTTTCATTATCTAATCTGGGAGGCAGTGACTAGCTTTATTTTATTGCTTTAATGTTAAATCAGACAAAAACTTCAAATTTATAATGCATCAAATTGCATTTTCAAAATGACTCAAAGATGCTTTACAGAGGATAACAAAACAAAAAACCTATGAGTGGTTAGGGGTCATATGCATTTGTGAACAGGTAAGTTTTGAGTGATTACAACCACCCACTGCTTTACTTTGGTGCGAAATTTATATATTTACCGATATTTCAAAATAGATAATTTAGGGAAAAATAAATCTACTTTAACTAGGGCAGACTTTCCATTTGCAAATTCAACTTGAACATTGTGAAAACTGTTTAAAAGTCCTTTCAATCAAATTGTGAACTAACATGGAAATGTTTTAATGGACAACATTTTTCAGTGCCAGGTTTTTTTTTTGTTTTGTTTTTATCCCTGTTGACCCTGTTGAACCATGTTTCCAAAATCTAAACTGGAAGGCAATAATATTAATCTGCTGCTTTCAAATATGAGAGAAATTTGGTATGGAAAGATGAATTTTTTCCCTTAAATGATTCCAGTTTTCATACGCTGTAATGCAGCAGAGGTTCTTTGTTTGTTTTTTGTGGATCATAAGAAGAGAGGATAGAGAATGCAGAGCCATTGAAAACTTAACCATGCTAAACTGACCATCAGCCAATTCAAGTGGACTTCGGCCCATGTGGGTAGATTTTTTTTTTTTTAAACCTAAACAAGAAGGCAATGATCTTACCTTTTCTTGCCACCGTTTTGCTGTTCTGCCTGTCTCTTCAACTTAAAATGTTTAAGTTTCATTTTACTGGAGTATAATTTGCATGGCAGCGTTAAAATGAACAATTTGAGAAACCACAAACTGTTGTGCTTACGACTTTGGAACAATAAAAACAGGAATTACTCACTTGCAACTTTAAGTTTTCAAAAGGGAACATGTACTAACTACTTTATTAATGGCTTTTTTTCTTGTGCAGATGTTGTTTTAAGTCTACTGTAGACTATGTTAACTTGGAGAGCATTGTTTTAGGATTAAAAGCTGTGAGGAACTAGTCTAGGCTTCCTTTTTGAAGCCTAAATAAGGAATTTTTGCATTAAATTTATCTAAGTTATTCAGCTGTATTTTTAGAGTTTATATGAAAGGTGATTAGTTTGAGAACCTGTTTCTCATATCTAAACAATGAGGTAGCAGTCAAAGCTTCTTTTATGTTGTAGCTTTGTTGTTACAAAGTCCAGTTAAACATTCTGTTCTCAATCATTTACTCTCTATGATGTAAAGTTTTGACATATGTTTGGAGATCCACAGATGGATGATTTCAGGGAAATTTTACCAAACAAGACAAAATGGCTGGCTTAGTAGATAAAAATGTATCCATTACAGAAGTGTGAAAACTGCAGTTCCTCAAGTGTCCACTTGGGGCTGGTTGCAGAAGCACCTGGTCACATAGACACTCCATGATAAAACGCTTGTTTTCACAGTGGAAATAAACATGTTTGCGGCCAGGTTAAAAGAAACGTTTTTGGTTGAAAAAGTTCATATTTTTACGACTTCACAGGAAGAGTCGAGTCTTTCATTACTCATCTACTTTTAATTTGATTTGATCATGATGTTACAGGGGCAAAGCTAATATAGCTACAAACCAACATGTTGTAGTTGTTAGTCATGAGCCATGAAACCTGCCTTTAGCTTCACCATTTCTGTTTAGAAAGTTAGCTTTAGATGTTCTCAGTATGTAGTTCACCACACACTGGCTTCCTAAGACCCCCTCCTGAACCAAGTGCTTGAAATAACTCCATCCATTATTTTATGCAGTCTGTGTATTAAACTATATGGGTGCATCCCTAGTTTCTTTGCCTTTTTCTCAAGTTTTTGCCTCTTCTATAGTGTTTTTATTTTCTCAATGTTTTGTTTTCCTGCTGCTATGACTACACCCCCCACCCTAAGGAATCATTAAAATTTAATTGAATCCCATCTAATCTAATTTCAGTATAATAGCTTCATGTGGCCACACCAACCCATTCAGATGCAGTTTTATCACTCCCAACAACACACAGAACAAACAGCTCGACATGCAGCACGCTCGAGGCTTTTAGTTTTATAACTCCACAGTGCTTATTCAGGGTAAATAGTCTAGCTTAAACGGTTATGTTTAGCTCTACTGGTTAGGTTGTTCAGACCACGTTTAACTTACAGGTCGATGCAGTTGCTTATTTCATCAGAGTTTAAAGACTTTCCCTATAGATGGATGGAAGGATGGATGGAAGGATGGATGGATGAATGGATGAATAGATAGATAGATAGATAGATAGATAGATAGATAGATAGATAGATAGATAGATAGATAGATAGATAGATAGATAGATAGATAGATAGATAGATAGACTCAGAGGAAATTCAAGTTCCAGCTGTTATGCTTACAAAAGAAACAACCCCAAAAAATAAAATAATAAAGCAAAAAGTACAAATAGTTAAACTAAAGAGCAAAACATATATACAGAGGGGTGAGATAAGCAAATATGCATTAAACATAAACTAAAGTATGTCAGCAAAGATTTAAGGTGTGAATATATAAAGAAAAGAAAAGGAGCATCTGTACATGTACTGTAGTAATGTATCAAGGAAATAATAATTTATTAAAGAAATAAAGTAGTTCAAACTAAATAAATAAATGAATGCATGTGAACTGGCTAAAGTAAAAGTGAAAGAAGTAAACGCACATGGAATAAAGCTTTGGATCATTATGAACAGGGGTATGTGTGCATGGACTAAAGTAATGTACAATAAAACTGGTGTAAATGTTGATAGTAAAGATACATTGAATGGGATCTTGTTAATGAAAATAAGAAAATTGCATTGAATTAATGGTGAATATATAAATTAGTGAAAAAGAGTATGTGTGCATGTGGACAAAAGTAATGTGTAAACAAAAAGAGTACATGTGCATGAAACAAAGTGGTGGTCAAGTAAATAAGTAATCATGTGTGAATGAGAGTGTGGATCAAAGTTGTGCATGAATGTAAGTAAGCAGAAGCTAAACTTACTGACACTTCTCTTTTTAAATCAAATATTCATGAAGGCACCCATTATCTTTAAGATGAATAAAACAGGAAGTCACAAACAAGAGCAACAGTTAATACAGCACTTTTGCTTCTGCATTTGTTTATCATCATATTTTTCCATAATGTGAACTAAACTTAGCACTTTCAGTCGATGATGATATCAGTTACACAAGTTTAAGCCTTTGGCAGATTCACGTCTTTGTTTTTTGTTTTTTTTTAACTCTTCCCCTCAGTTAGTGCAATCACTAATATCAAACAGACTCTTGGTCAGTTAATTGATGAAAGTCCTGAATAAATGAGAGAACAAGTGGTAACTGGACTAGAAAAAGTTAACCATGACCAGTGTTCACTTGGATTAAGTTTTGGATGAAGATCTGCAAGAGTGGAAATGGACAAAGACTTCCAAATGATCAGTTGTTCTAATCAACTCTAACTCCTAATGTTTTATTTGTAAGGTACAGCATTACAGTACTTTCTGTTGATAAATAAAATCTTTTGAGGTGCTAAAACATCCCTTAAGTTTATCCAAGCATCCCTGAAATGCTTGGATAGACTTATCACATGCATTTCACACACATGTCAGAAGGTACTTGAAATCTGTTGAAGTTAAAAACATGGATTTGGTCAATAAGTCACAAGTAACGCATTTCTAGAGACTACCTCTAAAACTTTTTAATGGAAAAGTATTATTTTTGAACTGCCCTGTTGTTATACATTAGCCACAGTGATTGTGATCTGCTCTGCCTGGACTGGTATAGAAGTTAAGCTTTACATTGCAGCAGACTGGTCAAAAGCTTTGCATAATTTGATTACTTGTGAGTAAAAGCTAAATAAAATAGTTTTGAGATGTTGTACAATGCACCCAACACATTTGCATGACTTTACTTTAATAATAGCAAGTGTCTTTGTTTTGGTCACTCCAGGCAAAAGGACATTGGGGCTATGCAGTGTGTCAAATAACACTGTTTATGTGTGCAGTGCAGTGTACAATCACCCCAATACTGTTTGTTTTCACCCAATATTAAACAAATTGTGTGGAGCTCTTGGCCCCATCTGCAGCAATGCATAGCCTAACTTTGATGCAGGTACTTTCATGTCAGTGTTAGAGCTGATCAGAACCACTGTGGCTATATTATTATTTTTTTTATCTACAGTATGGTATCAATATACTCTGAAACACGTGTTAATTTGTAAATTGTATTCTAGCTGTAGTTTGGTGAATATTATATAATTTTCTGCCATTTTGCTAAAAAAGCCTTACAAAAGTGTGCATAGCTAATTTAACCAATATTAAATTACATTATTTGTATGTTATTGCCTTCCCCAAGGAGGTTATGATTTTGCCTGCCTTTGTCTGTCTGTAAGCAAGAAACTCAAACAATTACGGACAGATTTTAATAAAATGTCCAGGGAATGTAAATCAGGGCACAAGGAAGAAGTGATAAGACTTATGCAGATCCAGGATTTTTATTTTTCAATATTTTTTACACTGTGAGATTGGGCATGTGGTGTCAGAAATGCGGTGGCTTTTGCTCTCAGAGCACTTTTAGTTGTATCCTAGGACTGGGGAACAAAATATGGGTATGTATTTTTTATATAAGTAAACAACAGAATAGGCATACTCATAGGCAAGTAAGGAAATTATCAACTGATTTAAACTAACAGCAATGAAAGAATGTACATGGTAAGCCAATTCTACCTAATCCTCTTTGTGTTTATTATAACTTAACACATTTCAGGTCTATTAAAGTTTGAATATTTCAGTTTGGTGTTTTAATGAATTGCATGCAGTCATTGTGCAAAGTGGTTAAAACAACAACTAAAGCAGTTTCAGTAATTATTGAAATCTGGTAGTGTGAAGCTATAATCTGCAGATATACCTGTTTTAAGTCCAATATCGAGCATCCCCACTGTAACAAACCAACCTCTGCGGACTAATATTCAATATTTTGCACAATGAAGTTACAATATGATACACGGCTTCAGACTATGTGATTGGATGCTACAACTCAAGGCTGAAGCTGCTAGTCCCATTCCCTCGTCTTCTTCTTGCACTCTCAGGGCAGAAATTAGCAGCAAGAAAGCATGTAATTGACAAAGTCACGTGTTCTCACTACGGGAACGGGCACAGCCAGCTCGGGAGCGAATGAGAGCGAAGAGAGAGAGCGAGAGAGAGCGAGGGAGGGAGAGAGAGAGAGAGAGAGAGAGAGAGAGAGAGCGAGGGAGCAGCACTACAGAGGTGGTGTGAGTGAGGAAAGGGGCTTGAAGGGAAGAAAGAGAGACATGACAAAAATATCAAAAGGCAGAAAGCACGCCGTACCATGCGAGCTCAATTGGTGACCGATGGGATCGAGGATGTCGGATTAATGGTGACGACCGCAGCCCGTTTTCGCAGAGGAAGCTTCTCTATTGCAACTTGGGCGCAGAGGGTCCGCGGGGAAACATGGCCGAAGGTTATTCTGCAATTATTTTCCTATTTTTCTGCTTAGTTTAGAGAGGCGGCGAGAGGGAAGCGGCAAGGTGCAGCGCGATTGTTCTTTCAAAAAAAAAAAAAAAAAAAAAAAAAAGCTAACAAAATAAGACTTGAACCGCCCCTCGCCTGCCACACATCCACAGCGTGTTTGGCTGCGTTTCGATATAAAGCATTGTTATAGCGCTCTTCTGCCCACTACTAAAGCTCGGGGAACCATGTGTACACCTGCCTTCAGGATCCTGGAGCCTTATTACAACTCCACACACTCGTACAGGAGCGGGCTGTGGACACAAACCCTCCACCAAGTTCCTCCACCGAGCATGCCTGTGCACAAGACAGAGGCGAGCATCTGTCATGGAGTCACAAACAACTTTTATTTTGAAAAACAGCCTTTTACGCACTGGGGGCACGACGCGCCAAATGTGCTGTCGAAATTAACAAATAGTAGTAAAGGGAAATTTGCACCAGCCGTGAACTTTAGGTGGACGAAGTTTGGAAGAGGAGGGGATTCCCAGCATGCTTTCTTCAAGAAGTTTTTTTTACGCAACGTCGCCCATTCACCGAAAATAGAAATTGTCGGACCTACTTTGAAAAATGCTCCAATTGGTAACGAGCAATTTTTAGACTCAAGTTCACGGTTCAACTCGAGTGAACTTACTGCTAACTTGAACTTTACAGTCTTAATTTAATGCTTGTTATCAACAAACAATTTTAATGTATGTCCACCAATAACGCTTGTTAGTGTATGTTTACCAGCCATATAAAATGTACAGATTTGCTGTTTATGCATCTACTCTTAACCTCAGAGGAAGTACAAACATTTTTATGAATATACTCTGGGTTATATACAGACAATAAAGAGATGGCTGCTCTATTTATTTTAAATTATCTGAAATTGTAACTTCATTCATCCTGTTTACTTTAATTGCATAAACTACAAGTAATCTTTTGATAACTTCCAGCTGATTTAACAGTGCTCATAAACCTAAGTTTTGCAATAGAAATGTTCAGACTTGATCACTCTGCTACTCCTATAAATCAAAAAGCAACTACACTTTTTATGACTAATCTCTGGATGATGTACACAGAAAAGGAGAAAGATGTTTGACTTAGTTAAAGTTAGCTTATTTTTTTTTAACTTCATGCATCATGTTTACAGAAACTCCAGAAACTGAAAGTAATTTCTATAAGTCCTAACAATTATTCCCAGTGATTATTAACCTAAGCTTAAAAAGAAAAAACAATCTTTTTGCTGCCCCCATCCAAAAGCAAGTTAATCTTCATGTCTATGCTCTGACATTTATACACTAAAAATAGAAAAGTTGTTGGATTGATTTTAAATTTGATTGAATTTTAACTTCATGCACCAAGTTCCACAATTGAAGCAATCTTCTTTGAATAGTTTCATCTATTTTTTCCAGAGCTTACAAACCTGAGTTAAGCCACAAAATGTTCAGACTTTGCTCATTGTACATCCTCTCTCAAAATCAAATCAAATACATTTTTGTGACTATACCTGGGATTATATACACATAAAAGACAATTGTTGGACTTATTTAAAATTTGCTTAAGTGATATCTTCTTGTGTATTGTTAACTAAAACTCCAGAAACTGAAATCTTTTGGTAAGTTCTAACATTTTTTTTCAGTGCCAAATAAATCTCACAATATCCATAAAAATGTTCAGACTTGCTCTTTATGCACCCAGCTCAGATCTTAAAGCAAGTAAACATTTGAACAACTATACTCTGGATTATTTACTCTAAAAACTGTTCAATTTTGTTTTAACTTTTCACTTCTAATGACATGAACTGCAAGAATCTTTAAATAAGTTCAAACTATTTTTTTCACTGCTTTTAAAGCTGAATTTAGCCAAAACTTGTTTACTATCCTTACCAAAGCAAGTGTAGAATAAAGATGTTGGGCTTGGTAAAAAACAGAAATTTTTTCTTGGTATCAAGCTTTAGAAAGATATTTACATAAAAAATGTAACGCAGGCCAACTTTGTGCATCTTGTTCTTTTGATATCATAAAGCTTAAGCTGGTTTCAGCTTTTACAGTGGGTCCAACTGTTTTGTTTTTTTCAGTGCACATAAACCTGAGTTTAGCCTGATAAAAAGTTGAAACTTCATTCTGTCTCACTCTCTCAAACCTACAGAAAGTAAAAACATTTTGTATGACTGCCCTGTGGCTTATATACACTCTACAAAATACAAATGTTGCACAAGTATTAAAAAAGTTTTCAAAAAGTTGCAATGCAAGCATGATCGATGCAGCTTGTTTATTTAATGCACTACGCCTCAACATTTTTCTAAATTAACATTATGTTACATTTAATTTTTTTCAACATATTTTGATGCAATAGGATCAAGAAAATTAAAACATTTACAGATCTACACCTGCTAATGCACTCTAAAAAAAGAAAGCTGCGGGACCATACTTTTAAAGCTGCTTTACTTAGAAAGAGACAATGATTCTTTTTCTATCAGTTTGAAATGAAAGCAAACTTTGTGCAACTTATTAACTTGGAGCAATTTTTAAGTGGTTCCAACCATTTTCTTTTTTTTGTGAAAATAACCCAGTTATAGCCACATGACTTGTTCACATTTAATTCTTCTTTTCCTATCAATCCTAAAAGCAATCAAAACATTTAAATGGCTTAACCTGGGCTTGGGTATACACCTTAAAAAAGACTTTGTAGACCTACTTTTAAACGTCTCCTCACTCAGTAACGGAATGCAACACAAGCTTTATGTAACTTGTCCACTTTAACTCAATAAATTTTAAACATTTTTTGAAGTACATCCAACTTTTTACCTTTTAAGCGTATATAAGCTGAATGAAGCCACTCAAGTTGTTTTAACAGCCACTGGCTGGAGGAGTGACACAAATGAATGAAGTTTGAACATTTTGAGTGGGCAAACTTTTTACTCATTTACAATGATAATAAAAAAATGTTGGACCTCCATAGAAATTATTCATTCAGTAACAGGTGATGAATTGTTTTTACATCTAACTCAGGCATACTTCCTGCAACTTGTTAGCTTGTGTTGAACAAGCTTGACTCAACTGCTTGTCACCAAAGGAAGCATGTACTAAAGCAGGTCCACATTTTTTTTCAGTGTAGAGTTCAGCCGTATGAAAAGTTCTAACCTGCTTCAAGGTGAAATATGTTTTAGGGCTATAATCAGGCTCATTCACAATTATAGGAAATTGTTATTTTCTTCTTATCTTGAGATGAAGAAACTTAATTTATTTGCTTTTATGTTATTAAACATTTTTGTTAGGTTCATCAGCTCCCTTAAATGACTGTATATATCTGGAGCATAGCCACATAAAACATCCTAACTCGCCTCTTCTGTATCTGAATCATGCTCAGGAGGGCCGGGTAAAGGTGGTGGAGAGGACCCCACCGAGCAGGAGGACCGGACTCGACCCTCTCAGGTCCTGTCGGGCTCGGGCTTCTGCAAGTGGTTTAACGTCCGGATGGGCTTTGGATTTATCTCAATGACCGGCAGCGAAGGGAGCCCCGTCGACCCCCCTCTGGATGTTTTCGTCCACCAAGTAAGTTGACGTCCTTTGAAGCACAACACGAGGAATCTAGCATCTGCATCTGCCTCACTTGGACCTGCTATGAAAAGCAGCAGATGATTGATTAGTTGGGTCCCCTCCTGCACAGAAGGGAGACTGGGGTCGGCTGTTGCATGTTTTGTTTTACATGATCAAGAAAGCTGACAATAATCATTCCTGAATGGGATGAATGCTTTAATGCTTTTGGTAAAAGGGATGACTCTTTCTGGCCCTCTGCTTGAGGAGAATATTATAACCATTAGAGACACTGACCCTTATCCTGACCAACCAAGGGGTAAAAATTAGAGGTTGAGTGTCACGGTAAAAGGATTGGATGTCCCAAAAGTGATCAAAAGTTGTTTTGAAAAAGTGATCATACAAAGTGACACTTTATTTTTTGTTAGACACCAAGTCCATTTTGAAAAAAACCCCAAAACAATCATGGTACGACTCATCCATGTACGTTGTGGATGTCAATTTGTTTATTTCCTCTCTTGTAACTAAAATTGAGAAAATATTACAATAAATTATTTAATTTATTTTATGTTTTACATGAATGGATGGACTGGTGAGTGTAACAGATGACTTCATGTTAAAAGTTGTATGTAAGCTGTAACAGCTTTAGCTAGTTAGCTAAACTAGGCTAAAGTCAAAGCTACTATCCATGGACATTACTTTCTCAAAGGTTTAATGCTAGCTTCAATGTTGCTTTAGCTAGCAAGCTAAACCTAAGGCCTGCTCCTTTTATGAATCAACTCATAGATTATTTAGCCATAAACTATGCTCGGGTTGAAGCTACTGTGCGCCACCTTTTGGCAATTTTGTTTTCAAGGTTTGTTGTTGGCTAATTTGTGGCTTTGGCGTGTATGTTGAGGCTAAAACTGGAGCTACAACACTTAGACATCACATGAGCTAGCTAGCTGAAGAGACTCAAAATGAAGCATAATAGTACATATTTAATACATGTTTTACTGTCAAATGGTCTGTGTGAGTTGTCATGGGGGTCTGTGTAAAAAGCTGAAACTTCTCAAATTGAGATTACTACGTCCTGCATATTTGCACTGGCTGTTGCAGGGCTTTCGTTTGCTGGCTAGATAAACAGGCTCCAGCTGAAGGTAATGGATTAGTAAAAAAAGTTTGATTGTTAACTGTTTTCGCTTGTTATACTTTGATTTTAGCAAGTAAGCTGAATCAGGTTCACATTGGAGCTAGTCTGTCCCACTTTTTTGTCCTAGCCACCTTATCACTTTAAGTTAGTTAGCTGATCAGCCCCAATCACAACAATGCATGCCTCAATTTAACAAATGTTATATTGTTCTTTGTGCTAGCTACACCAAGGATTTAGCCAGCAAGCTAAAACAAAATTCAAATAGGAGCTAATACTTCCAATTTTCTTATGCTTGTTTACGTTTGATTATAGATACCTAGCTGAACTGGCTCAAAACATAGCTATGGACAACTTTACGTACTGTTCAGGATAAACATCTGATGTTATAAAAAACAAAAGCAATCACATGGCTTCAGCTAAACCCACAGAACTCCACTTTTAATTATACTACATCCAAGATATCACATTGCTAGACCACGCTAATGTTAAATCCAATACTTTACGCTATTTATTGAATGGCTGTAAATTCAGTATTAACCTAAAAAAAATTCCTGCACAAAATCACCTACTTGAAAACTTTCTCAACCCAGATAGTTTTGCTAGACTCATAATTTATATAGAGATTAGCATCCCATATGACCAAATAATTTGTATAAGCATGCTGGAACAGAGCTCCATTGTATCAACCAACCCAGGTCTCCCCTACTTCACTGTCACCTCAGCTCCCATCTTGATACCCTAGCCCCCTCTTTAGTCCTCTTCCACATTGTACCATCCGGATGTTTTGCATTGGCCAACATGTTAGTGTGTAATCACACGTTGTCCACGGGCTTGACAAAAACACGTTTAAGTTTCCTCTTTAAGCCACATGCGTCCAGCTCTCCCTCTCTCCCTCCCTCTCTCCTCTCTCTCCCCTCCTTCCTCCCCTCCCTTTGCTTCCCTCTGCACCGTAAAGGAAAGGGAAGAAATGTCGTGTGGCTGTGACACGGTTAGTTTCACACTTGGCTCTAATGGACAGCAGAGCTTCGCTTCATACGCAGCCAGCCCAACATGTCGGAGAGCATGTTTTCAAAATCCAAACAGGGAGGCAGCAGTCTAAGCTCCTCTTCTTTTTTTTCTGTTGTTTTGTTGCTCGGACGTCCAGTTAAACTAAAACATCCTTTCTTTTCACTGCTTTCCCATGATTTATTGCACATGGAGTTCATTTCTGAGGCCTTGTTTTCTGCAGCAAACAAAGAGCACTGCAGTCCTCCCTTCTTTTCAAGTCGTCCTTCTTTACAGTCCCATAAAATGGCTCTAAAATAGTCGGGGAGGGACGATGAGAGGATGAGGAGAGGCATTTTCACTGGTTTTCATTTGACGCCCTCTCCTTGAGGTGTCTTTATTGTGGACTCATGGGATGCTGTGTTGAAACTGGTGGAAAAAGGGGGGCATGTTAGAGGTCAGATGTCAGCTGGGATGTAGAGGCAGAAAGAAATTACATTTTGGATCATTATTCAGCCAAACACTTGTGCCTGAATGCATATGCTGTGCTCCATATAGGGTCAATTATATCTCTAATCATCAAGTGCTTTCACAACTTCGATCATTTTGTGCTATTATTTTTCAGTGTTTTACCGCAGTGCTCTTAATCAGATATTTTACACATCAGCATGATCTCTGTATTTCCATGTTAATGGTATAAGCAGATTGAAAGAGTAAAGTATAACAGTCAGTTGATTTAGAAATTTCTGTGTTCAGTATATCAACCTTAGAAAGAGATATTAGGTTGATGGAATAGGACAAATTATTTTATTTTGATTTAAGCATTTTAAAAGAGGGTGACACCTTTTATGGCACCCCACAGCGGGTTATGAACAGTCCCAATAGTGATGCTCAAAAAGAGGCTTTTGAACTTTTGTTGTTCATTTTTAACATGAAATGTACAGAATCCAATGAAATAATAATAACTGATATTTAAGAGTCACATGGTAGCCGTCCGACTGAAACCACGTACCTCTTTCTTTCCAGGAAATAAAATCATGTAGGGATTTTTCGATAAATAAATATGTTACCGTCAAAATTTCCAAACGATTGAAACTTTCGACCCGCCAATTGGTTTAATGCTAATTAAAAAACAGTCACATACATGAGTGTGATTTATGCTTGTCCTGTTTTCATGTCTTTTCTAAAACAGGCGCGATGGCCATAACAACAATTAAATGAGAATTGTTAGGGAGACTGAAACTTGGTGTTTTTTTTTTTACAATAAAAAAGTGTACATGTCTCTGTCAAGGCTAAAATATCTGATACTGACAAAAAAAATCCAATATCCTTCAACAGTTATAATGTGAAGGATTTTGATTGATCATACACCCAATTATCCTTTACAGTGACCATAAACACATTCACAATAGCATGGACACTGTATTCAAAATGGCTGCTGTATATATATATATATATATATATATATATATATATATATATATATATATAGATATATATAGATATATAGATATATATATATACACATACAGCTAAAATGAGCATGGAAAACTGGCTTTTCACAGATGTGTAGAGTTGTCAGTCATTGGGATAAAGGGGCTAACCAGGGGGTCCAGGGTCTCCCCCATGAAACCAATCAGGGTGAGTTTTACACATTTTATGGATGGTGCTCCATCATTTTTAAGAGGTGCAAACTGAGGCTTTGCATTGCCACTGGTCAAATTGTTTGCACAATGCTAGAATATGGTCACCACAGGGATGAGAGTATTTAAGAAAGGGGTGCATTTTTGCTCTTTGATCGTTTCTAAAGACTTCCTTCTTGTGCTTGATGTACATTTTCATTTTTTGTAATTTCACTTTATAAAAGCTTGTATAATAGCATGGACAAAGGAAGCCAGTAAATCACTAATAGAGTATTTTATGCACATAATTGTTCAAAGATGGATGAAAATATAGAAATTAATATGCTAAACTGGCAGTCTACCCTTGGCAGTAAAACGCAGGAAATAAATGCCAGACTCTGAGAAAGAAGCTGTTAAACTGTGTCTGCATGCTTTTCATTTTTATTCTGAACCTAGATCTAAGGAAAGAGTCAATGAATTGATTTCCCTGATAAAATTATCGTCAAAAGAAAAAAATTGCAGGCTCTGGGGGAGGGAGTATTTGGATGTTTGGCCGGCAGCTGGCACTTGTGGAAACGCCTGACAGAAATATAGACGTACAGGACGTCAGCAATTGTTCATCTTAAGAAACTTGCAGTGCAGACGTGAAATCCTGATTCTTACTTGACAAAATCTGAATGATTCTTCAGTTCCACCCCCTTTAGAGCTATTTAAATAGAATTGTATGTCATTTTTCTTTTTAACAAAGCACTTGAAACATTGACTACTTAGTGAGCAATATTAGGTTTTTGCCTTTATCCAACATTTCTAAAATCATTACTACTGATGCTAAAAGTCTTCATCAACAGCACAACAGTACAAGTCTTTTTGAAAATAGACTTGTTTTTTTTATTTGTGCCATTTCATTTGTGTAAGAATAAGATGTTAATCAAGAAAACAACATTCAACTATTAAATGAAACTCTTGATCTTTTTAATGTACCCATGGCGTGATGATAAGATAAAGCATTACAATATATTTTGTGTATTTTGCCAATGTTAGTGCAGATAAATGGCTGATATATATGACCAATATATTGACAAAAATTCAATATAAAATTGATAAAATATGTAACTCTTTAGACCATTGTCTGCTGCTACTGATATCACACTGTTAATTTCATGTAGCCTTTAATGCTTGTAAAAAGATGTTTCAGATGTGGATCAGTGGGAATTTTAAGTCCTACTTTGAATTAATTGATAAAAATACATTTATGTCTAAAGCAGTTGTTCCCAAAGGTGTGCAGGGGAACATTGGTCTTCTTTGATAGCTTGTTACCACCATAAATTATCCCATGTATAAATGAATGACTTGTAACTTATTACATCAGTACTAAAGATGCATTCTTTACTGTATTCAGCAGCAATTTCTCTACATTAGAATGTCTTAAATCTTCAATATTACTCTGATTACATTTTTTATCTCTCGCTTATTATTATTCACCTAATTTGAACAAAGTGACCTGTCAAGAAGTTTCCAATTTTACATCTGTTCTTGACAAATGTTATTCAGTATAAGCAGAAAAAATGATATTTACAGCCTATTGAGATGTTGTGATACATGCCAAAAGGCTATTAAGAGTATTAATATTTTGTGTTTTGCAGCTTTTGCTTGATTTTAGGTGCACATTTCGTGAATCTGGTTCACCTGGTCTAAAGTCAGCCTTGCTCTGTCTGTTTCCATATGCGTGGCATGGCTGGTCACACTTTAAATAATGCATGTCGATTTTTTTTTTCTGCCTGTAATGTACGTGTGGATACATTTTCTTGGTTGCTGTGAATATGTGAAATAGATGTGGATGTGCAAAGAGCATATAACACCACCAGCTGTTTTGATTGGTGCCTTCTCATTGTGTCTCCGTCCTCCAAACGTATGCGTCTGTCTGCAGTAGATACTGTAACGCTGTTAACATCCACATAAGACAGGGATGGTATAGACATGGATCATTCCAGATGGGGAAATAAAAGTCTAGTTTTGGAAAAGAGGCTGCAAAGCTGAGCACAAGTCGAATAAATGGTTTCCGTCTCGGCAGTTTGTAATAGCACAGGAAATGCTGCTGCCATAATGGTGTCTATGGGTGTATTTTTCAGATGCATGATGTGATTTTAAAAGCTTGGCTGAACAAAGTATTTTTTTATGATAAAGGTGTAGAGAAGGAAATGTAGCTCTGGATAATGCTTTCCTTAAAACCCTGCAGAATTCTGCTGCATTTTCAAACAATCAAGTCAGGCATATTGTCAAAAAAACCTTAAATAGAGTTGAATGAATGATATGTTTACATGGGTGCATTTCCCTTCTCTGCATCTGAAATAAAGCGGCTGTCATTTAGCACAAAGGGCAGACAATATGCATTCATACACATGTTGTCACATTGTATGCAAAACAGGCTGCTACTCTGCATCCGTCTGTGCGCTCTCATTAAATCAGTCACTCATTTTCTCTGTTGTGTTGCTCTGCTGTCACTCAGCAGCCATTTTAACATATAGATGCTACTGTAAGGTGCATTAGGATAATGTAGTCTGGCATGTTCAGTTAAAATCCCGTCGATTAATAGAGCTAAAAGACCTTGGATTTTTTTTCTATCAGATGTGGCTGTATTTTCAAACTTATTTCAGCCAGTTCTGATTTACATAAACCCTTCTTATTATAAAGAACATTTACTCTTAATAGATTTTGATCAAATACAAATGATCAATAAGTAAAATAAAAAGCATTTGATGGCTTTCTTGGACATTAAATATACTTGTATTTTCAGCAGTAATAGTGACAAATGAGTTTCATCATCCCTTTTGAGCACAACAAACAGCTCTGTAACTGCTGACAGACAATGGGCTTTTTGTGAAATAAATGTCTGTTTTTATGATGCTTATACTTTCAAATAAAATGGATTGTCAGGCTTAAAACAACAGGTTTTCATAGACAATAACACCTAAACTCAAGTCCCCAGAGCTAATTTCTTTTTAAGAAAAACAGGAAATGCCCATTTATCATGGTAAATGATGAATAATAGTAGAGTATATGATTGAATTTGTTCAGCATAAGATTTTTGTTCAATTTTCAGTCAGTGTCAGGTCAGTGGATTTAATATTGGATGTGTTTTTTGTATAGTTTGTCACGACAGATGATTCAGTGATTGCAGTATGTTTACAGCAAGGTTGTTTAGTCAAAAAAAAAAAAAAGAAAATATCCAATTTTGATGCAAATCTTGAAAAAAATTAATGTACAGAAGTATCCTTTGAGTAGCCAAGTTATCGAGCAATCTGTGTTGAAGTGAAAATATTTATCTTGCTGTTTCAGTAACGTTCAACTTGACCACCATCATGATAGAGTCTTGGAAATGGTGGGAACAGAAAATTTGTAAAAAAAATCAATTTTGGGTTGAAATTTGTGTAGTAGGATTTCAAATCAGTTAAAGTCCATTTTGGAAGAATATATTTGTTTTAATAGAGTTTAACTTGACAAGCAGATAATTAAGCATAAACGAAACGTGTCAGGTTTTTAGTGCATTCAAAATCTTCTGCATGTTTTAGTTTATTGTGAGGTATTTTCAAAAGAGCACATGGATTTCTGTCTTTTTACTCCTCAATGTGGCAGAAGTTTTGGGGCAGTTTTCAAAATAATCATCTGAGAGAGAGAGGGATTATTTTTCAATAGTGTTTGATTTGACACAATATTCAGTTTTTTTGCTTGTATGATGTGCATAGAAGTTGGCCATGTTGGCATTTTGTCCTCCTTCATAGTTTGTCAGTGAAAGTTTGGGCAAACAAAATAGATCAGACTTTGTGTTTGAAGCAAAACCATGTTGTCTTCATGTTTTTCTAGCTTTTTGGAAATCTTAAGTGAAGCAATAAATCTTAAGCATGCCAAATATACAGATGTGTTTTTTTTCTGATAAGACTTGAGTGTTACTCTTAAACATGTGCATAGGGAGTTTTTAATTGGTGCAGGAAGGACACATTTCATGTAAAAGCTGTTTCTGCAAATTTGGACCCATGAGGTGATATTTTTTCTGCATGTGTGAAGCAACACAAGCTGCCAGTTATTCTAAAGAAAATTGTGAAAATATCCACGTTATTACAAAATCTTTAATCTAGTTTGAATACAAGGTTGAGATTTCTGTTACATTTTTTGGCTCAAAACAGTAAAAAACAGTATTTTCTACATGCATGATCAATCAGGAAAAAGGGGTGGAAATATCTACATTTATCATGTAACTGTGTCATAATGTCAGAGTTCAAGATTAAAGTTTGTGTTGAAGAAACTGGTGAAACATTTAATCTCCGCAGAAAGGCAAGGTTTATAATTGTGTGCTGTTTAAAAACAAACAGAAATATGTCTTTTTGTCTTTTTCATTGAAACATTAGAGGAATATTCATTTGTGTTTGGATGTAAATCAGTATCTTCTTAATGTTTGAGGTGATGTTAGCTGTTTGATATTTTTTTTAAAAAAGAAGGAAAAATGTCTATTTGACCTGAAGGGGAAGGAACTTAAAAACCTGTGAAACAGTAGCTATGTGAAGTTTTTAAATCAGACTGGGATGGACTGATTTTTTTTTTTACTGTTTTGGTTGGCTTAACTTGACTCAAATATCATATTCTACATAAAGGATTGAAGGTTAGCAGTCAAGTTTTACGAGGAACTAGGATTGGTAAGAAAAAGTCGATACATCGTGTAAACTGTTAGGCTGTTAATACATATTGTCTCCATGCATGGCACGAGGCAAGCAGCTGAAAAGTGTGGAAGTGTGGACATATCAAGTGTATCCTCTAAAATGTTGGGCGATTATGAAAGTATGAAATGAATCTTGTTTCCATGTAGAACAGATCTGCCTTTCTTTTGAACAAAATTCAGCTGAAGAGATTATTCTGTATTTTCTTTGCACAAGTTAAGCTGTGAGCAATTTAAAAAACTGTGTAAAAATACAGTTAGATGCAAACTGTAAGACAGTTTTGACCTAAATGTTTAATTAAATATCTTCAGCATTATTTTGCCAAGTAGATGGACACATTGACAAGGTCTCTGAATGTGTGATATAAGGCTATGGCTCTCATTTACCTCAAGAAAAAGGGTAAAATGTTCTAAAAATATATTTAAAATATTAGATGATTTTAAGAGGATGAATTCTAAAGTCATTTATCAGACATTCCAGGTCAATTTTCAATTCATGGTGGAAGAATTTATTTATTTTGGAAGCATATTTTGCTGGAAATCGAGCAGAAAGGCAGAAATGTCCACAGAAACATATGCAGTATTGTCAGAGAGGAGGATGGAAATAAGTGTAGAATAAGTTTTGGATAATAACAATTATCAGTCCATCCAGGAAAAACATGATCCTTTTGCACACTGATTTAAGGGTTACGGTGACAGGTCATTTAAAATGTTCTACATGATAGGCACAGTGATAGCTGTGTGCAAGTTAGAGGGGGTGGGCTGGATAAAGTCAGTCAACAAAGTTAAACTTGGACAGCAGAGGTTTTGGAACCGTTTTCAATCAATGTAAGATAAGTCGATTTACTTTGGATGCTGGTTCAGTAGAGTTTGACTGAACAGGTTAATCAGTGATCTCTGCATGTACGACAGAAGGAAAGCTACCAGTTCTTTTGAGGAAAAAGGGCAAATATCCAAAAATTCTTTCAAAAAAGGTGGATTATTAAGTAGAATTTGACTTACAGGCAATTTCACATTTCCTTCATGAAGTACTTAATTCTGCCGTAAGCTTTCGGTGGGAAAGAAAGCTTTACACCTTAGGGAGTGAGATTTACACTTTAGGGGGTGAGACTCTGTTTTTTGGCTCAAAACAGTAATATTTTCTGCTTGTGTAAAACAAGATTGGCGTTCTGCTCTTAATGGAACAAAATGTGAAAATATCCAAATAGTTCTGCCAAGATATTGGATGATTTTAAAAGTCTAAATGAAGTTTTCTTCAGAATAACTTCTGAGACAAAAACTAAACCATGGTGGAGGAATGAATTTATTTTGCAAACTGCTTTGAGCAAGTTTAACAGACCAGTAACTGTATGGCACAAAAATAGCTGAGCAGACTAAAATGTGTGCTCTGCTAGTGTTTGGATGAATTTCTGCCTGTTTTCAGGATAAATAAATTTACTTTTTAAGGGTTTTTTGTATAACCTTAACTTGACTTAGGAGGTGATTCATATGCCCTGCTTGTATGACACAGGTTATTTACTGTGTTCATGTTATGAGGTTAACAGTCAAGTTTTATGAGGAAAATGGTGTATTGGCCACATTTACCAGAACATGTTAAGTACTAGGGCTGGGACGATTCGCCTTCTCCCAGTTCAATTTTTGCGATTTTTTTTTTAGGTGCTGATTCAATTTATATTGCCATTCCACTGCTGATTTTTGCAATCTTTAGTTAGCTTTTTTAACACCAGCGAAAAAGATGAACATGATGATGCCTACAGACTATATCAGGAAAAATACACAACACGTGTGAATCCATTTTTTAGGATTGTTTTTTATTTATATATGAAGAGTTCTTTTCCAAAATGCTATAAAAGCCAAAATTAAAAAAATAAATATTACTCAGTGCTATTCTTTTGTATACCTATTGTACTACCTGTCCCATCAGTATTCAGTGCCAGAAAGCTATATATCCCTGTTTAAACTGTATTTCAAAGTTCAGTTTCCCAGCCAACCCAATGGTGGGTCTGGGTAAATAATGTCATTTTTGCTAAATGAAAATGCAGCGTCTTGGAAAAGAGCTCTTCATGTATTAATATATATATTAGCAATATATATTAACCAGCTGTTTATGCTCTCTCTTCAAAAGCCTGGATTGCATTTAAAAGTGGCTTATTAACACAGACTAAAATAAAGCATTTAAATTTGGGGGAAAAAAATCAATTTTTGAAAAAAAAAAGATTTAAAAATCGTCAAACAAAAAATCCTAATACTAATGCAAACGATTTTTTCTCCAACCCCTATTAAGTACTGTCTTAATATAAGGTTATGGCACATTTTAAGCCCATGTAAGAAGAATATAACCACACATCGACAAAACAGTCACCTTTAGTTTGAGCAAATTTTACCAGACCGATAATTGTAAGACCCAAAAATAGCTGTAAGCAGACTAAATATTTGTGCTCTACATGTTTTTGGATCATTTTCTGTCCATGCCCAGGACGTATATATTTACTTTTTAAGGTGTTTTAGTAGCGGTTGACTTTGCAGGTGATTCCATATTTCCCTTAAGTGGGACGCAACCTCTGTTGTAAGCTTTGTTAAGGAACAAGGGTGTAAATATCCATATTTTTTTTAATGAAATATATAAGATAATGTTGACTTACATTTTAATCTCAGAAAGCCATGTTGATTAACACAACAATTATTCTGATTTGGTGTTTTGGTTCCAAACAGTCTTATTTCTACAAATATAAAAAAAAAGCTTTTAGCTTCTTTTAAGGCAATATTTAAGAATATCTACTGAGATAGCAGATGATTTTAAGAGTCTAATGGGGAAATATTGTAAAGTAGAAGTTTTGTGAAAATTTGATATTCATAATGGATAGATAGACTTATTAATGAAGCTTATTTTGATAAAATTTTATAAGATCAATAATCTTAAGAGCTTGTTTTTGGGAAATTCAGATATGTCAGTGAAGTTGACTGTGAAGAATTATATCTGAAAAAGGTGAAAAGTCGTACATCCTTCCAACAGAATTTCAGATACTGTGGTATAAAATTGTATTTGTGTATAGTTTAAAGGTGAGAAATGGATTTAATTTTCTGGTTGTTTCAATAGAGTTAGACTTGACACAATATTTAGTGTTTTCTGCATTATTTAAAAAATCCTGCAGTCCAAGAAAAGGGCATAAACCCCACATTTTCCCTGCTTGATTCCTCTCCTATATGTTCTGAAGAGTAGGGCAGAGGTATAAGAGCGATGGGGAGGGGACGAGGGAGCATGAGGACAGGAGAAAAGAGAAAAAAAAACGAGGGGAGAAGAAGAGAAGGAGGAGTTTTCATGGGAGAGGGAAAGAGGAGGGATGTGGGAAAAAATAAGTGTTGGTGAGGGTCGGGTGGTGGCGGTGGTGGAGGGTGGGGGTGGTAGCAGCAGCAGCAGCAGCAGTAGCCGAGGAGGAGGAAAACATGAGCGAGAGGTTTGAATTTGAAGGAGGAGGTGAGAGAGGGAGGAGGGTGAGAGCGAGAGTCAGCGAGCGGAGCAGAGCAGAGCAGGGCAGAGCGGGGGTCTCTTCCTGGGAGGCCTCTTCATCAGCGCTCCTATCTGATCACTTCCTTTTCGGAGGTGTGTGCCTGAGCGAGGGAGAGGGAGAGAGAGGGGAGAAAAGAGAGAGGGAGTAATTAAGCTTCTTCACCCTCTGTAGCGACTCCACACACAAAAGCCGTTTCATTATCTCTGTTTGTCAACCTCTTCTACCTGCACTCAGTGTGTGCGTGATTTCTGTGTGTTAGAAAGTGTGTGTGTGTGTGTGTGTGTGTGTGCGAGTTCCTGCTGGGACACGGGGGTGCTCTCTCCTCGGGCATTCTTTTAAAAAAGAGGAATTTCTTTAAAGACAAAAAGGCAGGAGGGTTGGGTGGGTGGGGGGTGAGGAGGAGGAGTGGAGGTGGGTGGGGGGCTGCTTGCCCTTTGTCGGTAATCAGTTTGAAATGTTGAACAGTTTGCTGCTGCTGCCACTATTCTCCTGAGTGTGTGTTCAATTTACGGAGCCCCTGCATGTGTGTGAGAAAGTGTGTGCGGTTTGTACTTTCTCCTTCAGGTTGTTGATGTCTACATGTGAGTGAAGCGTCCGTTGTAAGATGTTTTAGTTTTTTTTTTTTTTTGAGTGTGTGTGCGCGTGCAGGCGAAGAGTGTGTGTGTGTGTGTGTGTGTTTTGTGTAGCGAGGTTAAAGTGGGCCCCTAGTGAGATTAACCTCTGGTCCGTGTCACCGTTTGGCATGCAGGCCCCACCCATCTCTGCCTCCAGATAGCCAGTATCAGGCTTTGTCTCTCCTGCAGCCATACTACACTATCCCCCCCTCCTCCACCACCACCACCACCACCCCCTCACCACACACACTCCCCCTCTCCGCTCCTCCTCCTCCTCCACCACCACCAACCAACCCACCCTTCTCTCCTGCACATCAAAAAACGCAAAAGAAGAAGAAAGGCGAGTCATGTGACTTCCTTTTGAGGAGCAGGCCACATAGAGCGGAGATGATTGGTAATTGGAAAGGTGGCAGAGGAGAAAGTGGCGTGGGGGCTCCAAACAAGCCGCAGTTCACCTGAAACACAAAGAGAAGGAGAGGGAGTGTGTGTCCGCTCGCTGCTGCCTGCGTTTGCACCTCTGACATTTCTTTAATTCAATTTGTGGCAGATAAACATTCAGCTGTGAAGGAGAGGAAGCTCAAATCAATATATTAAGTTGGTACATTCTGCTTTCAGTACAATGTAGAAGACAAAACATTAAGAAGTTTAAGTTTGGGATGTCTCGGCTTACATTTGTAAGGCTGAAACAAATCTTCCATACTTTTAAATATGTGTATTTTTTTAATTGAATGGTATTGATGTGTACAGTTGACCTTGAAGACCTCATACAAGGCATATTAGTTTTTAAAGCTCTTTTATTTTACTCAAATGTGAAGTTTTCAATCACGCAAGACAAAATAATTGTCCTTGAGCTTGTCTGGTTTTTGCATTAAAAAAATCATGGTTGATAAAACTTGAATGAATGATAAATACAAAGTGGATTAAACACGAACCAGAATCTTGTTGGAGTGCAGGTTAGAGCTGAATGATGTAGAAAAACTATGGAATTATGAACATGATACGATGTGTAGGAACAGAAGGAATGGCATCTTCTTGCACATTATTCTCTCCAATCAAAATTATAAAATATAAAGGATTAAACTGATTTTTTAATTGTGATTTGTTTTAAATTCCTGCAAAAACATATATACGTTTTTCCATTTGTGTATGTAGGCTTGAACACCTGCAGAAAAAAAAAAAATTATGAATATTTCGACTTTTTTTCTAAAATTTTTTTACTCATTTGTGTCCTCACTTACACTAAAGATGCCCCGATAGATTTCCACTGAATCAGGTCATTTTTGTTTAAAAAAGGGATTTCATTAAAACTGGCTGTCCAGTTTTTGTTAAACATGTTAGAGATAAAAACTTATTACGTAGACAAGTTGCAATGTTAAGCCTGTTGGTTTTACTTAATTATTTAAGTCATTCTGTCAATGTTTTGATAAATCACATTAATTAAAACAGTAATAAGTCATTTCATAGTGTAATTCATGTCTTTACTATCGGATACTTTATCACATTGCTTTATGAGTTCTTTTTGTTCTGCTTTGTTGAGCAAACACTTAACTAGCTGATCAGATAAACATGAAACATGATGGAATCGGCTAAATTACAAACATGCAACTGGTGAATGGCTTTGGTCAGGAAAATCTGATCGTGGCATCTCTATTTTACACACAACAATACAAACACAATGTTAATATATTTTTAAAAAGCATGTACGGAGTGGTAGCAGCCTGTGAATGGCTTATATAAAACCACACCAAAGAGACTCATAGAAGATAACAAAAAACACCCAAACTAGAAAAAATACGTTTAGCCGTAAAGAAATGTTGCATCTCCTGCAGTTTGGATACTGAACGTGGGCCAGATTGAGTTACACTGCAGCCTTAATTGATTGCTCAGGAGGGTAGGGGGGTTTAAAATGTAGAAACAGGCAAAGAAATACAAATAACAGTAAAGAAAGCAGTTAAAGAGTGGGAAGTAATGAAGGTAAACGCCCATGAGCGAAAGAGTATGTGAGAGTATCTGCACAGATAAGGAGACAGAAAAAAAAACAAGAAGTGCTCCGAGAGCACAAACCTCCATCAAGGCATTTATGCACTTTATCTGAGCAAACATGCACTTTACAAACTGGCACTCAGATCTGTCTGTCTGCTCTTTATAGACCTATTTGCTGCTCTGTCTGAATGTGTATTCCCTGTGCTTAACTATTATGTAACTTTCTTCTTTGTACCATGTGATGTGCATGTCTTTCTTTTCCTGTCTCGTCACCTGCCAAGGGACTACGAATGTATATGAGCTTTGTGCCTGCTTTGGCACATTAACATATACTGTATACATTTACCTCTGTTTACCTCTGTTACCGTCTGTTTGTTTGTTTCACTGTTAGCAACATAACTCAAAAAGTTATAGACGGATTTTGATTACATTTTCAGAAAATGTCCAGATTGGGGCAAGGAACAAATAATTAGATTTTGGGAGTGATCCAGATCACTGTCTGGATCCAGGAATTTTTTGAATTATTCTTTAACATTGCAAGATAAGACCATGCATATTACACATTGCATATTATGTGCATATTACGCCACCAAAAATAGTCTGGGCATTTGGAAAGAAACACAGGACAAGCTTCCAACGGGTCCTATTAGATATCAAAGAGTGCTCTGGATCCCAGATTCTCTGATCCAGGACAAGAAAAATGTAGATATCGTTGGAATTTTCGCCATAGCAAGGGAACAAATAAAGAAATAGACTTGCAGCAAAATTGAGCCAAGACACTGTGGAATCTAGAGTGTTCAATCGAATTTGTTGTATCTTCAAAAACTTTGGAGCTAGATCCAGAGGAAACCCGCCATGACGAAAAATGTGATTTTCATGAAAACTACTGAACTAAAATTGATGTCATGATGAATCCAGCTGCTAATGATATGTTGTCATGGTCAAGGAATCTAAATATATAGATGAAATAAAACTAGGACTAATATTTATAGTGAAAATCACAATATGAGTGAGGACTGTGGTGCTGGCGGAGGTCTGTGCTCTCAGAGTGCTTTTCTAGTTACTAATGTTCATTAATATGCCCTTCTAAATTAAACAAATGGCATGATTTGTTAAGCTATTATTGAAAATGTGGGAAACTGTACTATTGAGTAACGTTAGCAATGTGTAACGTTTGTGTTTTAATCAACACCAACATCTGATCACTTCTTCCCTCTGTAATGACCAACATTTCTTGAAAATTTAATCAAAATCTGTTGACAACTTTTAGTTTTGTTTGTCAATGAATCTGGAAAACTGTGCTACCTGACAATGTAAACAAATCCTGGATCCACACCCCTATTTCAATCACCACTAAAATCAAATCGGCCATGGCAAACATTCCCTGAAAATGCAACCAATCCTGCAGAGAGACAAACAACACAAAACACACAATAGGACAATCCCTGGCAAAAGCATAACGTCCTTGGTTGAGGTAAAAATAATCAACACATTTTTGCTGTGTTGGAACAAAACCTCTTGTCTCTTAACCACTACACTTCAGTAAATGAAAAAATGTATGTGTTGAATTATTTTTTAACCTGCTTAAAATGCAGTCACAAGGTGTGACAGAGGGTAAATTATTATTTTTAAGATCTCAGGGATGATCTGGTGCTTTTTATTTTCCAATCTGTTCAAAACAACAAACATTTCTGTCTGAATTGAGGGTAGATTGACATAAGTAATTCTGAATGAAAAATATTTGATTTAATAATTACCAAAAATGCGGTAATACACACTACTTGTCTTACTTTCTTATTTTTCATTTTCTCTGATGTGAATTTGTTAGCCATTTCTGATTAAACATGATGAAGTGATTTCAACCCAGGTTTGAATTGAAAACATTACAACTGATACTCAAAAATAAATATTGAGTTTTTACATATAAATGCTGCAGATGTTGTCAAAACGGTCTTACCTTTTCATTATTAATATCAATGTTCAGTCATTAATTTGGTGAAGCAGATCTTTAAACTCTTCTCTCTCACCCTGACATGTGAAGGAGCACTCTGTGGATTCATATCTATAGAAATATGTTAAAAATATTTGTAAACAGGAAGAGTGTGCCTTAGTTGCTCAGCCGTGTTCTACCTACATGTGACAAGATGGTGTCTCAGCTGCTCCAGACTGAGACTGAGGGCATAGTGGCTCTATTGCGGATGAGTAAAACACTGAGTACAGAGCATTTCCTCACATTTATGCAGCACTGAAAGAAGCTTTCACCTGTATGAAACATCTTTATTTGGACCAAGAGTCGTGTGGTCAGACTTTTGGCTGCTGCAGTGATCCTCTCCTCATAGTTTTGTTTACATGCTGCATCATTAGCGACATACTACTGCAACAGAAGAGGTCCTTAAAAAAACTTTAATGGATGGCAGAGTTCTCATTGAGTTTGTATTCTAAGAGATTGATACACATTTTAGGAACCGAAAAGTGGAACTGAAGTACCTCATTGAGTCTATGAATAGAAATTTAGAGCTGGTTTTCAGTACCAAGCCAGTTTACAGCTATTGTGTTCTGGATATATTAACCAGCTTGCTAATGACTTGTAAAAGCTTTTTCATGTGAATGGTGACCAAAACAATGGTTGTGAAAAGCAGATAAATTGTTAAGGGTGTAAAAAATATCAGTACACAAATATATTGTAGTATTTTGTAATGCAATGCTCTATTAATACTCTCTGCAATATTGTGATATTCTGTCATTCACCTAAAGAACTGTGGGCCTTATGCCTTGTATTTAGTGCAGCCTCCAGCCACTAGTTGGCAGCAGACGACCAGCTGTTTGACTCCCCCACTCTTTGAGAATTGTATATTCTGATTATTATGTTCAACTCTTGTGTTTTATTAATCCCAGTTCACACATGCACACTCCTCAGTTGACATTTGATGGACACGCAAACCGCAGGAAAACTTCTGTTTGTGAAGGACAAGTGTGAGTAAGATTTCTGGGAAGATTACCTGAAAATATACTTGAGGTCATAACAGAGAAAGGGAAAACGTTTGTACCCTTTATTTCCTTTACCTAAAATTAATATAAGAAGTCCAGAAAGTTAATGAGCTGATTTGATTAGATTCTTTGAGACTACATTGAATGTTCTGCCCTTTCCTGCCTTTGTTTTGTCTGCTAAAGCACTTTGTAAACATCCGTTTTTAAAGGTGATATACAAATAAAGTTCTTATTAGGGCTGGGTATCGATTCGATTTGATATTATGAGGTCTCAAATCGATTCGATTCACGATTCGAAATTTGTTCAGTCTGGGTTATCTCAGTGAAAATGATGCTGTAAATGACTTTTTGACCTGGTACATTATTAAAACTGTTTTTACATTAAGAAATGAACCCAAAGCAGTTACATTAATCACATATTGGTATACATTAATGCATATTCTGCAAGTTACTTGTTTTTTGTCCAACTTGTCTTTTCTTTCATGCGTGTTAAATCTGAAATATGTCCAAATGTCAGCTTTAAACTTTCCAGTGGTGCCCCTATAGTGCTACTCACTTCCGCCATGTTTTTTTGACTGCTTGCAGTAACATCTCATGAGATCTTGTTCAGTGGAAAGCAGAGCTAAACCTGAGACTAGCAGAGTTGATACCACAGACTGCTTCTCGGACCATCCAATGAAGAAAAAACTACCCATGTTAAAAGATCGATCTTTGGATTTTACAGATCGATTATGCATCATTTAAAGGGAAATCAATTAAAATCGATTAAATTGATTTTTTTTTAACGCAGCCCTACTTATTATACGTCTTGGAGGCAGAAACATCTGGCCGTAGGTGTTTCTTTGTGTAGTTATTACTGCTTGAGCTTGACAAATATCACCTAATTGTATCCTTGAACAGATTTAGTCATGGATCCTATATTTAACTTTTGGCTGTTCATTTTAAGTTCACTTTCTGATGAACTCAATATGCGTACACATGTAAGGGTTTTTAATGATGGAAGTGATGGCAGGTCCCATGGCTGGACCAGAAAGAACCACTGAATTATTATTTTTTTCTCAGGAACAACCGTTGTATCATTTGGCTTTTCATTGCTGCAATGTTGAGTCCTGATTTATGGCCTTTCCTGCCTCCTGTCATCACTCCATGCTCTTGCAATCTCAAACGATGCATCCGTTTCTCCTTTATTTACTGCCTGTGTCCACTTTGGAATCCTTAATTGATTGCCTTCTTAACCAAGAGACTTTTGAAAATATTATTGTTATATTTTGAGGGCTCAGTAAATTTTAGCTTCCTGCGATCATGAAAACAAGAGAATTGAGACAAAATAATCCCGTTTGGTTCAATAGGTTTTATTTTTATGTGGAGTTAGTGGACTCTGAGGGTTATGTTTTCTTTAATGGTTTGGTGCTACAGGGAGTAGCGCTGTTGCCTCACAGTACGATGGTAGCTAATTTGTATCTTGGCTTTTTCTGTGTGGAGTTTGCATATTCAGCTCATGCATGCATGAATTATCACCAGTTATCCTGCTTCCCCTCTACAGACCAAAAACATACTCCACTGGTTAATTGATCACTAATAGCCCATATGTGTGAGTGTGCAAGGTTGTCTGTCCCTATATGTCAACCCTGTGATTGACTGGTAACCAGTCAGGGTGCACCCTGCTTCTCAACTTATGATAGTCCATGGAAGGTTCGTCCGTTTCATGTGTAACAGTACAAATTGTTTTATTCCAAACTCAATCTGGGTGTCACTACTTTTCACATGACGATGGTGCCTAATGATTCTTTTCAATGCATTAATTGTGTCCATGTGTTTGTGTGTTTACACATCCTTTCTTCTTGTATTGCATGTCATTATTATGATATACTTCCTTGTGTTTCAGTCATGTGATTGAAGGTGATGCAGTTTTCCAAATACCGCAGTTGTCTTAGCTTTCTTTTATGCTTTAATATTAAATGTTGTATTTGTATCTGCAGCAATAGTCACAGTTCTTCAGGAAACTTCATGTCTGATTAAGGGCTAGGACCTGAAACTTAACAACCGTGTCATCAATCATCAATAAATAATCATCAATAAATTGAGCAGCTTCTAGTGTGCAGTCCTAAACTGTGTTTGTGTCTGAAGTTCATTGATTAAGATGTTTGGATGTGCTTGCTATTTTCTTATGATCATTTTTCCCCATGATTCTTGTCTTTCGATTTCTTTTTACCATATTTCAGCCACAAGAGCACAAAATCACCACATCCACAACACAATGATTTTGTTTATCTCTATGAAGTGATTTCTTCTAATTATTTGCATAGTTGTCACTTATTTCTATGTACAAAATAACCCCAATTAAACATGCAGAAAGACATATATTAATTTCTAAAATAAGTTTTGTTTGTATTGTAAATTAAAACAGGATATTCTGGGCAGACTTTGCCTTGAAATTTTCTTGCTGCTGTGCAAGTACAGCCCAGTTTACACAAACAACCCAGAATTTTCTTAGAAAAATGATTCCCTGACTTTTTGGGTTCACACATGGGCATCATCAATTTTCCAACATTTTGTATGACAAGGGGACTTAGGGAAATATCAGTATTTTTTGTATGTCAATGGGGGCGAAAGCAACAGTAAGAACAATGTAAATTACCAGGGGAGTAGCTGGGATTATCTGAGTAAAGCCTGGTTGAAAACCCCAACTTCTTTGGTCAGAATACACTCCACCCACAGGTAAATTTATATTGTTTTTTGTGTAAGTGTGTAAATAAGGATTAGCCCAAGATGTGGGGACACACTGGCATAAAAGGGTAAATTTAGGTTAGAATCTGATTGAAAACACAGCTGTTTGCATTCATAAATGAGGTACACAAAGATACATTTTTGTGCATGTGTGAATAAGGATTACAATGACGCAAGGAATAAAAATGGTGAAAAAAAGTTGAGGAGCTGGCAGAGAAATACAGGCTTAGGTAAGAATAAAACTCCTAGCTTCTTCAATTCAAAAATGCCATTTACCCAGGGAAAGTTAGACAACTTTCTGGGTTTTGCTGCAAGTGTTTCTAAAAACACTTGAGAGTTTTTAGGGAAATTTTAAGGTAATGTCATAAAACACTGCTGTTTGCATTAGAGCATTCACCAAGTAAATTGAGATATTTTTTTAGGGCTTGTGTGCATGTGTGGATAGGGCGAGAGACTGCATGAAATATAAAATGGAATAATATCTACAAGAGAGTAAGCAGAAAATTTTAAGGTTGGGAAAATTATTTGTGATCAAATTTGAATTAAAAATTATGTGAAGGTTTTGATACAGATTGAAACAAGGGTTTAAAATCCTGTGGAAACACTACAATTAGGGTATATATATATATATAGGGTGACAAAATGGGTATGCCCAGGTTAATTTGGAAAATTTTCAGGGTTTTGTGCTTGTGTGAATAAGGACGAAGATGAAACAAGGCATTAACAGTAAATGGTTGTGGTGTTGGAAGGGAAAATTCTGGATTTAAAAAATCCAGCTGTTTCAGTTCAAGTATGCAGTGCACTCCAAGAAATTTAGACAATTTTAAATGTTCTTTATAGTATGTGAGAATGGGTGTAAATTGTGAAGAAAATACTTGAAGGCTTGCCGTGAGATTTTAGCCCAGTATTATAAGGAACACAGTGGTTTGTGTTCAAAAATGCACCAAGGAAATTAAGAGGATATTTTGAGTTTGTGTGCATGTGTGAAGATGGATAGGGCAACACAAAGAAATACAAACTTAATGATTAAAACCAAGGGGAAAGCATTGTAGGATCAAGGCTGGGAAAAAACTGCATTTAGCATGAAAATGAACTTACCAGGTAAATTAAGAATATATTTTTGGGTTTTGCAATGCGTAATTGGAGTCTGAGTAATTTAAAGACTTGAAGGGAATGTTTAAAGTTAAGTCAGTATGGAAACTCTCGCTGACTGTGTTAAAAACTGCAATTTGCAATACATTTTTAGGATCTTGAGGGGGTGTTGCTTGGTTAAATCCTCAGATGCTTGTGTGTTTTGGATGTCAGAGGTTATTAGCTGGCTGTTATGTGTTTTATCACCGGTCACCTCAACGAGGTTCATTTCCCCCCTCGTGCTGATAAATGTAGCATGATGATCTAGTGCTTCCTCCCCCCAGATCAAATATTTGCCCCAGTCGTAATCGGGGGGTGTTGGATGTTGTTAATTTGAGGCAGGGGAAACATGAAGGCTTTTAAGTGTTTGATGGGGGTTGGGCAGGGTTGAGGGGTCAAGGCCGCTAATGACAACGTGTCGAGGAGAGCTTGGGTGTCAGCGTCATAAGAGCGGCTCTGTTGGTGGTTTTCATCGTCGTGTTTTCTCGCTTTTCTTCCCCTCCGCTCTTTCTCTCGCTCCCTTCTTTCTTCTCTCGGTTTATATGCGTCCTGTTGGGTTACGTCCATCTGAGCTGATCTGGCCCAGCTTTGTCCACTTAGCATTTCCTGTGTGTAAAAAGCTACTTAATGGCACCACGCCACATGGTGACCGCCATCTCTGTCACTCACATGCACCCCCCCCCCCCCCCCCCCCCCTTTTTTTTTTCCTCTAAGCATGATGCAGGGTGGACCACCTCTCTGATTTAAAGCATCCCATAATTAGCCCCTCCATAGCTGGTGGTCACCACAGTGAGAGAGAAAGAAGCAGAAGGAGGATGGCGGGTCTTCTCTCGCTCTTGCTCTCGCTCTTTCTCTCTCTCTTCACCACTTCCCCATCCCCTCACATTACAGCTTCCTGTATTGATTGCTGGGCCTGGTGATGACGAGGGCCCGGCTGATGAAAAGGAGGGCTATTTCTATCCAGGATGTTGGGAGTCGATATTGATCGCCGGCTCCATCCTACACACTCAGTCACACACATGTGGCACTATAGGAAGATATTTATTACATATACGGAAGCTAGTAAGCATTTTCTAGACCTTTAAGAGGAAGCTGGTGTCATTTTTAAGGCTCTGTGTCTACAGTTTTAAGCCATTGGTTGTCAGCGGGAATTCTGGCGGCTTCATTATTCTTAATCCTTAAAGTATGCACAAGATGAGATGTCGTTTGAGATTCTCTCTTCTAGCCAAAGAAACATCACTTTATGGTTCTAAAGCTGGGCCCACATGTAAATACATTTCTAAAAATTAAATGTAAGAGAGCCAACAAAACAGATTGAAATGTCTTGCTCTTAGTATAGTGTGTGATGTGCAAAAAGATGACCAACATAGTACACCAAGTGCAAAAGTTGAGGTGCTCTTTCAATCTCAAATTTTGGGTTGTCTTGTTTTGAAAAAGGGCCAAATTCCAGGTTGATCTTGTATCATTTGTCGTGCATTATACAGGCACATGCTTGTTGGATCACAACCCAATCGACTGCCCACAGCGGTCGGATTTATTTAAGACATGTTTGATATTTAAGTCAAATATGTAAATAAAAACAGCACTTCAGCTGGCCCTTTTAAATCAATTAGTCATTTGTATGCCATTGATTCTGCTGTATACACCATATATGTCATTGAGTTATAAGCCATTGTGTGTATGTGCCATAGTGAGAGTGTTTTTATCCGTATGGTCGGATCTATTTAAGACATGTTTGATATTTAAGTCAAATATGTAAATAAAAACAGCACTTCAGCTGTCCCTTTTAAATCATTTAGCCAGTTATATGTCATTGAGTTTGCCATATATGTCATATATGTCATTGAGTTATATGCCATGGCGTGTATGTGCCCTAGTAAGAGTGTTTTTATACAAATGTCCTGTGAAAGATGCAAAAGAAACAGCTGAAAGATGGTCAGATGTGACTGAACTTTTGGGTTTGAGATCAAGTGTTATTGATGTTGGTCAGCGCTCTGTCCTGATTTCTGTTGTACAGTGTGGAGCACATAGATCCTGATCTTTTTCATGTGCTGTGAATGGTTCAGTCACTCAGTGTGAGCTGATAATTCACAACTAATGTACAATCAGCTTTACATCACACAGTATACACCCAATTAAGCAGAGTAGTTCATGGCAAACAGTCAACTCTTAAAAACTTATCTTGCACAGCCAAACATAGGTCTTAGCTATAATCAGGGTAGCAAAATATAATTCACTTTTGGACTGCATTTGACTGTATTCACTCCTTTTTGTTTTATGAAAATGAAAACAAGAACAAAACTCTATATTTCTGTTCAAACATTTTTGTTTTAAACACTATCCATTTTATTTTATATTGTGGTCTAATATTACATTGTACTTTGTTACCCTGAGCAGCCAGTTGTTAGCTTCCCGGCCCTTAAATTGCTGCAACAATTTTGGTCTATTTAAGTCTATTTTCAGTTGGAGCTGCTTCAATGCATGCCAGTTTCCGCCAGGCACAACAACACAAAAGAGGAAAAACAGGCTCTCAGAGTTTCCACAGTTTCAAAAATAATAACAAAAATATTGGTATAATGTTGATGCAGATAGCTAATTTGTAAGGGAGGAACAATAAACCTGTTTAATTGATGGTCTTCCTGTTGTTTTGTGATCTCACAACTACCTTGTGAAGTTGTAGAGCCAGTATAATCTTAATTTCAAGCAAATCAGAGAGCTTTAAATACAGTTCCAGTGGGTGAAGAGATGCATCAACCCGCATTGACACTGGATGCTACGCAGGACTATGTGGAAATTTGGGGTTAGCTTGGTTTTAACTGATGGCTGTGTTTGCTTCCTGCTTTAGTCAGTTTGCCTCCTGATTGGCTTTTGTTCAGCTGGACATGAAAATCTACATAGTACCTGCTCCCAACAATAAGATATCTGATTGTTGAAAATGAACAATATTCACAATATCAAATTGAGCAGATCAAGGAGGGTAAAATCATTCAATACCTCTCATAGCAGGAAGATCTGGCATAGGTTATCAGATAATCTGTCTTTTCCTAAAACAGAGAGGGAATTTGGGAACTGGAGCAAAATCTGACGGCATTATTCACTGTCTTGTAGTGTGTGACCTGATGTTCTCCTCACATATTGATAATGTAAGGCATGGTCGTAGACTTCCTTGTCGGACTTGTTTTAAAATAAAAGCCCTGTTCACAGTACATTCACGCAGAACAATTGCAACAAATCTCCAACATCATCACACCTTGGGGCATTCACTCTCATTCTGTGAGGACACCATATTTACTTCATATGAGCTTGGACTTCAGGGTCTTAAACCGCCTGCCTTACACCTATTTCAAATAACTGGAAAAACAAACATATTGCACCTTTAATGTTTGACACTCCACCCTCAAGATTTTAGGTTGGTGTTGTGAGGCTGGCAGAAGAATCATAGATTTTAGTAGAGTATTTATTTTTAAATCAAAGATTTGTTTTTGCCAATGACTATCTCCTTTTTGGTCATGAAAAGAAACAGAGTTGACACTTTATGGTCATACTTTTTAAAAAAAACTAACTCCGCTTGTGGCTCTTGAAAGTGAAAGCGTGGGAGGTGGTGTGGTCCTCCGCTCGGGTAGGGGGTGGTGCTGGGATGGTTATACCGCTGACCCCCGGATTTCTGCTGCTGACCTGTGGGGCTCCTGATCAAATGGGGGTTTTGTTCCTGGGCTCCCCCCAGGTCCAGCCACTGATCAGGAGTTGCTCCTCCATTGGAGCTGAACAGAATGCGCTGGAGGCATTTCCATGAATCCCCCTCCACCTCCTCTGTGACTCCCCTCCCATATCCACCTCCCCCCTTTTCTCCAGGCCACTCCTCCATTTTGTGATCTCCCTCCTCTCTCTCTCTCTCTCTCTCTCTCTATGACGTCCTTCGTTCTCTCTCCTCGGCCGTGCCCTTTTCTGACCTTTGTGCGTAAACTGAAACGGGTCAAAACACCCGCCAGGTCACTGGAGAGGAGGCGACTTGTGTTACAGGTTCTGATACGTGAAGTTTTTTGTTTGTTATTGTTGTGAAATGCATACACACAGTGACAAAGACGCAAGGAGTAGAAACTAACTAACTACTGTTACTCACATTGCTGTAATGGAGACTCTTTGGAGTACTTCTGAGTAGATTTAGTGCTTTAATTTTAATTTTTTTGTGGGAAATATTGAACTTTGTTGCTCTCACAGCACTTCAGTACATGGTAGTTATAAACCGCTCATTTTATTTTGTAAACTACAACTAACATTTTCCTGCTGCTACTGTACTGTAGATCAAATCATCATGAGCCATATTTTAATGACAATTTAAATATTATGAAGTTTTTTTTCTATTGTTGACTATATGTGTTAGGGCTGAACAATTAATTGCAAATTAGATTAAATCGCAATATGGCTTGTTGCAATTTTTAAATCGCAGAAGGTTCAATATTTTTAGCCCAAAATGTGTTGATCATTTTGGCATTGTGATGTAGTTTTTTGCAATTTCATGCCTATTTTTTTACCTCTATTCATACCCTTTTTTTTCCCACTTTTGGACCATTTTTACCTTTTTAAACCCCGTTTTTACAACTTTATGCCTTTTTGCCCCCATTCATCTTTTTTTGGACACTGTCAGAACCATTTTTGGAATTTTTACATGGTTTTTGAAATTTAATTTCAATTTTAATTCCCAATTTTGCTGCCATAATCAATTTTCCTAAGTCACCTTTGGATTTTTTTGCCAACCCCCCCCCCCCCCCTTTTTTTTTTTTGCAATTTCTTACCTCTGTTGCACCTATTTTTTAAACCCTTTTCTGCTTTCATACCATTTTTACCCAGTTTTTACAATTTCATACCTATTTTTCTTGTTCTTCACTTCTCCACTTTTTCTCAAATGTCATGTTGGTTTTACTATAAAAAGATCTACTGCTCATATTTTTTTAAGATTACATAAGATGAGGAACATTAAAACAATTGCAGAGTAAATTGCAATATTGGGGGAAAAAAATCGCAATTAGATGATTTTCTCAAATCGTTCAGCCCTAATATGTGTCCATTACCAGCACTAACATTACGTTCCGTCAGGCAAACTGGGTTAAAAAAAACAAACATAAAAAGTACCTCCTGTCTCGTAAACCATGTATTTTTCTGCCATTTACTAAGCAAAGAATTGATCTCTCTGTGCCTCGTGAGATGCTCTTACCCCTGTCGTTGCTTAATTGGGGATGCTGAGTTTAACTTTAGGAGAGCTGCTCCACCTTCAAACTGTCTAAACTGCCAGTGTTCGGCATCACAATGCTTGACACTAAAATGACTTAGAAAGCTCAAACAATCCTCATTTGATTCTCCACATGCAGAGCTGACTGTGTTTCCTGCAGAGGTTTTTTTTATTTTTCATTATTATATTTAACACTGTTCACCCTGATTCAATGAAACTCTTCCTTCAATGAAGCTCTTCTTTCTGCCAACTTTCTTTGGATGATATTTTTGCTCGTATAAATATGCTATCAACTATCTAAAAATCAAATGTCTTATCTTTTTCTGGTTTAAAAAATATCAATAGGGTGCTCAGAAACTGGATGTAAAGTGGGTGGTCTTTTGGACAATCATTTATTACCTAACATATAGCTCTGCCAATAAAAAAATTAACACCAAAGCCTGCCCTCTCAAAAGCAACAAAACAACTTACTCCCACCCAATCTGCCTCTTATCGTCAAAGCAATAGAGACCACACTGACACAGTCCTTAGAAATCCTCTTATCCTCTTAAATAAGATATTTAAGAGTTTTGATTTATCTAAGACTTTTTAAACTTGGATTTTTTTTCCTGTGCCAAGTTTTCAAGTTTGTTTAATTCCATTATAAAGTTTGATAACATTTTTAAAAATTCTAGTCATGTTCCCAAATTCTTTAAGACCTTAAAGTGGTTTGAACACATAGTCCAAGGTAAAATTCAAGCACTTTCAAGACACATTAAACAATTCAAGCACCCCATAATGGCAGTAAACATAAAACAATTGTGGAAATACTCCAAAATTCTGGATGACTATATCACTACATGGTTACATTAAAAGAGACTTGAACATCGTAATCTAAAATGTACATGCTATTGTTTTTTTTTTATTAGCTAACAAAGACTTTCTATCAGCTAAGAAACTCTGTTTGCTGAGTAAATGTGTATGTTACATTAGGGCCACAGAGAGATGGTCATGATTCTTCCAGGAACTAAACAGACCCTCAGTGTGTTAGTCAGGGGAAGTGGTCTCTCGTGTATCTGGCTCTCAGTTTGTTGCTTTTTGTTATTTCTTGAAGTACACTCACAAGCAGGAAAATACTGTACTTTCAAGAGGAGAATTTGAGAGGCTAACTGTGTCTCACAGGGTGTTCAAAATACATTTTATAAATGTTTTGCCAGGAAAAAATACTATATTATATAGCCTACAATATGTACTTAAGTTAGAAGTGACCCAAGAGCACAAACCTCCACCAAAGCATCTCCAACATTGTCAGGCAAGTTATTTTAAAATTATGGAAAACAACCCTATCTATCATTGTTGACAAATCTTTGAATAACATCCTGGATCCACATCTGCTGAATTCCAATTACAACCAAAAAATAATCATTTATCCCCTAAGCAGTGACAAATACTCACTGAAAGTGTCTTCCAAACCGACGGAGAACTTACTGTATTATTTGCAAAAATGTGGGAAACTGCCCTTCTTCACAATGTTAACAAATCCTTTAAAAATGCACTGGTCCACATCTGTATTTGGATTACCACAATAGTCAAACTGACTGGTTCTTAGCACATTTCAGACCTATCCTAAAGATTTTATCGAAACACATAACTACCTGAATTGTCCTGCTAACAAACAAGCATAACCTCTTTGGCAGACAGAATAAAAAATTGTTCATTTCGTCCCAGAGCTAATGACTTTTTGTTTGAAGTATTTTTTATTTGACTTGAGTAGGTCACAGACAGCTTCTTCTTCTTGAGTTCAATGCTCGTGTTCTCTTCCCACCCCTGCCTCACTCTCACACACTCGGCTCCACATGCTGTTTCATTACGTAATTAGAAAGAGGCCAGGCAGCCTCAGAATTCAGACCCATCTAAGACATGAGGGGCATGATGGGATACCTCGTCTTACATGTCAGTGTGTGAGCACGCATGTGTGTGTTTTCCTGCGTTTTCTGCAGAACAAAAGGGGGTTGTGTGGTTTCCTCACTGGTGCATTGTGGGCAATGCAGGGGTTGGAGAAGGGGCAGGGTGCTGAGACAAACCACTCAACTTTGACCTGGAGAGAGGAGCTGCTTGTGGTCTGAAGACAGGAGAGGAACAGGAAGGGCTCACACTATGCCGCACGGTCCACTCAACCCCCCAATGATTATTCAGCGTTAGTCGGAGTGGCTTTGCATTAATGGGGGAGGGGAGCCATGTTTAATTTGCTTTTTAGTGATTTGTGCTCCGAGCGCCTTTGAGTCATCAGGATGGTCTGATGATTTAAACCTGGGATGGGAAATTTTTTTCATAAAGAGTGTGACATTTATTTATGTGCTGCCAAAGGGCCAAATTGATACAAACTGCAGATTAGACTTGATTTAACAACCATAAATTTAGCTGTCTCAAGCATTTCTTATACAAGTCATATTCCATTAATATCTGATGTGCTCCTCATTGGAGACAAAGATTGTTTTATTTGTCCCATGAAGTCACTAAAAGGGTGAAACTGAAAAATAATATATAAACAAATGCACGTATATAAATTCCAATTTCTCCATCAAGTAGTGTTAAAACATAGAAATCACAGTATTTATTTTTCCACAAGTTATAATTTATATGCTAACCCGATGCTATATTAAAAAAGATAAGAACAACAAATTGTCAGCTCATATATGTATATTTGTTTAGGATTCAGTGAAAAGATTGAAGTCCAAAGTCACAATTTTAAGTTAAAAAAGGTTTCACAAGAAGCCACGCTAACCAAGATGAAGCTTGAGTGTCTTTGGCTTATTAATAAAAGAAGCTTTGTTATTCATCAGTGTGTGAATATCGCAGCATCTGTACTAATACAGATTACTGCAGGTCTCTTTGAGGTGGGGGCCTGCCAGTTATTACTTAGACTGCATTCACACTGAACGCGACTCCGCGATCAAAATCACGTTGCCCACTGAATTCGCATTGTTTGTCCGTAGATACCTCATTTTGGTCACCAACGCCGGTGGCAGTGGCTAGGTGATGTCACGTCTGTGAGTTTCATGTCAGTCATATCATATATCATATAATACGATGCATAAGCTGACATTATTCAAACTGTATCCTTTTCATTCACTTATCCGACACAAAACACTCCAGCTGATGCCCTGCAGCAGCATCGTTTGTGACTTTTCTGTGGTCCGTCTAGGCAGAACTAATGTCTTCACTGACTAATGTTTCCCACATGGACATAGATTGTTACTCTGTAGTCCGAATGAAAAACTGTCTGTCACGGGTACTGTCACACACCCACACAACAACATCGCCTAAAAACATACATTGACTTTGCATGGAGAATGAGCGCTGAGGACGCTCAAGTTGCATGAGGTGTGTAGACAGCTTTACAGTCATATGCGACGTGCAAAATTACTACATGACAAAATGTGGTCATTAAGTGAGAATATTGTTCTTTTTGACAAATGGACTTGAAAAAAAAGACTTTACCCTCATTTGATTATAGATGTTGCTAGGCCTGTCACGATAACAAATTTTGCTTGACGATAATTGTCCAAAAAATTATTGACGATAAATATATTATAGTCAATATAATTTTTTTTTTCATTTTTTCTATAAATATAATTGTAATATATGTCATAATAAAGTGAGTACACCATATCAAAAGCAAGAAACTTTAATTTCTTAAGAGTATTTAACTGTAATTGCAAGGTCAAGGTCTTTTAAATAAAAATAAATTAAACAAACAATATAATCAATTTAACAAACAAAAAAAGAGAAAAAAAACAATGAAAATGAAATGGACTCTCTTTTAGGAAAATTTGCATATAAATAAAAATAATTATACTAATCAAAAACAATAAAAAAAAATAGACTCTATCTCTATAAAGAAAAAACGAAACTCCAATAAAACAAACACAAAAATAAAAACAATAAATAAAATGGAGTTTATATAGTTCCGGAATTGTTTGTGACATGTACTTTCTCCCAGTCAATTAATACTGTCTGTCAAACGTTCGTAACATTTCTGGCTTTTCAACCGTATTGAAGGGCTGCATTTCTTTTGCAATGTAGTGAACGACACTGTCTGTGAGCACACACCATTTTGTGCTGTTTTATTTATATTTACTTTGCAGACCAAACGCCTCAGTAAGTGTTGACTGTCAGGGCGGAGACTCTGCTGCACCTCCCCTTCTTTTTCGTCGTCGTCGCCACTACTTTCAAACAAATGCGACATATCTGCTCGTCAGTGTTCATGGGCTCACACCTTGTTCATTCTGTTTAAAACCAAAACATTCCCACACTGTGGCTGAACCATATCTTTTGTGCCATCATTCATATAAGTGTTTGTTTCCTCATTACTCCTCAGGACCATAGATTGTATATAGTGGACAGCGTGGCTTGGCCTTCTACCATTTAATGGTTTTGAAGCCATAATATCCCCCGTCAGGGCGCCGCCATTGTGCAGCCAGTAGAGATTCTGGACCATATCTGGACGCAGCTGTCGTATTAGGTCGCAAAACTCCGCAGCATACAGCGTACACAATCATTGTGAAACTGCTGTAAACCGCGGTTATTTTTTAAACTCTAGTAACTGATGAAAAAGAAACTTTTCAGACAAAAGAGAACTTGGAAAAAACGCAGCCCAATAATACTTTCATATCACCACAGCATACGGATGCGAGAAATATTTCTACGAGATGTAATAATTTTTCGAAGTTTCACTACTGCCCCGTTCAGATGAATGTGGGGGACAGAGAGTTTTCATGTACTGCAGCCAGACACCAGGGGGAGCAGCTTTTGTGGCGACTTCAATTCGAGCCCAGTGACATGACGTCCATGTTTTTTACAGTCTATGCTCAGGACCCTCCCTTCGGCTCTCTCCGAGCGTACGCGCGAACGGCCCCGCCTCCCCCCGAAGATTGCATGAGAGACGGATGCTCACTCCGCTATTACATGAGAGACGGATGCTCACTCCGCTATAAATCTGCTAAATCCTCTATAGAATCGATGCACCCCGGCGTTAAGAAAGATGGACAGAGTGAGCCATCTTCTCATTCAGCCTCTTTGGTAGAAAGAGAAGAGGAAAACAAACACACATGCACGTGTCAGTTTATCGACGCCGGCAAGCTTACCGAGGACGTTTTTTTTTATCGTTCGGTTAATTGATTCATTGATTATCATGACAGGCCTAGTTGTTGCAAATTTCAGACTATGACTGCACACATTTAATGCAAACTGCACTGATAGTGTTTGTGCTCTTATATGGATTTCCCATCACATGGGATCTCCTGACCCGGCACAGTGTGTTGTAACTCCTCCTGCAGGGTTCAAAGCAAGCTGAGTCGAGACTTAACGTGATGTGGAGATATTGCTTACCTCAGAATGTTCAATGATTGTGTGTCAACTTGCTACGAGTTAACCCAATTGTATGCACTGGGATGCTGCGTTCCTCTGCTTAAATAGTTTGTTGTTTTTCTGCTTGCAACTCTCTTTGGTACAAAATCAAAATCTCTTAACTGTTACAAGATCTTACAAAGCGAGTAGTATTCAGCTTAGTTGAGCCTAGTTTGGCAGATATCTCAAATGGGAAAGCACCTTTATTTTGGAGGGATGGGCCACTGAAAATAAATGACTGGGTAAGCTATAGAGTGATTGCTGAACTGTGGTAGCATTGCTTTGCCAGTATTTAAACACAGATTCTTATTAGGCCAACAGCACATGAGAAAAAAGTTCAATAATGCAGTAACATCATTGATTTGTGGATTTAACAGAAGATGTAAAGTGCATCTAAACTAGCTTACACAGTTCTAACCTTTACTGTTATCTCTGCTTTAAATAATACTTTTTGTTGCACCATGATTGTTCTGAGTCTAAAAAGAAATCGTAATCAAAAAGAAGACTTTTCTCCACATAACTGTTACAGTTAGATTTAAAGCTATCTTATAGCCAGCTTTAGCCTCGTCTGGCTGCACCAAAAGGCTTTAAAGCAGGAACATGAAACTTTGCTTTGAGCACTTTAAAAATCCTGCTTTTAATTTTGCAACTGGTAAAAACTGTCATGGTTTGTTTTTTGCAAAAGCTCATGTCCCAACAATGATACTGTGAAGCACTAATCCTCTTATGACTTTTTAAGATATCTGTGTTTTTGAAAAAGATGCCAGTTAAATGGTATCCTTTGTATTTGGAAAAAGTTATTTTTTTTGATAAAATCATTTTTAGCTTCTCTTTACACATGATCTGGTGATTTGTGAATGAAGTGCTGAATAAGGAGTTACCAAGTCTGACGGCTGGTATGATTGATTAATTTAAAAACCTCTTACATGCTTACTGACTAAAAGATTATCTATCTTACAATTTTAGTTTAAATATCACATTAAAAGATGTATTGCTTTTTTGTATTATAAGTCATTTTTTTTCTTATCTCCTCTTTATCATTGTGTAAATATTGCATGTCTCGTCTCTTTTGTTTCTTTTCTGTTTTGGAAATGCATCATAAAAGTGCCTTCCACTGTATTTTCACATGCATTGACACTACATGCTTTTGATTCTGAGTTATTTTTTTCATCATGATCTTTTAATATGCGTAAATCAAATTATGACACCTGTTTGATACCAAAGCTACAAAAAGAAATCTTAAACACTCAGCATTGGGTAATGTGTTGTTTCCAATCACAGAAATGTGTCTAAATTGCATATGAAGGATTGTAGGTTTGAGAAAGAAGGCAGAACTGGTGCTGTCCAGCAGGTTTTCCAATATGAAGACAGTGTTCCCTGTCTTCTGGTTTAAAGGAGACATATCATGCTGATGCATGATTCAATACTTACATATAATATAATAAATTTGAAAACAAGACCTTACACCCCCTTAATTTTCAAAAAATTAGATATTGTATTTTTTCTGATATCCTAGAACGAGACTTGATGCCTCTGAAAATAGGTCATTGCAAGATGTCCGCGGGATTTCAAACGTCGTGACGACACGAGGCACATTTCTTCTTATTGGAGTAATCTGATAAAACACTTCCTCCTCTGTGATGTCCGTTAGCCACAAAACCGTCACCGAGGAACACATCCACCAGCAGGGGTATATAGATCCCTAGCTCACATTCACTCATTATCAGCTCTGGCCTGTAGGGGGACTCAATATGCGGTCGCTGCATTGAGCCTGCCGGAAAACACAGTAGAAGAAGAAGAACAGGCTGGCTCAGCCCCCTAAAGAATTGACCAATCAGACCACAAAGGGCTGTGACGTTGCGAGGTAACTGTAGGTCATCCTGAGATCCTCGTGTTTCAACGAGAGCTTGATAATGGCCTAAAATGAGGATTTTGAGAACGCTATTGTGGAGCAATGAAGGAACTAAATGACTAGTACTGAGGGCAGAAATGCTTTACAGGCATCCTAGTCTGGCATAGTGAAAAGGAGAAACAAGCATGATATGTCCACTTTAAACTGTAACCAAAGATAATAAATTTAAGATACTTTTTAGTATCATTTGTTGAATTAATGTAGATTTTAACATTTCAAAACATACTGAAGAGTGAAGACAATGTTGACAACTTGATATAAAGCTGTTCTGGAAAAAATATATATCACAAATCATATCCTATATCCACTGTCTTTGTAAGATGGAAACTGGTTGTGAGCATTGTGCAGGAGAGTATATTGTTATTGGCATTTTTGAATAAATGAATAGTTTTTTTAACACGTTAGAAAGAAAGAAAGAACGAACACTGCTTTCCTATAGCTCATCACAAAAGCAGTGCCAGTGTGTGAGTTTTGACTGAGCCTCTAACCTGAGGATGTTTAAAGAACTTGCTTTTTTTTACTTCCTTAATCTGCTGATATATCTATTTAAGATATTTGTCTGAAACATAAACCAGCTTTTGTTCATCCATTTCTATGTTTAATCAGCACATACAGTTAAAGCATGCTGCATGATGATGTTATAGAACAGCAAAAATTCAATATTACTAACAGATAAAATGTTTAAAAGTGTTAAACCCCCACCCCAATTGATCAAGACAAACTAGGGAGGAACCCTATAGTAGCATGTAAATTTGGTCTGAATTTTCCACCTCTAGTTTGCATCATGTGCATAATTTAGAGACTTAATCAATAAATCAATACAGACTTGATTGCTGAATTGTGGTATCATTGTTTCTGAAGCGCTGACAGTTGATATTGATCCTTATTGGTCGCTTGAAGCCACAAACTTAGTTTGTGTCACACCTCATTGTTTCTTAAGTCCTTCTTTCACTGATTTGAGTCTTTGCTTTTGCTCATTTCCACCCCCTCATCCTCATCAGCTCCTCAAAGCTAAATCCAATATCCAAAAAGGTCCTCCATCAGTAATCAGCTGTACTAGAAGTGGCCGAGGCTTTGACGCTCACCAACTGAAGGAGGGAGAAAATCAAAAAAGGGATCTTCACAAAGTATCATGGGGATTTAACGTATTTTGAAGAGGAATGTGTAGGAGCAGGAATCAATTATCCAATTTCTGTACTGGTATTGAATAGACAACTCAAATTCTGGTATTAGAAAACCTTAATTTGAAGCACTTTATTTTTTCCCTTTCCAGTGTCATAAATGTAAATTCATCTTTCATTCCAGGATCATTTAAGCTAGTTTGTTTTAAGTTCAAGAACTTATCAAGCACAATTGTAAAAGATCAATCATAATATCCTTTTACTTCAAAACCTTTTATCTTTTATCATTCGAGTTGAAGTTTTTGTCTTTTGTTTTGTTGTGTTGGTTAAACTTTGCCAAAAACCTATTTAGATTAGTAATTGAGAGCATATATGTAAATTCATCTAAATCATTTGAGTTTGATTTAATATAAACCTTTAGGATTAAATCTTTATATGATGAGCAGCTTATCCTGCATTATGTGAAAGTCTACACCTAATCCATCTCATTTCATTCCTCTTACAGCTTGAACAAAGTAAATGTCACTTAAAGAAAGTCAAAAAAGTTTTATTTTTACTTTCATAGGTGTGTTGCTCAAAATGCTCTTTTTCCCCAACATTCAGACATCTTAAACCAGTACATCAATTTAATTTTAAATACTTAGCTGTCAACTTTTGACAGTCTGCACAAAACTGTCATAATTGGACTAACAGGAAGTGGCATCACTTTTTGTAGAATATTCTGAGATGCATGGTGAGGGAATAACCAAGTCTTTGTCCCTTAAATTAACTTTTGTGTCTTCCATCAATATTTCTTTAACCTGACAAGCAACCCCATCAGGCCTATTTTGTTAGAATTACACTACATTTCTTAAATCTCAAACTGTGCAGTAAATGTTTGAATGTTGTTCAGCTGTGTAAAGCTGTCTAATATTAGATGGCCGTCTGACACAGAAATGGCTAACTTGGTTTAAAAATTCGCTCCATCAGGTTCCACCTAGATACATTAACCTAACAGGGTCGAAGATCACAAAATGTAGTGTAATAATTATTTAGCTGTTTTACCCTTGTAATTCATCATCTGATAGAAAACAATGCAAATATTTCTGTCAATAGTCAACGGTCACTGCTGACTGACAGTGTTAATCGTTATTTCTTGCGTAGCCCTTATACTCATTTTTATTTTTTATACTATTTATTCTGGCCCTAATTGCATTCATATTTTATACACTTATTTATTCTTTGCTCTTACAGTTTCCAGATTCATATTGTTATACTAACCTACTCATTCATTCTCTTGACGATATCACTCTGTGTTGTTACAATCCAGGAAGCCAATGCAACGAAATTTCATTCCAAGTACGCTGCTGTGTAATTTGCGTAATGACAAATAAAGGAAGTCTAAGTCTAAACTCTAAAAACAGTTTTGATACTAAAAGCCTCCCAATATCAGGAATGGGACTTTATTGTTCTCAAACATGTGTAAACTAGGTTTAACATATATTGTGTATTACTGATCCAGTGAAAGAGTATATTTTTACATTAATTTAAAAGCATGTATTAAATGAGGTGTTGGTCTAATGTATATATTCATCTCATTTAACCTGTCTGTCACTTGTCCATCCATCATTGTTCAGCAGCAGTCAGTTGGATATACATCAAGTACCGAGCAGAAATACTATTCTTAGTTTTTAATTAATTCACACTTCCTTTGTCACTTCCTCTCTCCTCTCTATACCATTCCCACTTCTTCTGCTCTCTTACATATTCATTTGCATCTATGAATAGAGCTCGTATAGAGCACCTTTAGCTTCGTGTAAGTGCTGTCGTCGACAGACATTATAGAAAAAATGCTGCTGAGCACATTTTCTCTCCTTCCTCTCCTATTTCATGTGTAATTCCCTCTGCTCATTTACTCCTTTTTGCTTCCTGTCTCCTACACATCTGATTCCACTAAATTTACAGATCACCCTGCACTGTTATTTTTAGAACTGGGTGTATTTTCAGTGACAAAAATAGATGCTGCGAACTTCAAATATCAGGAGTTGTTGTATTCCAAATTATCAGAATGTGCAGGGTTTGGAAGGACAACCTCCTCATTCCTCCCTACTTCCATCCACTGTTCCAGCTGTTGTCAACATATTTGCACAATTCATGGCTGAAGGTCATTAAGTTATTGTACAATCCTGTGCCACCAATCATTTAAACAGTGGGGACATTATTACTTTGTGTAGAGTGTAGATGTGTTTCCCACGGAAACATGCTAAAGCCTTAAATTATACATTTTTTTTAGGACACTAAACCCTGTTCACACTTGGAAAAACCCTAAAATTATCCAGAAGTAATGCAGGTGAGCTGAATGTGGGAGCAGACAGCCAAATTTTTCACCTGGACTTTACCTGAACAATTTTCTCTGCCCCTCTGATTTTTTTTCTACCATATAAAGTCCAAGTGAGCTGATAGCAGAAAATAGTCCAGGAAGTTTAATTGACTGTAAGTCAAGTAACACAAACTCAAATGTACATGTAGACAACCAGAAGTGTTGTTTCCACTGCACATCTATAAAATTCTATGCACCGTCTTATCCAAAATGTTCACCATAGAGTCTCACACTGCTGTTGGATACAGAGCTAAAACACTGCAGCTTTCTTTCTCTGCTGTAATCGTCATGAACAAAGTGACGTTGCTTCATATTCACTCTTGCATGCTACAGTGCTCCTCAGCTCTTCTGTGGATGTTGTTGATATGCTTTTAAACACATATCACTGAAGTTAGGATATAAATTTGGTCATAGCTAAGAGCTATGCTGTCCAAAATTAAACTGAATTTGCCTCTTGTAATTTAAGTGTGGACTGTCATTTGGTTATCAGAAAGTAAATTAGGTAGTTTTGTGGTAGGCAGGCTTTTCTGAATTCACACTGAAAGCTGCACTTTTGTTACAGTATATTAACATTGAGGCTTTTTCTTATTACAGTAACATAAATTGCTGATAACCTAAAGATATGGAGTGCAGGATAACATCAGCAGCAACCAGCTGTGCAAATGTTGAAACGATTGCAAAATAAGCTTTATGTATTGTATTGTATTTATTTGTAAGAATAGATTTTTTTCAGCAATTAAAAATAAATACATATATATATCTTAGTGCATCACCTCAGAGAATCCAGCTTAGTTCACATTCATTAATATCTTTGAATAGAGCTGGTATGGAGCACCTTTAGCTTCCTGTGAGTGCTGTCGTCGACGGGCATTATAGAAAAAATGCTGCCGAGCACATTTTCTCTCCTTCCTCTCTTGTTTCACATTTGATTCCCTCTGCTCATTTGCTCTTCTTTTCTTCCTGTCTCCTACACATCTGCCTCTACAGCAGGCGCTGAATTTACAGATCGCCCTGCATTGTTATTTTTAGGCCTGGATGTATAGTAGGTAGTAGGTTTTGCTCTGCACACTGCATGCTCGTGTGGGTGTGTTTACCTATGCCGAGATCTGCAGGGCTCATGAAGGTCACAGGAACAGTGCATAGAAGCAGTGCATTCTGTGCCATGGTGAAGACATAAATCATTGTCCGGTGGTTATGTGGGAACTAAATCAATACTGGCGATCATGTAGATAAGATGGATGGTGGATGTGTGGAAAGAAAAAGGTTGCATGGTTGAGGCGTTCTGCTCTTTTTCTCCGTGCAGAAAGCATAGGAAGTGGTGTCTCTGCGAAAAGTAGATAAAGAGTGTAAAGCAAGGATGCTGTCATGGCAGTTGGAGCTAACTGCTTGCCGTCAGTGAATCCTCCATGTTTGAATTGATGTGCACATTTATGAGCTGCTGGACGGTGTGTTTGCAGCAGTGGACAGACACTGCAGGAAACATCATTGCAGATAGACACAACAGAACACATTTCTTGGACAGATCTTCCTTTTATATATGATGTTTTAGTAGAGTTGCAAAAGATAATGCATGGGGGCATGGTGTTGACATCAGGTGATTACAGGAGTGACAGCAGCTTAATCTGTCAAGACTTTGTGTTGGGAACTTGACTGTCTACTTGTAGGCTGGGCCATACCTGTAATTAGGTATGGTCCAGGTAGCTCTGAGTGCAGTCCTTCACTCTGACATCTCTCCATTCGTGCAGGAGCCAGTGGACTGTGTGTAACTCTGGCCGAAGCATGTATATTATCTGCAATGATAGAGTCTTAACACAGTTTTTTACAAAAAAAAAGGTAATGATGGCCTAAAAATTGATCATTGCTATTTATTTATTTGTTTGTTTTTTAAAAAAAAGGCAATTTCAGCTTATACATCAGCTGCATCTACTCAACATTAAAGAAGCATTTATTTGTGCAGGTGCTGCTGTCTTGGCCAGGACACTCTTGAAAAATATTTTTTTAATCTCAGTGAGGTTTTCCTGGTTTAAAAGAGGTTAATAATAAAAAATGATTTTTGGAGATTTAAGAAAAAGCTAACCCCAACTCAAAAATATTTTTTCATTTTGCACCCTCTCTTCTTTAACTTTGAGGTATTTTAAAGGATTTAAGTTGTGCTTGTAAACCATAGCCAGCTTAAATAGTTTGAAATGAGAACAGGATGTAGATTGTTAAAATTTGATTTATCAATTCTGTTTTTCATTCCAATTCTTTACTGAATTCATTTTTGGGGGATATGTTGTGTGGAGGATAGTCAGCCTATGCAGATTTTCTGCATCAACAACATCAAACACTCCTGATAACACACTTTAGTACACAGATATTTGTGAATCTCCAGTGCATACATACAAAATGTGAACAAAACCAACCCAGACCTTGAGCTTGAGGCCAACATTAACACTGAAAATATGAACCCTGGTGGCTACACAGGAAAAAATAAATTGTGATATTTCATAAACAGTTTTTTCATATATAGTGATATATAGGAATACCGGAGATGCATTGGCTCTCAATAAAATACAGAACCAACTGCTGCGGTTGAGCCCATCAGTCAGAGCCCACGTGTGAGTAAACTCCTTTAATAAGTTAGACTAAAACATCCCACGACTGCTTTGAAATGATATGCAGCAAATGCACCACACCACAAAAATAAGACCCCACAGTCATCTAATCCAGGGTCAAGTAAGGAGAAAGAGTTCAGCATTTAACAGACCTGAAACAATAACATTTGAGCCTATCATCTTACATAACAACATTTTTAAATCTCTGATGCACAAACATTCGTCAGGTTTTGCAGGTGGAACGTAAACTTCAGCACAACATCCTGTGACCGTGTGATTTCAAGCAAGGATGGAAACATCAGCGCCTTGTGTAGACATTTTTCCATGCAGCAGAACATTAAATTGGAGTGACATGTGTTGACATTTTAACCACTGAACACCTATTTTGGCTGACTTTTTTTCACACAGTAAATTGAAAGGGATCACCAAGGCAGACTATAAAGAACTGGATCAATAAGCAGAATTGCTATAAAACATCTCTGTTCCTTGGTGGTATACTAATCATACCCACCAGAGCTGCATTGTAATTGAATTTCGGTTGCTGTTAAAATTTTGTCTCTCCCATCACCAAAGAAACTTTATAGACAAAAAACAATTGCACACAAGATGTGTAGAAAACTGTGACTGTCAATTTAGAACATTTTCAAAGACTTGTGTAGATTCAGTTTCTGACAGGTGATCTGTCACGTTCTCTCTGTAAATGTTCTTTTGTTTAATGTTTCTCTGTAGGTGACCTTAATCTTTCCTCACTTTCCTTCAGTTCTTTTCTCTGCACTCACACAGAAGCTTGCCAAACACAGCCTACACTTGTTGGCTTGTGTGCTGCTCTGTGTTTTGTTTTTAAATCTACAGCAGTTGGATTAAGTCATCCAAATAATACATCAATTTATTTCTTTTTTTTTTTGCTCCATGTAAGCTAAGTCAAAAGACAATTTTACAGTATTTTTTAGAGTAAACAACAGACATTTCGAAATATTTCTCCCAAAAGATGTTTAGAAAATTGTGACAAAAAGGTGTGATTTTAATATCAATCAAAGTATTCATGATTATTATTTTGGCCAAAATTGAACAGCTCACTGATTACTTAGTATTGACAGGTAAGGGGAAGAGAAGGGTGGACCAGAAGGAGCTTATTTACATTTATAGATCTGACTTAGAGTGGGATTGTAAACAAAGAGCAACAATGAAGGACCTTCACTGCTATACGGAGGACTGTGTCATCCACACATTGTTTACTGCAGCGGCAGTGAACTAATCACTATATCCACGGCTCATTTGAACATGCTATTTCATTTTTGCTACTGTCACGTGGGCAGATGATATTTGTGACCAGTCTACAGACTGCAGCGCTTTCATTCTCACCTTTAGGGTTGGTTTGGCATGCTCATCACCCTTTTAGAGGGGTCTCAAAAACACCAGTAATTGTACACTGTACAGAGCTGAACTGAACCGGACTGATGGTGGAAAAGGAGCATATGTGTTCATTGTGTTAATTTTGTGAAAAGTATGAATCAAATAAAGTTCGATTGACTGATTAATTGACAGAGAGAAAGCACTGTGTTATGCACATCCAAGGTGTACTTATGGCAAAGCTACTGTTTGGTGCTTTCTTGCAAAGACTTTGTAAAAAAAAAAAAAAAAAAAAAACAGCTAAAGATGCATCAAACTAGTTTGAATTTCATATGACTTAATTAGTAAACCAACCAACAAAAATGTTTTATCAGGAGTTCTTTTTAATGGAACAGTAAGAGCTTCATTAAAAAGAAGGCACATTTTGATGTTGTATTCCCTGCTGTTTCACGGTTCTGACTGTGCTGTTGGTGTCTCTCAAAGAGATGGATTGTCTTTATTTTGAAGAATAATACATTTGTCATTCACTGTGATGGAGGAGAAACTTGTTGTTCTTCACCAAAGACAAAAGAGTGTATGATAAAGGTATCCATATCAACATAAATGCTTCAAAATGTTGACAAAAATCCAGCTTCTCCATCACAAATGCTATTGTTACTAAAGCATTCTTGTATGGACACCATTTCAAATCTAAGGCATTAAACGTGTGTATTTACACACACATTTGTGGCACAGGCTGTCTGTAGTGTGCTGAAACACTCAGCCTTTGTTAGCTCGATAAGGAACAAGTCAAGGTAAAACACTCAGACAGTGGCTGAGATATATATAATCTTACCGCAGTGTTACTCTGACTATTACATAAGATTATGCCCTTTTATTATGTTACTGCAGTGTCCAGGGCTGTTTATGTGTAGATGATGTAGTCTGTGATGTCGCCTGTTCTGTCTAGGTTAAGTGGGCGTTTTATTGTCCATCTTTGATCATTATGCTGGGTAACAACTATATTAATTTTGTTAATGAAAAATATGATGATTGTTGGTAGGTAAAATTTTTTAATGATTCAGACTGGTTAAAATGAGATGTTTGGCTCATAAATACTCAGATGAAATGTTTTTGAGATTATTTGAAGAAGACAAATGAGTGGGTTATATTCAGAGCTGTAGGACGTCCAAAACCACAGTATTTTTCTTCACTGTCCATCTGATCCATCTGTTAAAATTATTTTTTAATTTGGCAGCTCCTCTCTGTCTTCAGATGAGAATAAGTCTAAGTGACATTGTGGTCATGTTTGCACTCTCCATTTTGTTTTTTTCATCATTTCAATCAGCCAAACTGTATTTTGGTTAGCGAGCTGTATGAAGGACTTTAAATTTTAGTTAAGTAATTCCACATCAGGGGAGTCAGAGTGGATATTGGTGCAAAGTCTGGGAGGGGAAGCCCCTGTAGCTTTCCTGAAATATTTCATTTACTTGTAAGTAGAGCTGCAGCTATCGATTCTTTTTGTAATCGATTACTCTATTAAATTTTTGTCGATTAATCGAGTAATCGGATAACAGTTACATTGCGCTCACTACTCTTTTTTTTTTTTACATTGAATCACTACACATTATTAGTAGTAGTAGTAACATACAAAACAGAAAAGCCAGGTCACTTAAATGAACAAATTATTTTTCTTATTTTGAACATTCTGAGCATAAATGGGATCTCAAAATCAAAATCTATACTTTATTTTTACTCTGGGCCATATCTTGCTTTTTTCAGTATATTTTTTTCAAGTTTGGTTATTTTTATTTTATTTGTATGCATGCTTTATCTCTTTTTGCTAAATTATTACCTTAACTGCTGTACCATATTGATAATCTTATTTTGTTTACTTTATTTTTAGGACAAAATAATCTCATACTTAGATACTAAGATAATTTAACTAGCTAATGTTCATTTCTATAACATATGAAAGCATTCCCTACACCTGCTTCTTCTACTCACTGTCAGTGTTTCCTGTTCTACTCTCTGCAATCAAATTAAATGTTAAGTTATTGGATGTGAAAAGTATGTGATCAAAATACACATGATTCTGGGCAAGTAGCCTCCGCATTGATTTACGTTCTGAACCAGCCTTTACACAGAGACATAATCAAAGTAGGTTATTTACTAGCCCATATCTCAGTTATTGATCACATTAGCTGCTTCTGTTGATGTATCATCAGTGTCATCCAGTTGCGTCGCTCTGAGGACTTGACGCACAGACCGGATGTTTACTGTTGACGTGCTGCAGCAGTGACAACGTGCTATCATGCTAAGCTACGTACTAAGCTAACTCCGTTTGACATCAGACATACTGCACTGTGTTTTCTTTTCGTCCCTTCTTGTAGCGACCACACACTTGGGACACTCTCTGCCATTTCTTCTGTGGACTCTCTCCTTTCTGTCCCTCTCTTTTCTCTTCCTTCATGATTTTACAAGCCTCGCAGCAGCAGAGGTAGCAGGCACGTTGTGCCACAGAAATGACCGTCCGTGTCAAACACCGTGCACTATATAGTAGTCCAGATATATATTTTATATGTATAATTATATATTAAACGAGGCACACGATTTGCCTCGAAGATATTTTGTAATCGAATAATCGAGATTGTTCGAGGAATCGTTTCAGCTCTACTTGTAAGGGATGAACATGAGGCTCCCAGACACTGACTTTTTGGACCATGGCCTCTTAAACTCAATCAAGTCTTCTTTATTTCAAAGCAAAAAAATGTGTAACATGAGAAGAAAGTCCAATCATCATCCTTGAAAGACTCGTTCATGAGATCCTTCTTTTGATCAGTCCATTTTCAGTCAGAGGAAACATCTGTGAAAAGACTGAGGAGATACAGACATGATCAAAACGTCCACAGCCTTGACCTGTGGCCTGTAGAAGTTAGCCTGTTTATCATTCAGAGTGGATTTCTGTGCCAAGTCTGAGGAAGATCTCTGTAGCTCTTTTTGAAATCTTGCATCACATGTAAAGGATGAACATGAGCATTGGACTTTTGGTCCATAACATGGTAAATCCAATCAGTTTGTCTTTCGTTAAAGTAATGACTTGTGTAACATTAGAGAAGATCCCTGTAGCTTTCTTGAAAGACCGAGCTATAAGACCCCTTTTAGAAGAAACAAATGGATATGAGGTTTTATGACCTTGACCAAAACCTTGGAACTATAGAATTTAACCAGATCATCCTTGAGTCAGAATTGACATTTTGCAAAGCTAAAAAGAGATCCATCGAGGCATTCTCGATTTTATTTACAGGCAGAAGCTGGTCACGAGGTCTGTGAACTTGCCCTTAAATTTTGACCTCCAATTATTCAGTCATCCTTGAGTCGGTGTAGATTTTTGATTAAACGTTAAAGACAATCCCTGAAATCATTCTTGAGATTTTGCATTCACATGAGCTGCATGGATGGAAAAAAACACGATGCCTCGAGCTGTGCCACCAACAAGAGACTTGAGGATGAAATAAAAAGAAAAACATAATCACGTTACACGAGTATTTATTTCAGTCACCCTTTTGAGTCGTATCTCCTCTTTAACACGCCCCCTCGTGTATTGTGTGCATCATCATGAGAAATTTAAGCCATATGTGCCCGCCGCTTTTAAATGGATAATTGCTTTTCTCCTCCCAACAGAGCAAACTGGTGATGGAGGGCTTCCGCAGCTTAAAGGAGGGTGAGCAGGTGGAGTTCACCTATAAGAAGTCCTCCAAGGGCCTCGAGTCCCTGCGGGTGACCGGACCTGGCGGGGGACCCTGTGCGGGCAGCGAGAGAAGACCCAAAGGGAAGGTCCCACTCCAGAAACGCAAACCAAAGGGAGACCGGTGAGTTTGAGCTTATCTTCTGGTAAAAGAAAGAATGTGAAGAAAAGACTGTTGCTTTGTTTTAGCATTACTGCCTCATTAGTGTCTGCGTGAGTGTAAGAGCAGGAAACTGTAAATGCATATTCATTTTACAGTTTCCTGCACACGAGGATATCTGGGGCAATGTTATCCGTTTTGTTGTCACATATCCTTTGAAGTCAGTGCGTCAGTGCAAAACTAGAAAAATCATTTAAGAGAGACGTGATCAGAAAGCCACCAAAACTAAGGAGAAGTCTGCAACTATAGTTTCTGATTTCCCCACATATGTATAACCAGTAAGTCTTTCCTTAAGCCGTAAGACTTAAATGGGTGTAAGGTTAATTTTTAATGAGTTTGTTTTGTATCTATAGGGATGTTATTTGTTTTATTCACACATTTGTGTCCCATAATGATTCGCATTAGCCAAAGGAAACATTATTGCCAATGTGTGTCAGTTTGAGAGTAGAGAATTAAGAAAATATACAAAATGAGAAGATTTCATGAAGGTTTTTTTATCTTGTAGGGATGTTATTTACTTCATCGGTGTACTAAATGTTTCAGAAATCTCTGACTTAGCCACCAAAAGATAAATGTTTGTGAACTTGACAAATGGTAAAGATATCTTGTAAGATATGTCCCATAACGCACTGCTTTATCAGTTAAAAAAAAATACTGAGAAAGATTAAATAAAGTTAAGATGTAAAAATTTAGAAGCTGTTTTTAGTATCAACATCAAGTTTTGAATTTTTTTTTTCAAAAATTGTTAATAAATATATGAAGGCTTTGTTTGAGCAATTACAAGACCCTTAAATTCTCACTTTAGCAAAAAGAAAGTGAGACTGAGTTTGAGCATTTAGAGGGCTGTTTAGTAGTTCGTTTTGTCTCTGCAGATATGAAACCTGCTTCCTTTTTACATTGATGCACCCTCATATTTTTTGGTCAAAATGAAACCCAAGCAAGACAAAAAATAATTTTATTTTTTAACAATAATTGTTTGTATTTGCTAGCATATTATCTGCTTCATTATGCTCCATAAGTCACTGATTTAGAAAAACTAATAAAAACAAAAAGTATGAGTAGTGTGAAGAAAATAAAATTTAGAGTAAAGGTAAAACAAGAAGAAAGTTTTGTATTACTTCTGTATTATTGCAGTGATGACACAACCTTTTCTGACATAAGCATGTTCTACAGATCTCTGATATAAAAACATATAAATGCACATGACAGCTGCAGTCATAGGGCAGCTTTTAATAAAGGAATCAAATAACAAGAAGTGTGGAGAAACTGTTGGTGCATTTGTGTAAAAACCACGGTGAAAAAAGAAAAAAAATAATAAGATGTTGCATTACGGTGCATTTCTACATTCTGCTAATGTTGCAGCAGACATATAGGATATGTATTACCAATACATATGTCTGATTTGTTAGGTATAAACATCAGCAGAGACTTTACCTGCAGTTTCAGGCTTTCATCTGCCTAAATAGGTATTGCGCTGCATCCCTAATGGAATAAATATGACCACTTAATAAAACCACAACATCTCTTAAGCTAATTTTGGAAGGGTTAGTTGAATGGTTTTAATGTTTGTCCCTCACTCTGCTGTATATAGTATCAGCATACAGACATCTGATCTATAATTATCATCATCATTTATGTCAAAACATCACCAAACTGCAGACTTGGCTCCAGCATTGTCTACCTTCTTAGATAATGAGAGGCTTGCATTGTGCTGCAGACTTATGCTGCAGCATCTGTGGCATTTACGAGCATGTTCACAGATACCTGGTACAGGCATGGTTATCAATGCATCCCTAAATATTGTTTACTGTTTCAGAGGCAGGGCACATCAGCTAAAAACTTATGTATTCTAAGTGCTACAGCAGGCTAACATTAAAATTAAAGTTGAAATGAAAGAATTATAAAGGACATTTGGGTGATTATTAACCCTCATGAGAAATCAAATGAAGTTCATAAATTTCACCATCAACTACAATTGACGGCTTTACAATACACGCAAGTGCAATAAAATTTATTAGCCCAAGTAACAGAATGTGCACATGTTCGTGAAACAGTTAAATCTTGTTTAAGCCAGATCTTACCACTAGTTTTAAATATGCTTATTAATCTTTGTTTTGGCTGATTGTAGGTACAAAATATGCACCTACAATCAGTGTGAGATGATTTGGTTCTACATCTTGACCTAAAGGGTGTAGTTTTTCTTTGGATGAGCATGAATTTGGTCTGCATCGTGAACATGTTTATGTCCCACAATTCCTTTAACCTTAACATGTGAGGCTGCTCTCAGATATCTGTCTGTATTAGCAGGAGACATATGTTACATGTACATCTCACTGCAGAGGGCGATTTCTGAGTGGGCTGAGATTATAGATTAGATCTATTCAATCTGCCAGACTACATGCCTGTTGCTATGGTTATAGTGCACCATAATAAGGAATTGAATGGGGCACTTTGCCTGCCATTGCCGCTATTTTAAATCAATTTGCCAGCTTTTACATTAGAGACGGCATTAGCCCGGGCATGGACTGGGCTTATATGCATCTCAATGCGGCTGTGGCTCAATCATTTGCTTTGTCCTGGGTAAAATCCTGAAGGGTGCTTTTGCTAAAATCTGTCAGAGGGAGCCATATGGAGCTCCTTGAAACGCCTGCTGGTTTAAAGCAGAGAGGATGAAGGGCGACGTATGGCGAACACAAGCATGCAGAGGCGAGAATCATACTGTATGTGCTGTAGGAAGGCATCATGTGATTGCATTAGAAAGTCCAGCTCTCTTTATAAAACTGAGGGCAAGAAAAGCTTGTGTTTGAAATGTGGAAACAGTATCTGAGAGAGGGCTCCCTGATTGGTTTACGCAGCTGAATAATTCAGTATATTTGGGATAATTGATCCAGTGTTAGGTCAAGTGTCGCTGCAGTAGGGTAAGGTGGTGGCAGTGTTGGATTCGGACATGGCAGGTAGATGGCTGTGATGTAACCGAGAGTTGTGAGCGCGCTCAGTGTGAGCGGCTCCGTGGCTGTTACGCTGCTCTGACCCCTGCTGGTCATTCTGTTATGCAACCAGATATTGTGACATTTCTTCTTCATGCTGCTGCTCTGGAGTTTACAGTTCATCTAAGGTACTTGAGGTGGAAATTTCCTTGAACATGTTGGCCTTAATGATTAAAAGTGAGTGTTCATGCTAGCCAAAACAAGCTTCCCTCAGACAGAATCTCCTTTAAATGAAACACACTGCTTTGGTATGCGATGAGTTGTTTCCCAAATATTTTTAGCCATCTTGTCCTCATTAGAGTGGCGCATAGGGTGGTTTCCAGCTTCCAAATACAAAAACATAGATCACCTATTAGTCATGTCATAAGAATCAGAATCAGAAATAATTGATGTTTAACAGAAGGGAATTTGGGATGTTTCAATCTTATACAAACATAGCAGCAGGAATATCAAGATATACTTCAACTTCAACTTTGTAGTAATCCTGTGGTAAAATATTTTTTCATCAGCAGGTATCAGTCCACCAGTACATGATGAAACATAGAATATATTGACATTTACAAGACAGAAGCATTAAAAGAAAAAAGAGCACTGAAACAATGACCAAGAGCTGAATCTTTTTAGAAATAACATTGTAGTCATTATAAAGGAATAATGAAACAAATAAAAATACAAATATAAGAGACTATGCACAAAGATTTTTTTACATTGATAATGTGAATGTAAATGATGATTCACAGTTTTGACAGGAGGGATAGTACACTGGCTACTTCTCTTAAAATGTAATGAAGATTGTCAGAAGCATATATCAAAATGTTGGAGTTAAAAATGGGAATGTGAATTTCTGAAAAAACATGACTTAATTTGAGGACACCGTAACAAACACTTAATATTATGGTTTAACTATGAATGCAGTTTGGATGAGACAATAATCTTGTTTATTTGGTTTTTGGATGCACAGTGTCACATTATAAACATTAAAACATTCAGGATCGTATGATGTTAAACAGCAAGGCAACATTTTACATTTTAGAGATGAACTGATCTTTAAACCAGGTTTAGGACACGTGTGGGCTAACCAAACCAAATGTTTCCCTTCAGACCTGCTTATTAGTGCATAAGGCTCAGTAAAATGTTCTTTACAGGGAAAAAACTTTAACAGTAAAATGTTCACCGACAACAACATAATCTATTTGAGCTGTTAGCTAAAAATGTCAGATTATTCCCTTTACTTAATTATAAGACTTCCTCAAATCAGTGGTAGGAAGTAATACACATTGACAGCTGCTTGATAGCTCAAAATTAAAATTCATAAACTCCCATAAATTGAGATTTTATTGTGGATGATGAGTCCTGCACACTGTCTAAATAACAAAATCAAGTTTAAAATAGGAATGCATGACACTGGATGTTGACAATAATTATTGTTCCAAGTTTTTTTACTCATTAACATGTACTTTGGGTGGAAATGACTTTATTTGTTGTTACTCATGAATTAATGCAGATATTGGTGTAATTTTAGCTTTATTAGCATCCCTTCTAAAGTAGAATTCTGAGAGATATTTTTGGTTGTTGATAGTACCAGAGCAACCCATGTTTAAGTCTCTGGGCCAGCATAGGTTCAGATTTGGGCCTTTTGCTGTATATCTTGCCCCATTCTCCAAATCTATTGTCCCTTCCTGAAGCCACAGTTTACATATTAAAAGCTTTTATCAAGATAATGTTTTTAAAGCAAATGTTCGTCGTCAAGCAGCTGAATGCAGCTGATTGTCAATGTCCACAGCAAAGTTAAAGATGACCGGAGAAGCAAGTTCTTTATAAGTTGCAAGATTTAATACACTCGTGAACGTTTCCTTGTTGTGTTTTGCAAACCCAACAATGTATGTATTAATTTAAAGCAAACTCCATCTGGATTTTAGATTTGGTCATAAAGAATGTTGGTTTAACATTGTGTTTCTCAAGAAGTGGGGTGTGACCGCAAAATAAATTAAATTTGTTAAGAACTATTAAATGTGAGTCAAGTACTTGAGGGAGCTCAGCAAGTCAACAAGTTGCCAGTTTGTTGTTTTTGTTTTGTAAGACAGAATGTGTGTTAAAACATAGATGCATAATTGAAGAGTGAACATAAAGAGGGCTAACAAGTAACATTGTTTTCTATTTTAACATCAGTATTTACATGCTTGGATGTATTTAGAATAATAAATTGCCCTTTTAGTAAGCAGTGGTGTAGGGCAGAGATGGGGGCATGAAAAAAATGTCAATTTCAAAGGAGGGTGAAGAGAAGAACTGGTTTAACATAATATTTCAGCCTGAGTGAAACAATTGTCAGGATATCATTTGTCTGTAGTCCTTTTATTGGAAGAGACAATGACTTCTTTTTAATGTGGTGTAAATACTTTTATGCTTGTTTAATCTATTTGTTGTCATTCTTGATGAGTTTTTAAAGCTGTGTAGTCAACCTTTTTTTAAGACAACGTGCAGCTTCTGCTCAGCTACTCTTGAAAGACACACGCTTTGATTATACGCATCATACAGCACCATGATGCGATACTTTGGTATGAGGAAAATGTCAAAACAGCAGCTGACTCACATGTCTCTGACTCTGTGGCCTGAGGAGACTCCAGCTTTGCACAGCAGACCGGCAGAAATGAATATTTAACGCTTAATTTCACTCTGATTGTCTGTTCACTTTGACACTGTGCCAAAACATTTGGTGGCATCAGATCGGCTGAAATATTGTCCACATTTGCCCTCACGGTTTTTTCCTCTCTTTCATCTGCCAATTGCTGCATGTCAAATTTAATAACAGTGTGGTTTGCCATGACACAGAGTGCAGCTCACGGTAGATATTATGCAATTGTATGTGACAGAGCTCCATCTAGTGGCAAATATAAGTCAAGGCAGCTGCACAACAATGCCTTTTAACTACAGGAGAAGTTTTTATGCAGGAGCAACATCCCGTCTGATAAAGAGAGAGGAGAGAGGAGAGAGGAGGTTGCAACAGAGGAAACAGCAGCACGTTTCCTCTGCTGGGCTGCTTATGAAAATGTACTAAATGTAAAATAAATTAAGAATAATTATTTAAAAATAGGTTTATAAAAATTGCAAGACAATTTCCCTCTCAGCTGAGAACTTTTAAGAAACAAAGTTTTGGATTCTGGCATATTCACAAGTTTATAATTTTAACAGTTTAAGTTTTAACATAAAAATGTTTACATCACTACATTTTACTATTACGCCCCTGGCATACTGACAAGTTAGAAGATGAGCATTTGTGGCTTTTATACATTCAGTTGCTGTTAAACGTAGGCTGATAGACATAGGGCCTTTCTGCTCTGAGAAGCACTTTTTTTAATGAGAGCTTACTTTGACCACTATCTGACCACCCCACACTAAACTCAGAAACACCTGCACAACCCCCACCAGCCACAACCAACTTAACGGACAATAAGTCTGAAGGAATCACTGTAACATATGTCCTGAAGATGTTCCATTAAGTCATAAGTTTTGAATGTTGAAGGACAAATCAGCCATCATAAAAACATACAATGCAAACCCTAATAGCATCACCATGTTGCATCTCGAGTCATTTCTCAGTTTATTTATTTTAATTGTGTGACAGCCGCAATGTATGGGTGTTTATCAAGTTAGAGCTTTCACATTGCCAGCTTTTACAAGTCTCCAGCATTGAAAAAAATCTTTAAGAATGGGAAACTTGCCTATCATTCTTTGAACCGTGCAGGTATCTTGGCCAATACAATAAGGAAAACTAAATAGAGAACCAAATTTACGTGAATCCAACAGGTATGTATGTTCACAGCAGTAGAATATGTCACAGAAAAGACTCTTTTCAGAAACTTCCCTTCCAGGTCAGTTATTTAATCAGTCAGGTCACTTGTGGGATGATTTATTGGAGGTTCTTCCTAAAATTTCAGTAGGAGCTCATAATTGAGGATATTTTTGGATTAATAGAGCAGCAGCGAGTACAGCTATAACATACTGTGGTACAGTCGCGTACCTGTAATGAAATCAATAGTTTTCTATGGTGTCTTTTGGTCAAAGATAAAATTCTTGACCACTTCTGCCCCCTGTCCCCATGAGTTTTAACCTCTTTATTGCTATTATTAATATTTCTGCTGACTGCTTCTGATTAGAGTGTGACATCCTTAATTTGAGAAGCACACAGAACAAAGTAGAAATAACTGAGGGGAGAATTGTTAAAAGACTAATGAAGTCAATGCCCTGATTGAGTTTTTCTCTTTCTCAACTGGAATTGGTTTGCAATTCCCACCCTTAAGCATAAATGGTAACTTTTTTGGTTTCTTCACTGTACCAGTGTTAGTTTTATTGACTCATTACTTTTGTCATAGTTCTCATCAACAATCTTTTTTTCCCTTGGCATGCTGGTTTGGCTAAGTGGTTAGCAACCGGGCACGTCCCACATACATACTTCTGCTGGCCTGGGTTCAAATCCAGCCTGTGACCAGTTTGCAGAGTGTCTTCCCCCTACTCTCTCAACCCCTTTCACAAGCTTATCCACTGTGTCTCTCCTATACATAAAGGCATAAAATGCCCAAAATATACATTGAGAAAAATCCAATCTTTTTTCCCCTGATGAAAACTAGACTTTTACTAATAAAAACAAATGCACATGGACAAAAGCTAAAACTAAGTTAACGGACATTTTTGTTAACAGATAAAAACTAGACTAAAATGTTTGACTGAAACTTAATCCAATCAGACATAAATTCATCAAGTAGAAAGTAGGAACAAGTTAGGAACATATCCAATCACAGCTACTTTGGTGATGTGGATAGGTTGAATGAGTTAATCCAATCACAACTGCCTTTGCTTCATGGTGGCTGGATCCAAGTGTTAAACATGACCAGAAATTCAGGAAACATAAAACTGCCTTACATTTTACAGTTCATATTTTAGTTTACTAAATTTTTAGCAGAATTCATTGATTAGAATTTCACCAACTACAACTAGACTAAAATTAAAACAATGTCGATTACTAAATTAATAAAATGACTAAAACTTCCGAGATATTTTAGGTTAAAGACCATAACTAAAATTAAATTTAAAAAGTGCTATCAAAACTAACACTGCACTGCACGTCCTCATAATGCAAACAATGCTCTTACAATTGATAGTGCGGCCTTCACGAGGAGTCAGATTAATGATATGACCTTTGTTTTGTTGCTCATGGATTTTCATTATCTGTGGTCTCCTCTCTCTTCCAGCTGTTATAACTGTGGAGGTCTGGACCACCATGCCAAGGAGTGTGGCCTGCCCCCTCAGCCAAAGAAATGCCACTACTGCCAGAGCATCACGCACATGGTGGCTCAGTGTCCCCACAAGGCGCTGGCGCCCGCCTCAGGCTCTCAGGACCAACAAGCGTCTACCTCGACTGGGCCCTACCTCTGCCCCCCTGAGGAGGAGGAACGCTCCGGTTCGTCTCCTCTGGAGGGCTCCTCCTCATCCCCTGAAGAGCCCCACACGCGCGGCCCCCGAACCCAGAGGTGGAGGAAATCCTGAAAAAAAAAACAGCCAGTAGAGGTGAACTTTTTCACCGCTAACGCCCCAGATCCTCATGTCTCCTCTCAATCAAGGATACCTGAAGCCCCGCCCCCTTCCAAAACCCCCCTCATCTACCTCACACCTGTGAAAAATGGGAGGTCTTGATTTCTTTGCTTTTATTTTACTTGTTTTTTATGTTTCAAACCAGCGCAGCTATGGCAACGATCACCGGGGTACGGACATGTGTGAATGCGTGTGACTGACTTGCAGTCATCTGGTGCAGCTATGGCATCCACCGCTGGAAAGGTGACTGCAGGGAATGACTGTTTTTTGTTTTTGTTTTTTTAATTTTCAATCAGTGCAGCTCAAGAGTGAAACAACATGGTATGAATCATGGTCTGATTTCTGTCTTTTTCCCTCTTGGACCTAAATGTCAGCCATTTTTAACACTTTTCTTTACAATTTAATGCTGTACATTTCTTTCTTGCAGGCATTCCAAAAAAAAAAATCATGATGCATCCTTTTAGCGCACACGGTAGCTCATTTTAAGAAGGATTAGAAGAAGACTGTTAAAAGCTCAAGACCCTCTAAGCGATAATCCCCACTCTGAGGATTGTTAGCTTTAAATGCTCTATAGGGAAACGTTATGGATTCCAGAGGGAACTTTTATTTTTTTTCTAAACAGACAATGGGCTGCTAAACATGTTCTCTGTAATCTTGAAACATTCACTACATACCTCTCTCTTCCATGAAATAGACTGGACCAACTGATTGTCAAAGAGCGAGCGTGTGTGTTTGAGAGCATGTGTGCGCGTTCGTGTGTGTGTGTGAAAAGAAACCAGACTGGGATCAACACTATTAACACTCAGTTTCCTCTTGTTAGAGATAGTCAAGTTCATATTATCCAGGTAGTTTTAGACTCAAAGTGATCATTAGACTTCCATTTCAGTTGTTGCATACTTAGTTGAAAATAACATTGCAGTTTATGAAATTATAGTATAAGTCATTAATATATATGTAAAGTCACAAGATATAATTGAAATTCTATTAACTTTAAGTATATAAGGAGTTAGCTGACTTAGGTGTATAGCCCTGTATATCGCATGGGAAACTTTGTTGTGGTGTGAAATCTTGTAGCTCTCTTTCTTTAGAGTGGTGCAGATATGAGTCCTACAACACAGAAGGTTTACTAGCATTATGGCACTTGTGGTTCCATCATCTTGAAGTATGTGGGATTTTTGAGCAAGTTTTTGGGTAGATGTCCAAAATAACGTCAGGGATAAACACAAGCTCAAGAGATTTTAACTTTTTTTTATCATTTCTTTTTCCTAAGCTACAGAATATACATTAATGCTTCCTACTTCACTTATGCCACATGTCTGCATAACTCCAAATAAGGTACAAGTCAAACTAGGGCTGAACGATTTGTGAAAATAATCTAATAGCGATATTTTTCCCCAATATTGCAATTGCGATTTACTCTGCGATTGTTTTAATGTTCCTCATCTTATGTGTTCTTAAACAAACATAAGCAGTTGATCGTTTTATAGTAGAACCAACATGACATTAAATCAATCTAAGGATAAAAGATTTGAGAAAAAGTGGAGAAGTGAAGAACAGAAGCAAAATAGATATGAAATTGTAAGAACTGGTTAAAAAAAAATGGTACGAAAGCGGAAAAAAGTTAACAGGTGCAAAATAGGTATGAAATTGAAAAAAAAAAAGGCAAGAAAATTCAAAAGTGACGAAGGAAAATTGATTATAGCAGCAAAATTGGGATTAAATTTAAAAAAAACATGTAAAAATTCCAAACATGGTCTGACAGTGGCCAAAAAAAATGATGAATGGGAGCAAGATAGGACTAAAAAAGGTTAAAATAGGCATGAAATTGCAAGAAACTACATCACAATGCCAAAATGTTCAACAAATTTTGGGTTAAAAATATTGCACTGTCTGCAATTTGAAAATTGCAACAAGCCATATTGCGATTTAATCTAATTTGCAATTAATTGTTCAGCCCTAAGTCAAACATGCACCTCTTAAAAAGTGTTTGGTCCACTTTGTAGCACAGGGTCACTGCCAGTCTCTTGAGTAATCTCTACAGGCATAAATGCATTGATTAAAGCTGCATTTCCACTGAGCGTTCTGGTTTGATTCAGGATATTCTGGTAAGATTTGGATCCCACTTGTGTTTCCACTGCCAACTGTACCCTCACCTACTCATGAGAATGTTAGCCAGAGGATGAAGGTTGCACCAGCTCACGCTGCACCTCTTCCTCTCTCTCCAGCAATGATAAGGAAGGTGTGTACCCTCAAAGTTCTCCATGCAGCATTGTAACATGCAGACTTTCTTCATAACAAAAGCAGTAGAAAAGTCGCTCTTGTTACCAATCAACAGACTGAAGCATTTTTAGCTTCACCATGTGGGTCAGCTTGATGTACTTGGCAGAACTGTGCTAATACAACGGCACAGCACAGATCAGGATACCTTCCCCATATTTGACGGTGGAATCACCTTGAATTGTGTACCACACCAGCGTCACTGCACCAGACTTCTAGGTGGGAATGCAGCATTAAAGTGAAAAACGGCCACAGGAGACAAAACAAATTTGTAAAATCTACACACAAACATCAGAAGTGCATTTCCTCACCCATGTCTTATGGCATATTCACATCAGGCATGCCATCCCACACCCATGCAGGTTTAACCTAAAATGTCAAGTTTGTCTCTGCAGTGTAGGTGCTACACTCATGGCACACTTCCCTGGCCCTAGAATGCTTGAAAGAGTGTGCTTTGGCATGGTGGGCTTGCTTATGCACAAGCACATTAGAGAACGTAGCAGCATTTTAACAACAAAGGAATGTCTGAGGTTTGTATGTAACCAAAATGACTCAAAATAAGCTGCAGAAATCACTTTACTTTTAGCCCTTCTTACAGCGTGATGTTGTGTCACAGTGAATGTATTTTACAGGAAGTGCACCACAGAGTCAACACAACAAAGCAAAACAATCATGCTCAGGCCCGGCTGTGACTGGAGCGTTGTGAGCACAGGCCAGTGAGAGACTGAGGGAGAATTTTGCTTAAGCATGGAACAGGACAGCCAGACCTGGTGTGAGTACACCCCTGTAGGCTGAGGCCCCAGTTACACAAAAACATTTTCACCAGAAATGGAAAGGTTTTTCCTTTGTGTTTTCAAAAACGATCCGCATTCAGACGGAGATTTGAGAACGACTGAAAATGCTGTAGTGTGCATGCCAGGCCAGTAGATGGCGATGTAAGTTTGTAGAAAAACAGCAGCGTTGTAACACACGTACGCTTTCCAATGAAGACACTCTGAAACGGTGCTTCTCGCCTACTCTGAGCCGGAATGGATATGTTTTCAGAACTTCCCATTCTGGACCCTGGTTTCAAAATGTTTTGTCTTCAAGCTCATTTTGTTTTGTTCTCATGTAAATGGGAGGTGAAAATACAATGCAGATTCTCTGTTTTTGGCTGGTTTTGTATTTGTGTAAACAGGGCCTCAGCAAAACTAATTCAGTCGAAGTTCATTCCAGTTCCTCTGATAGGTCCTCTCGCTTCTCTGCACTATAATAACTGTTTTACAATATCTACAAGCTCCAATATTACATTCTCTATTCGAAGGAACTATCGTGTCCCATACACAAACAATCAGTGGACGCTTCAGGGCCAAAACACAAATAGCACTGCCAAGTAGCATTTTGGCAGAGTGCCTGTATTTCAAGCCAATGCAGATGAATAAAAGCACAATTTCAAATGCTCAAGACAGCATAGAGCACCACAGCATAGTTTTAGAACAGCAGTAAAAAGTTGTTTACTAAAGGCAGTTGCTAAAATGTGGCTAACTTGGACTGCAGTCTGGCAGGGACATAAAATATCAGAACAAGCATGCAGTCTTAGTGGTGGTAATATTGAAGTCTGTGGTGGTTTAACCCCTTTCTAACCAGATGACTAGTTCAGTCTGGATGTGGCACATGTCAGCTCTGGCTCTCAAATGCCTGCTCTTTCATACCAGAGGTGTGTGCGCTTCACATTATTGTCTCCCTTTCAGATGAACCAGAACAATATCCCTATAAGTGATCTGATTTATCATATTGCTGAGCCATTGAAAACTTTAGATTAAGAACATTCAGCACAAACTGGGGGGCTCATCCATTAAAATGCCCAACCAGGCTTTTACTTTGAAAAGCACAAACTTGAAGTGTAACTATACAGGGTTTATCACTTTCATGACATATTCTTCCAATGTGGATCTTTCTCTTTATAATTTTCTTGGCTCATTTACATGCTCTCCCAAACTGAAACAGATGACTGCCATTACGCAGCCATTATGTATCCAGCCTGTGATGGCTGTAATATGATTGTCTTGCTCTCAACGACTGAACTGAAGGTGAAAAACTGGTGAAAGTAGGGTTCATTTCTTGAGAATACCTTGATGAATGAATGTAGATTTCTTAACTTTTTTAACCACAGACCTTACTTTCAGCAGTATTTTTAAACCCATGTAAAAAGCTGATAGGCTTTTTGATGATGGAACCAATGCAATGCTAACTTCTGTGTTGATGGACAAAGTGTCATCCCTGCAGCTCTCTCTTTAACTACAAATCTTTTTTATTTCAACTGAAAGCCTTCAAACACCTCTGACACAGCACAAACAAAAGACACTTGCCTTGTTTGATCCGAGGTGCAGTTTCAGACCATTTCAGTATCATCACAGCTGCTCTACTCTACTAAATATACCTCACCATTTTTTTCCTCACGAAGATGAATGTCGCAGAAGCTGTTTTTTCCCCCCGCTCTCCCAGCAGTGAGATCCAACCACCTGTCCCTCTTCCATCTGTGCCTACCAAGTTGTTAGCACGCACCAGCCAGGTAACGCTCGCTTCTCTGTAGGGTGAGACGCCATCACTGCTGCTTTAGACTCACTGAAGACAGAGCAAGAGACGGAGAGAAAGAAAGAGAGAGAGATAAAGTGCTGCTTTTGGTATAACTTGACTCCCAAGCATGGCTTTTGTGGCACTTATTTGTGACCTAACAACTCTTCTCTGACCATATTGAATGTGAAAAGAGCTTATCTGAAGTCAACTCCTCACAAAAAAGTTCACTTCGGAGTTGTATCTTAATGTTCTGACAAATCAAAATAACTTTGTATGATAATATGAAACTAGCTTGTGTTTTTTTTTTCTTTTTTTTTAAGAAGCTCTAAGTAGACAACCAACTTTTTTTGGTATATTTCTATACCAAAGAGTTTGGCTTTATTTTTTTGAAGGCATTGAAAAGTTGCTGAAGTGCTTGCTATCCTCACCCTTTCACAATAAGAGGAATTTATTGCTGAAAGCGCAACACTGCAGTTATTGTTTTTTTTTTTTTATGTACAGCTTTTTGAATGTGTGCGTGCGTTAAGAATCAAATCTCAACAATGCAGCATGACAGGAGAAGAATAAAAATGAAAGAAGTGAATGACCAAACCGCATTAAGGAGCACAGCCCATGCTCAAACGTTTATGGAAGCGACATCTTTTTGTATGATGTATTTTTACATTTTTACACACAATTCCTCTCAGGATGATGAACTGTTCTCAGGGAATTAACCAAAAAAAGTGTATTTTATTCTTTTGGGAATCATCCACTGACTGACTCAACAAACTCTGTCAAGCAACGGTGAAGAGACAAATGTTCATGTACTGATATTAGCAACTACCTCTTGAGTTATACATAGTTGTGCATTTCTTTTGTTTTGTATATTTTTTGATGAGCTTGTATAATTAACTTTTAGGTCTCTATTGTACTGAGGTGTTGTGTGAGAAGTTCCCTTGTGTTGCCACAGACTTCCCTGGTCTTCCTTCCCATTTTTGATAAGTTACTTTCCCTTTTTACTGCAAAACTTTCCTTCTTCTTTTTTTTTTTTTTTTTTGTTTACAGCAAAAGCCTACCTCATATGCGCTGTTCCCTCACAAACTCCTTACCTCCTCCCAGGCCCCTCTACCTCCTCCATGCAGTTAAACAAATAGCCACTTGTCGCACTAGAGTCACGCAGCATTTTCAACGAATCAGCCCTGAAATGGCTCATCACTTGTGACTCCAAATATGTCTAACAATCGAAGCTCCTTTTGAAGGTTTCAGCACAACTTTTCAGAGCGAGCATGTTTGTTAAGTGTTTTGCCTGATTATTTGTGGAATTATCAGTGTTTGAATCGTCACTGAGCTGCAGACATCCAGCGGGTTTACCTCAGTTTGTTGGGCTTGCTATGTTTAATACAAAATATTTCATTCCAACACATTTTGAAGAGACACAGACTGTTGTTTTTAATTTGTACGTATTTTATCATTACTGTTTTGTAACCACTTGATGGGCTTATGGTGGGGAAAAATTTGGATTGTACTTCACGCATGGAGTGCCTATCTGTATGTTTTGTTTGTTTTACCAAATAGATATTTTCCTCTTTTTGGGCTCCATTGTAATGGCGTTTTCCAGCCATTTTTACGGCCTCAGATAATCAGAAATTGTGCGATTTGGAGATGATGCCCCCTCCTTGTTGCAAACTACATTTGTAGTTTAGAGCGACATTGTTAACCTGAAATCAGTAGATTTTGTACTAATGGTGACATTACATAGAAGTCATTCTAAAAAAATGTTTATGAAGATAAATATTGTTATCAGTACCTTTTTTTCTAAATAAAACTAACTCATGAGATCAAAGATTGATTTTGCATGTAACCACAGTATTACAGTTTAATTCTGCTGACATTGTTGCATACTTTTTGAAGTGGATGCTTCATGCCAGTTATGAACAAAATAAACAACCATGGTTTAATAGTGATATTATTGTTGTTTGTAGCTTTATATTTTTTTCCAATCAATGTAACTACTGATTGATCTCTCTTTAATGTTAAGGTCAGAATGTGACAGCCAAGAAACACAAAATCAAGATTATTCTCCATAAGGTAGTAGCAATCTAATGGTTGTCATAGGTGTTTGTTGAGGATGCATGGCGGATGACAACTTTTTAGATTCATGCCATTTACCTTTTCCCACTTGTCTTAAATTTATGATAAAGAAACATGAGACAACACAGAAAAAAATCTCATTCCCATGTAATCATCACTGTTTCAGAGGATTTAACGAAAAACTGAATGCACCAGTTGTATCTCTGCCGGCTCCGTTTCAGTTTGGGGCCTTTAAAACTAAATCTAGTTTTTACTTAAGAGTCCAAATAACAACGATGAAGACAGAAACACCCACAGCATTTTCACCATACATTAAAGCCCAACTGCACAAAGTGAAGTTTAATTTCATTCAACATAAATCTGAGACTCCACACTTGTGCATTTCTGCCACTTAGTGGTGGAAGTGGTGAAATGAAATGCAGAATGAAAATGTTAATGCTAGGAGCTTGACCCACTGTTAAGGCGTTTATGAATAGTCAGGACACTATGTCAGCAGCTGTTGTGATATTTATTGACTACGATAAATCCGCGTACACTTTGAAACCTCTGTGTTTGGTCTTTTATTTCAGTGTATTGTTTTGTTTAGAGCTGTTAAAGCTGTGAGGATGATTCAGGGTTTTTATGGCTTAGGCTACCTAATTTGCCTTGTAGATTTTTAACACTTTATTAAACATTTTCAATTCACACACAGCCACTTTGACAGCTGAACACCCTCAGAGTAGCATCATAGAACCAATACAAAATAAATTAAGTGAATGAAAGGATAAACAACCTGGGAATAGCATTAAAATACAATAATACATACAAATTCTGGCATTTAACAGCATACAGATAAATAAGTTCCACTCAATTAAAAAAAAAAAACTAATGAAGGAGAAATACATTTAAAAACCAAGGGGTCCAGTAAAAAGGAACAACAAATAAGAAGCACTGGGGGCACTCCTTCCAGCTTTTTATTCTGCCTTGTTAGTTGAAGGCTCCAGGTTAGCTTAGCTACGAGCTTGACATGTAAAATCATGGCTTTTCTGATTGTTTTTTAACTTATAATGAGTCACACATTTACATGGGCTATTTAAACAAGTTGCCAACTTTAGCTGTTTTAATTGCACACAGAATATATAAACTTAAATACAACAACAAGACAATGATTTCAGTTAAGAACTACAACTCCCACAAACCCTTGCATCATCGTAACTAAAATGCCTCCATATTCATTAAATCATCAGCGCTAACTTTATGTCTTTCTTACTGACTAAACTCCAGCCTTTGTGTCTGTTTAAAAACTTCTATTTCAAGTTTTTTTACTGTGGTTTTAAAGACCTGTACCAGCTAACTGTGGTCTCTTTTGTTTCTCATTGATGGTCTACCTGCAAAAATTGATATAGTACAGATAAAGGCCGTCAAAATATAACCATTTCAAGTACGACACTTTACAATTATACTACCATGTTGTCTTTGATTACCAAGTGAGACAAAGACAAACTGATGTGAAAAGTTTGGCCCATAGCTGTATAGTTTTATATAAATCATAAAAATGTATGAATGCAAATTTGGACTCAAAGTTCTAACAACAGATAAAAATCCAGAAGTTCCTGTTTCAATCGACCCTTTACAAATTGATCAACTCCCCTTTTGTTCTTTTGACATTTTTATGAACACACTACAAAAAACATATCATGTCATGGAGGACTGAAGTACAGAAGACTATAAGGGCCATGTTAGATGGAGAAAATAATTTTGGGATAGTCAAGATTAAATTGAAAATTTGAGATTATAGTTGAAATGACATGAATAAAGTTAAAGTACAATTTTGTGATAAAGGTTGAAATGTCGAGAATAAAATCGAAACACATTGTATGTCGACTTTATTCTCGACTTTTGACTTTCTCCACATTTCAACTTTTATCTTGTCATTTCGACTTTACTCCTGACCTGTTGGAAAATATTTTTTCATCTGAAATGGCCCTAACACTTTTCCATACTGAAGTACAAAGAAGGAGACATTTACAATGATAAATAAGTCCATGAAAATAGAAGAAATGTCAAGATATCTTGCAAAATAGATGCAGAGCTGGGGAAATTTGATCGAAAACTAAACGTAAAAAAGTAATTTCAGGCTAATGAATAATACACTTAACAATAAACATAAAACTGGATCATGGCTAAAACGTAAAAAAAAGGACATAAACAGCCCACTCAAGTCAACTCAGTAGAAAGTTTAGACTACTATTCTCTTTTTCCAAAATACTAAATGTATTTTAAAACATCATGAAGTCTTAACTTTGCTTATAGATAGTTGGATGAAAAGACTATGACATGGACGTTACCTGCATCCTTGACTTCAAATAAGCATACAGTGCTTAACAAATGCCACAGCTGCTCAAATGAACAACATTGGATATTACCTAAATCATTTTTATTTTGCTGTAATTGTTAATACATCATTATGTAGAAGCTCTTGAACGTAAAATGATATTTTAATGCTAAATCATTAATGTTGTTATCCATCAGTTTTCAAATTTGCCATTTTAGAAAACAATATACATAACGTAAAACATATGTTTTTTCATTAAGATATCAAATTAAAGATATTAACTTGCATCCATCAACAGAAAAAATTACTTTGGTGGTTTACTGTTATGCTTGACTAATAGCTGACTTCTCACAGAAGCCCTGTAAGTCAGCACAGATTTGTGTATAAACAGGTAAATCAGTTTTAAATCCCTCTTTCCTATTTTAATACATGTGCATACCCAGTTTTAAACCAGTTTTTGAATGGTCGCTAAAAATTTACGTTTTCTTATTTTTATGACAGGTGGTCTAATAAATTTGTAAAGCACTGTATATCAAAACATGCAACACAACAGAAACCCCAGAAATGACGTATACTTTGTTCTTTGAAAGAACTTATTTGAAACTATTGACTGTTTTTGCTGAACACTCATATATGTGTTATAAAATTCAAGCTTACTAAAATAAAATTATTCATTTAAACAGCCACAAATAAACTGTTCATCAACAAGGCAGCTTGAATTGGCTTTAATTATGAGTTGCTCATTTATTTAAGCATTTGTATTTGTATTGGAGAATGACAATAGAAAAACTGGTTTAATAAATCACATGAAAGTTATACATTTATTACTTACGAAAAATTGCCTTAAGCACACAGTTTTTATGGCACAGAGATGGTGTGTCCTATTACCTCGAAACTTAGATGTGAAAATTAGGAGATATGCTACATCTCACCTAAATGTGTTGTAGTTACAAGCTCATAAAGGTGGCTTGATGAATATCATCTGACTTCCCAGAAGGAAATCAAACCCAAAGAGGACATATTTAGTGATGCATCTAATTTTAACCTTGTAGAATCTAACTTTTGAGATCCACCTGAATGCACCATTATTCCTGCATCAACATTAAGATGTTAAAAACAAATATAATTGGGAAAAATGGGCAGGTTACATCTTTCCAGAGTTTATTCTAACCTTATAAGTATAAATTAAGCCATGCACCCATTACCCTTTGAAACAGCATGTACTTTCTTAAACTCTGGCACCACTGAAGGCCCTGAGTACAACAGCACTGTCTTAAATACACACAGTGCTGTTTTATCCTTGTTATAACCTGTGTCCCCGCCTCAGGCATATACAAAACTGCCATGACAGGCAAAATGGCTATTAAATAACTAAAGGCTGGTGAGTAAACCAATGCACTGAATAGTATTGACAGTTAAACAGTATAGAAGACAGGAAGCAATGGCGCTCAGTGGAAGTGGGTTTGATGCTTATTCTCCTTGTTTGTATTTGGACTGTTGAATTGGCATCAAAACAACAATTTGAAGTGGAACAGTTCTGGATTGTTGCTTTAATAATGCTCCAGATCCCACTCAAGTCTTTAACACAAGACAAAAACCTGAATTATCCTCCACAATGTATCAGAAGCTCACAGAAACGCACAAGATGTATTGTATCATGTCGGCTGATGGGTGACCCTCGGCAGTCAGTACCACTGCACCCTCAAGTGGCTGCTGAGGAGATGACTGCAGAATGATATAAGTACAAATACCTCAAACTGCTGCCTTTATCAGCTGCTCTTTGCCTTGCCTTGACTGGACAAACAATGTTTTTTATTTAGGGACGATCATTTCTGATGTTTATTTTTTTAACTGAACTGTTGTGTTTATGTAAATCATACTGGAACATTGACCTCTCAAAGGCCTCTTGATCCAGACCAAGGCAATTTAAAGTGCAGATTCCTCCTCGTATTGACTCACATTTCTCATCTTTACATTTTGTTTTCTACTCTGTACAATGTGGCTGGAGAAAATGTGTCTCCTGGTCGCTCTCTGAAGAAGAGCCAAGCACTGATTGCTTTTGAATGGGGAAAATAAAATGTTCTTCTATGTGCATATCACTCATTCTTTTAGCCCCAGTATAAGTGTACTGCCTTCGTTATTTCTGTGAATCTTGGATTGGATTTTTAAATATGTCTGAAATGTTTTACTTGATTGGAAAATAAACACATTATATTGGCATTAAAGTATGTATAATTTCCTATTAGACATTGCAGTCATTGTTGCTTTCTTTATTTATATTTTTAATTCAGATATATTATTATTTGAACATTCCATTTGGCAAGATGTCAGCTTTGTATTATGGTTATAATAGCTAGCATAATAATTGCAGAGATGAATCGGTAATTTACGAAATGGGGCTTAATGAAAACTCGCTAATGGCTAGATGAGAAAACTCCATACAGCTATTTATATTTGTTCATCCTGTCATTAAAGTATTCTTTAAAAATAGAAATGACAACAGTTGCGTGCTGTAACTCCTTACAATGACATATTCAACAAATCAATCAAGTCACCAATTTCATGAAATTCAAATATGTTAATTTATTTGAATCCACCTTCGATTTAAGTCTAATAACTTAACTTAATGCCTAGGTACCTGATCAGGGGGCTGCGGGGCCCTGTTAGCTTTGACGTTGTAGAAATTTGGTTTACAGACTTGAACTTAGTGAATTATTTCTCAATTTTATCCGTGTTTTATCAATGAAAACAATCTCATTTTATGTTCATTTTGCACAGATATGTTTCAGTGTTTGATGCAGTTCCCAAGGGAGCTCAACTCTTCTTAGGTACAACTAGAGGTGCTCTGCTGAGACTTTGCTGACTTGACTGTATACAGATTTTAAAAAATCCCATCAATACCATGTGTAAAATTCACAATTTATATTTCTGACTAGAAGTGCTCCGAGAGCACAGCATTCTGTAAGGGCATTTTCAACACTGTTCTGTGAATTATTGTCAATGGTGTGGAAAACTGGCCTATCTCATAAATAATTCCAGGAAAAATGTCCCGGATCTGCAGAAAAATTTGGATCACAACCACTTTTTGTTGTGCTATGGCCAACATCTCAAAAAATGTCATGAAAATCTGCAGAGAACTTAAAGAGTTATGAGCAAAATTTTGGAATACTGCACTATCTCATAATGTTAACAAATCCTTTAAAGATCCTGGATCTGCATACATAGTTGAATTACCACCAAAATCACTTCACTTCTCTTTATTGTGCCCTGACCAACACTGCCTGAAAAATTATGTAAAATCCATTCATAATTTGTTCAGTTGTCCTATTTAAAACTAACAAACACCAGCAAAAACATAACCTCTTTGTTGTAGGTACTAAAGTTGACTTAGTACTGTTTTGTTGATGTTTTTGGTAAGGAAACAAACATGCATATCATATAAAAGAGTGTTGCCATGATACTAGAGTTAATTTAAAGCTAATCAACATATATAAACCTTGGTAAGTCAAAACATCACAATCACAAACATGTGTGATATCTGCATTCATGTCTGATAGGTTACACTTGGTGGCCTGACATAAAATGATCTTCACCTAGTATGTTATTGACAGCAAAGATTAAATATGTTAGCATTATTGCCATGATTAAATCCAGAGTTTGGCCTTTAAGGTTATGCATCCTGACCCTGCAGTATTTGCCACGTAAAGGTGTAGTCAGCGATGTGGGAGAAAACGAGTGGAGAGGTTGCTTAAAACAAATTTAGACCTGCCTCCTGAAAGCTGATGGACGTGCATCATCGTGGAAACGGTCGTAGAAACTGCGTAGCTGACCAATGTAGCTAATAACCCCAACTGGTCAGTCAAAAAAAACCCCAAAAAACGCATCCTTTTTTTTCAGGTCTTTCAATTCGCGGAGTTCCCCCCCACCATCGGGAGCAACACCAATGTTGACCCGGGTCTTCCCTCTTTCATGGTCATAGCCCCTCTTTTTCACTTTTCACTCTTCTGACCTTTTTCTTTTGGGCTGTTTTTCAGCTATTGCTACTGCACCCATTGTATCTCTCTCTTACGCTAACTGCGCACGCTACGCAACCTACGACTCCCCCTCCCCCCTCTGTATGATCGCCCCCTGGATTTGGGGGGGGTGTACCCTGTTTTGGTGACTCGGCCCGAGCCACAGTATTTACCTGCTGAAATTCAGAGCCAAGGCTGTGTATTGAAACCGGACTTTTTTTTCAACATGCTGTCAGTGGTGACATCTTGTGGATGGAGAGGAGAAATACAGAGATTTTGACTAATAGTGCATTAGATTAGAAGATTAGAAGATCGCTGACTACACCTTTAAACAGTAAATAATGAAAGCAACTAACCAACAAAACAGTTACAGAGGTTAAAGACATTTTATGCCCTGAGTACTGCTAAATATCAGCAATAGTTGAATTTTAAGAGGTTTAAGGTGCAAAAAGACATATATGACACTTGGAGATTTCATGTTTGCTGGAATATCAATGAGAAAACCAGACTGCCGTCATCAAAATCCAATTAAGTTGTCATGCTCGATGTTCTGCACTTAACCTCGATTATTCATGTAGATGGAAGACTGTACAGCTTCTCCAGGGCACTTTTTTTTTGTTCCTTTGTGTTTTTATCTTTTTAGATATTTTTATACCATTTTAATGAAGACTCATGACAACATGAGTCATGCTGCCTCTTTTAAATCCTTTTCTTACTTCTGTTTAAATATTCCCAAACTACAGAGGAGTATCATTGTCAAGCATGACATGTAAAAAAAAAAGAATGAGTAACTTTTTTGTCATTATACACTTCAAGAAAGAAGTTGAAATGGCAAGTCTTGAAGAATAATAAGATGTAATTTCAAGAGCAAAGCTGACAATTTGAGGCTAACAAACAGCTAATATAAATGCTCAAACTGCCTTAAATAGATGAATCAGTGAATCTGTACTTCAGAATTTGCCCCAGTAACAAAAAGAATCCTCTCTTCAAGCACAAAAACACAATCTTGAAATCAGTTTAAGGATTTGAAAGTGATTGTGCTCAAAGCTGTGACTGTTCAGAAGGATATTGATATTATAACTTTCCTATGGTTTATATCAGTATCTTCTTTGACATGAAATTCTTGAGGCTGATCAATGTTTCATTTTCTTTTTAAATTGAAAATCACATTGACTCTTAAAATTTACCTCTTCTTCTCATTAGTTCTTTGCCCTACCTGGTCCAGCACTTCTCTATACAATACTCACCCCTAATACAACCTGTGGGCCACATTTCAAAGCTGGGCTCTGTCATAAATTTTCTCAATATTAAGCTAAAAAAAACTAACACTTTATGCCTGACAATAGAAGCTTAAGATGGATAGCTCAATCACTGCACCACTGTCGCTGAAACCAAGTGATCCCAGATTTCAAAGCAAAGGAAAATAGTCTTCTTTACCATCTTAGTCCCTGTGTGTCCATTAGGGGGCAGCCTGGTGTCGCAGTATCAACACTCTGCCTCAGGCCTGTGAAGGACACAGCCAGAGCAGATTAATCACCTCAACACATCTGACTCACCAAAGACGCTGGTGTTTCTTCACAACCTCTCCCGCTCGTCTTAAATGGCCCAGCACCTCGCTTTTTTATCACCTGCTCTCTCTCTCTCCCTCCCTTTTTTTTTCTGCCAGTCTGCAACAGGGTCAAAAGGGGGTTCATTAAATAAATGCCTTTTTGTTTACTGTTTCCTTTTGTAACCTGCCATCATTTACCTATAAAACTGTTTTTTTTTTCACATAAGATACCCAGAGATAGCTTTCTCAAGGTCAGGTATTTTTATGGCATGTGATACTAGATGTATTACGGTAATAAAGATGAAAACGCCACAGAAAAACAAAGGATAAATAAAGCCGGACAAAAAGGTGAGTTCAGGGTGATTGGAACATAAAAATGAATGTGAGTAAAAAAACAGGTTTGCTTTATGAGAATATAAACTGAAGCTGAGTTTCCACTTACTGAAAATAGGGTGGGATCAGTCAGTGGATGTCAGGTAAGGTTAGTAAACTGAAAATGTCTTTTGCCACCACAGTTTACAGATTGCCTGACAGTGATGTTCCACACCAAACAATGAAGGTGATAAAGTCAAAATACTAACAAATTTAAAGGTTGTATGTCGTGGTGTGTTGGACCATTCACATCATGCCTTGGATGTCCTTCAATCAAAAATTCATTAAAGCTGAATAAAAAAAAAAAAATCTCCAAAGACGATCAGATGCAGCTCTTTTTCCCTCCCCTTTGGAGACATTCGGCTCTAATGTGCCAAGAAGGCTATGGGGGCTATGATGATGAGCTCTGTGCTGATTGGCTGCCAAAACAATGTTTGATGAGAGGGAGGAGGGGTAACAGGTCATGGGGCAAATTTTTAACATAGTCATGGTATCTGCCTGAGCAGAAAACACATGTGTAGGTGGTGGCAGTATGGCTGTGACATAAACCCCAGGAAGTAAAAGACAAGCATTTTAGGAGCTTCCTGTAAGAAATACAACATATTTCCTCATGAACTGAGGGCTTAGAAAAAGGCTTCATGTTCTTCTATTTCCCAAGCCCCTTCTAAAAATATGAAAAAGCAAAGAAAATCGATTAGAGGATATGTAGGATATGTGACCTTTAAAGGGATACACCAACTTTTTATCTTCTTTTCATGCCTCAGTCTGGAGTCCATCACAAGCAGTTAGACACCATTACTTTGCATGCAGTAACAAAAAAGAGATGGCCAAAGCTCAGCTCAAACACTGGGAGTCAATGGGTATTTTTAGTCTGCCTCTGCCTATAGTCATCAGATAAACTCTACAGCAACTCTAAGCGTTCCTGTGTGTTTACTGTGCACTGTTTTTAACAGCATTATGTTACATTATGTTCAACTTTTATCCTACTATCTTCTTCTACCCCTAAACAGAGGATTCGTATTGTTGACCTTCTTCAAGCATTTGGGGGTTAGAGCTAGAGATGTGATGTTCCTGAATAAGTCAAGTCTTCTAAAAGGCTTAAGTGAAGATGCGAACCAATTTGTAGTTGTGGGTGAGCCGTTCATTTGCAAGCCATTCTCAAAATGCAAATTGTCTGCAAATTTAGGAATGCTCACATTGAATGGCTCACTTACAACTGTTCACAGCAGTTATTATCATTCACTTAAAAGAGCTTTTCGAAAAAATCTACTAGTTCGCAAATGTCAAATCTCTATTGCAAACCACTGCAGAAGTAGGTCTACAACACTCACAGGCTACAAAGTTTTAAAGACTGATAAACTTGCCAGTAAGGTGATGATAGAATAAACACTTATAAAGAGCCCATGCTTTACTTTTTAAGGTTTCACACACCTTTTATTGTCTTTTACATTCCTCCCTGTGTGATAGAGCTCTTTCAATCATAAGAGGAAAAGTTGGCTGCATTGGGCCTCAGCGCAACCAACCATTGTTTCAGTAGAATAAGAGACAGAAGAACCAATCAATACAGAGTCATTGACAACATGGTGCAGGGCAGCACTGAACTAACCAATAACAAAGTGTAGTGGACTCTTATGAGGATGGGGGCTTTAGAGAGCCAGGAGCTCCAACATAGTGTCTCAGACAGAATGAGGATACAGCTGGATCGAGGGCACTCAGGAGTTTTTTGAACAATGGTTATTGTGAAAATACTTTAGCCGTCTTCAAAGTTGAATATATGAACCTGAGTTAGGGCAAAATAGCTGGTTTCAAGGCAGGCGTACTATCCTTCATTTACGACTTAAGTAAGACACAAGGAGCTTAATAGTTTATTTGTGATGCAAAAGTTCACAAATCAGCCCACACTGCCTGGATCAAAAAATGAGGCCAATATGATGTGTCAAAAACTGCAGCTCCTTAAGCCTTAATATTTAATTTATCTAATAATATAACTAATAACTCTCACTGTACAGGAGGTGATTATTCATTAAATTAAGATACTACAGTGTTGAACCGTAAGTGACATGATTGATATTGTTACATATTGCTATTGGTTGGACAGCCTTAAGTCACACATAAAGTCAGCCTCACTGTCAGTAAGTTGATCCAAAGTTAGGTTGAGATGGTGTGTTGTATAGCTGCATCTACAGATGGGCCTTAAAGGCACTCCTCGACCATCTATTGTGGTCAAACTGCTCATGTCATTTGGCTTCTTCCAACAGTCACTGACCCCCGATCTGTCATTTGTAACACTTCCCAACACTGATCACACTTCAAAAGATTGTAGTATCCCTTTTGCAGCTATGAAACGTCCTGTCTGAATCACTTTTAAATATTTTTAGAAAATGAGGTTTTGGACTAGGATCCTTGAAAGTGGACAAGGTAAACTCCTTCGTAGAAACATCTTTGGTGCACATGTGCTTAACCTTCTTTTAACATTTGCTCAAAGAAGACAGAAATCCAAAAATAGTCTCAAAAGCTCTGAATTCTCCCCATAATGTGTGTTTGAGAGGTTGTAAAGAGGACCTGAGTACACATCTTCACCTTCTTTCTCTCCATCGTCCTATCTCTCATTCCTAAACTGCATGTTGACCTTTGTAGTACTGCCTCCAGGCTGTATGCTTTAACCTTTCCAGTGAGATAGAGGGGGCCTCTGCACTGGGAATACAAGATAAATCACAACTGCTGTCTGTTAATGCAACGGACAACAACACACGTCGGCATGTGCACGCTGCTTGAAACCTTTGTGCCGTGTCACATAACAGAAAAAAGAACACTCTCACACACACAAGTATGCCTCCGTAAAAATACTCCCGGCGTCGGTGCACTGAGTTATTATTTATACGAGCTCCAGCCTGAATTATTCATCCGTTATTAAAATGAGGAATGAATGAGGAATGGTAGCCAGGAGTGTGTTTTTAGGTATTCTTTCGTCTTGTTTGAGTGAAACACAGGGGTCATTAGGAGTCATTTCTGGTCAATTTTGTATGATCAACCATGCTTCAGAGAAAAGACAGAAGAGGGAGAAAGAGGAAAAAAATCCCATTTACTTTCTGTGCATTGGGAATTCATGTTGAGAGAGATCAAAGGGGACAGACAAAGAGATGAGAGAATCGACATCTCCTCGTCTCCATTTGGCTCCCTGTGAGAGGAGGAAAATTACTTTAAAGCTGCTGCCTTGATGAAAGAAAAGGGCGTTATGCCTGATGTATTCCTCTGGAGGTGGAATCAACAGTATGAATGACTCAAAGAAAAAGGGGGGGGGGGGGGGGTATTTGTTTGAGAGAACCTAATGGTGGATTTTGGTGAGGGGCAAGAGTGCTGTTTGACAGCAGGGAACAAAACAAGCGATTCTACTGTCAGATGTGACTGCCTCTACTCTGTTATTTCCGGTGTGCTAAAAACATTACTAAAAACATGGGGATGCTAAAACCAAAGCTTTTGTCTGGTGGTGGCTGGTGTTATTCCATCTGAATGGTTTGGAGAAACAATAGACGCCAACATGAGATTACTAAAAATAACAGTCTACCCTTTTAGCCAAATGTTTTCTTTGTTTCCCATCCCCCGAATGTGTTCAGACCCAATATCAACCAAACAATGTTAATTGATAACCAGGATTTTGCCTCGTGTAGCTGCTAACACAAACAAAAAGCCTGGTAAAATCCTGCTTGTAGTGCTGGGCAGTAAATTGATTCTGAAGAGGTCATTTTTTTGTCTTAACCTGACACTCCAGATGGGCTGTTCTATATTTCATTAGTCCATCTTGGCAACAGCCCATAGAAAGTCCTTAGAATTGGGCAGAACTTTTCAAAAGCATATCCAGCAGGTGACTAGATAATAATCATATCAATCAAATTCATTACAGTCAGTCAGATAATTCAGTAGCCAGTCCTTACTGCTGCAGTGTAAAATAAAAACATGAGCCAGGAGTTGGAGCCAGTGTTGTTACTTTTAGTTATAATAAAGAAATGCAGTCCAGATCTTAAAAAAGTGGTTCTGAAGCTGTTAGCATCTATGCTAACCTCTGTATGAGTAGTCACTTCCTGCTGTTGTCTCCCTTGTAGCTCTTCCGACTTTATAGGATGCTGTTTAGTTGTTGTATGTTTGGGTTGAGTACATCATTGTAAACTGTAGCTTGGTAAGATGGATCTGCCCAATAATAGATATTGAATGTGATGGATCCAACAGTGCTGCAAAGTTAATTCAATGCTATTTTGGTCAATTATTTCTGCCTTTTGATAATACCAATTGCTGTTGAATTTTCTGTCATTAGAAAGCCTGATTAGTCACCTTTACATCGAGATAGTACATCTTGTGGAAATCATGCATTCATAAAATAAAAACACAGCTGAATATTCAGGTTGCTCCCCCAGAAATGTCAAAAACTCATTTTACCTGGAAGAAAGCCTACCCTCCTCAGTGAAGCCAAGGTTCAAGGCTGAGTGGCTGGACTTTGCGTCTTACTGGGACACCCACTTGGCAGTCTTTCTTTGACTTCACCAGTCTAATGAAACCTGGTCCTAAACTTTGAAATGGTTCCAGGGCTGACACTACATAATGCTGCCACTCTGTGTACTAGACCACCAGCTCCCCGTTACAGAGGATTTTGGCACTTTTTTTGGGTGGTACCCACATGTCTAGCTGTGTTGCTCATTCCACAAATGCACAAACTGCAAATTATTTTTCTTAAAGGTGACTAATCAGGCTCTCCACTGATTTAAAATACAATACCATTTATTTATTAAAGGGAAGGTATAATCAATCAACGTAACGTTCCCTAACTTTGAAAGTATATTAATGCTATGTTCACAATGGCTTCTAGTTCTTATATAGTAAGTACTCCTGATCTTCCTCTATTTTAATTCTATCAGAGATGCACTGTTGGAGCAGTCATTTCCACAAGGGCCCAGTCTGCACTGAGTGGTTGACTCTTCTTTACCGTGGATATTGGTCAGTTCAGCATAGTTCAGCACCGTACTTTAAACAGCTTTGCATTTTCTCAGCATCTCTTATGGTTAGGTCTCTTATAAAGCATGGGAAATTACAAACTTTTGCACATGATCAGTACATCTTCTTAAATAATCTTAAAACTACTGGGTGTGTAGACCATGTTGCTGGGTGGTTTGCTAACTACTGGTATCTTACCTGTCAAATTCAGCTTCGGTTTTTAGGGTCAGTGTTATTTAATAAATATACTGCGTATGAATGGCTTTCGACAGAAACTACAATTTTTTTAACATTAACATTAACATTATGCTGATGACATTGTTGTATACTTCTCTGCACCTACACATGACAAAATCTGTTTTGTTGACTGTAACTTGCTCCAAATAGAGATAAACTTAACTCATGTTCAGCTTAAAGTAAAACAAAAGCAAAATCTTCAAAAAAATGTCCTTAAGGACAGTTTAAAAACAAAATGAGACGGTATTTTCTTTTCAATAACTGTGTTTTTATTTGTTGACAACTTGTCTTTCGGGAGCCCATTCAGAATGATGTCAAAAAGCCAAAGGTTACATTGATTTTTCATTACAGAAAAGTCCAGTTGCTTTTTTCCCAAAGAGAAGAGAAAAACACAGTGTTTGTAATGTTTCTACTGTCAGATATGACAGTCACTGCACTGTCATTTCCAGTGTGTGCATTACTAAAAACAAGGGACTGCTAAACCACAGCCTCAGTCTGATTGTGGGCGTAATTCTCCTTAAGTGGTTTGAAAAAACAAACGACAGCAAGTGTGTCCATAGAAATATGAAACATATATTTTGTTTTGCTTAATCTCTCTGCAAATGGTGTCCTGATAATGCAGTGAGGGTGGAGCTTTGAACGACACCTGAAAAAGTCATACAGTGCTGTCAAGAGTAAACAAGTTTTACATGATACACTTAATCAAAGTTCAGCCAAACTAGGGCTGGGCAACATGTTAGGAAAGATTAATACATTCAGAAATAAGAAACTCTCTGATAAGATTGATCATGGAAACATGAATTTTAGCATTTATAAAATATTATATTGTAGATTTTATAAATATTCAACAATCTTTACATGTAGAAATATTGCAGATCTTTTCTTACAGTTTATACAGAGTTTGTATGCAATTTCTTGATGATTAAGCCTAAAACTTTGTTCATTACTGGGTGTCTAGGAATCTTTTTTGTTGCCATGGTAAAAAAAAAACAAAAGGGGGGGGGGGGGGGGGGGGTCAACTTAAAGTCACTCCTTCAACTAATAAACCAAAGTTATTAGCAAAAGATGTCCCGAACTCCTGAAAGAAAATTTGTCATCAGCTAGATTATCAGTCATACTTGAGTCAGTGCAGTCTAACATATTGTTTAGATGCTGTGGATGAAAGTCTTGATTAATCAGTTTGTCTTTACAACTTTCAGGCACAGCTGTTCCTGTTGATGTGTTAACTCTCTCATATTTCATTTGCCTCATCTATTCCTGTGTCGACTGCAGCTCACGTCTGTGTTGCATTCGTTTTGGACAACGTGCACAAGCAATTATCTAAACTGGCACATGACAGCTATCATGTGTCCATGTCCATGTAGTTAACAGTTTATCTTGAGCCTTACACATCAAATCATCCTTACTAATTCTGTTAACATGTGATATTTGTGTCAGTTCACAGTTGGATATGGCTTTGAGATGTATGAGGTAGTGTGACCCCGCAATGTTTCACATGAACAAATGCCTACACACACACTAAAAAAGCTAGCAGCCTGAACTGATTCAGTCATTTTCACATACCCCAATTTTACACCCCTGGTACAATAGTATACCACTGCAGCTTTGCAGGCAGTACTTTCAAGACCGACCGCACTCTCGGACTGCATTCTCAGGACCACCAGTTTTTCGCAACAGCACCATCCCGTCTCAGCAGGACCACAGATATAGGGTAGGTTTATGCATGTGTAGGCTATTTGGCTAAAGTTAGGTTCAGGCAAGTTTTTAAAACTATGGTTAGGTTTAGGGTAAGGGATGGGGCAGGGACCCTCTATCCAGCCAGATGATGAATCCAGGGGCTATGGGTTAGGGTTAACCATCTCTCTGCGCATGTGCGACTGAGGGGCGTGAGAGTGCTGCCTGCAAGGCTGCAGCAGGACCGTTCTCCCCTTATATGACTTCTGGAGACAGAGGCTATGGAAAGTCAATGCACCCCCTTTCCCAATCTGTCTCTGCAACATTTACAGTGGAGGTGAAATGTCAGTGCAAATGGGGCTAGTTTTAAGTAAGATGATGTGCTCATACCAGCAAGCACAGGCTGACATTCAAATGAAACAAGTACACAGAATGATTTGATGTATAAGGCATCTTAGGAGCACAAAATGAACGGGACAAGACAGAACGATACAGTTAAATCTGTTGGATGATGAAAATAATCAGCCAACACACAGACACAACCCTGGCAGAAGTCTGTCCTGACAGGTCACCTTAACTGTCCTCTGACCATCAGGCCAAAGCTCGTCGCAGGCTGTGTTTACAGTGTTTGATAGAGGGCCATTTGTCTAATTATTCTGCCTTGTCCTTTTTTTTATTGTCCCCTCGAAGCAATATTTATCTGATCAGTAGCTCAATGTCACAGCCCACTCCTGCATCAGATCAATATGTCTTTAATACATTGTTTCTTTTTTGTTTTACTGTTGCACTGGCCTTCAAGGTCGTACAAGTAGAAAGCTTTGAATAACTTGATCTGTCTAAACTAACGCAGATCCATGTGGAATATGTCTGAGTTGTTTAATTTCTACACATTTTTAGTTGTCTGTAAAAGTTCCCCCTTCTCTTCTTTTTTGACAGATCACACCGTGGTTGCTGAGGTTTTTCTTTTCATTAGGAAAGGTAGGCAACTGCTTTGGGCTCCAGGCTACTGGGATTCCCTTAAGGTCTGACAGCTGTGCCTTAAAATACACAACATTCAAAACAGGATTGGAGCACTCCTGAGTTCTATGATGTGAAGAGAGGTAGAATTTTAGCACTCTGATTATGTCTCAAATTTATTATTGAATATGGTTTTCAGATAATATCTGAAATGAAGTCAGCGGTGAACACACGAAGATGAGACAGTTGCTTTAAAAGCACAAAATAGGCGTTTCACAAGATATGAAAACTACTGCTGATATTTGAGCCTTATGTATTTGCTTTGAGTTTGGCAAATTTTTGCATATTAATTTTAAATTGCAAGTAAAAGCTCCCAAAAAAGGTGGATTTTTATCAGCAGGTTTTTAAATCATTGTTTGTAGTTGTTGAAAAAGCAGAAAATGTATTATTTAACAGTTATTGTTTTTAAATACATTTGCATATAACAGTTGTAATCCAAAAAAAACCCAAAAAACTTTTAGTTATTTTTATTTATTGGGTTGGATATCAGTATCGGCAATATAAAGTTTGAAATATCAGCATATCAGGTATCAGCAAAAATCCAGTATCATGCATCCCTACAAATTCTAATTATTTAAATGTAAAATCCAGACATTTGTGTGTCTGTAATTACACTAAAGTGAAATTACATTTTTATGTTGATTTGTCATAGTCCATGTAGTTGCTTTCATCTAATGAGGATAAAGCTCTAAAACTTTAGTTTGTAATTCCATAAACAATATAAACGTTTAAATGTAAACACAGGACAGCATAATCAGCGTCTTTAGACCAGGGGAAAGTGGAAGCTAGGAGTGAGACAACAGCACGAAGTGACTGCTTGTACAGAGATTAGCCCAGTGCTAAGAGCTTCAGCAGCTGTTTGATCACATCTGGACGACATTTCTTCATCAAATGAAAAACAAACACCGCCTCAAACTTCTCTGTAGAACAGATAATTTGACTCCACTTCTAACATGTTTTGCCATTTGTTTTAGGAAGTGGCTCACGTTCTGTGCTTTACACCGCCACAGTCGTGATAACCTAATGCGTATCTAATAGGCCCATAATAAATGTGATTGATGGAACAATCATCCAATCACCTGCCAGATTTGCTCTGAAAAGTTCTGAACTTTTTCTTTTTATGTGCCATTTTCCTGATCGACTAGTGAAATATTAAAAGGTCCATTTGGCGAGCCAGCTTATAAAAACAGATCTACATATAAACTTTCCTTTTTATGTAGAACATTATTTATTGATTTAAGGATCACAACTTTACAAAGTTAAAAGGTGGAACACTGTACACTCTGAAAGTCACTTAATATGAAAGAGCCACACTGAAAACTGAACAGCACTGCCCTTACATATAACCTAATGTTATATACATATAAACACTGGTAAATTGCATAGGCATCTCTCTTGCTGTTGGATTTATTGATATGTTGCTCAGTTTCACTGAACAAATTTGGGCAAATATGATATTTTCTGACAAGGCAATTCAGTCCAACAGCAAATTAAATCTTGGGTAACTCTTTATCCAGAGAGTGGCTTTATTTATCCAGTGTGTAGTAAATGACAGAACTGACAGCTCATTAGCATTAGCATCAGGGTTTAATATCAGTGCTCTCCCAGTATTGCAGGATTGCTAACTATGGATCAACTAGGGTGCAGTGCCAACTGTATCTCTGACAGTGGGACACTTCCCTAATGGGGCCTCTTCTGACAGCACCCAGCCAAATAAAAATAAATGACTGAGTGCTGCTGGTTTACCGCTAACTGTGGTGAAAAGGACAAATAAAAATAACTACCATAAACATGAAATTATTTTTTAAAAATATGTTTTTTAAATGAAAAACTTTTAATTCTATGTCATTATTAATTGGTCTCTCAGTGCATATAAATATTGTTAGTTGATAGTGATGGACACTCTGCATCTCCCTGCTATTGGGACAGTGAGGTGCTAATGGAAGAGACAGAGGCTGAGTGTACTCTAGGTAGACAGAGGACTCGATGAGCACTACTTAGGTTCTATTTCGTTTACTACACAGAGATCAGCAGCCAGATCTCTAAATATAGCTTGTTGTCATATCCAGAACAGCTATGTTTTTCTGTTCCAGATAAGGTCATGTAAATCTTAATAGCCTCCAAACATCCTATTACATTCTCCCACCCTTATTCAACCAGGCCTGTCATTTTTCTGACAGAGCTGTCAAAGCCAAACCATCCTGCTTACACGTAAAGCAAATAGAAACGAAAACATTGTCAGTGAAAAGACTCATGGGGTAACGGAGGCGCCAGGAGCGGGGTGAATCACTTAGCAAGCTGTGCTCCTCCATTCTGCAGCTGCCACCCACCACAACACATCTGCCACTGGGAAGCGTAGAAAAACACCAGATAGAGAAAAAATATACTCTTACAAATAGCAACATGACACAGATGATCACTTTGTCAAATGGGAATTCATTTGCAGGGGGAACAGGTTCGTCCCCCTGGGTGTATGCATGGATGTAGAAACCTACACACAGGTGCAGGCTATGGATGAAAAATGCTCATGCAGAAAGTACAAATATTTCCAGTAAGACCATTAGATTTCTCCATACGAGGCTGATGGTTTTTCCAATACCCCCTTGTGCTATCTCTATACAGACACATGCTTCTGCTGGGGGAGGTCCTAATGCGTACCAAATCACCACTTTTCAAGAAATGATGCCCACCCCGACTCTGCCCCTTTACTGCACCCTCTGCTTTTATTACATTTCCCCAGGATTTCATATTATACACGCTGTACTCTGCAGAAAAGAGTCGAAGCTCATTCCGCTACCTGAAATTGCAACAGAAGGGGGATTCGTCTACCGCAGCCTGAATTTTCCACACACAAAAAATTGGTTTGCTTAGTTGATAAATGAGCCACCTGGTAACAAATCAGAAAACTATGTACACACATCAGGTATCTGGAACATGCTTTAGGGAAGGTAAATAAAAAATCAGGATAGATTCTCGACTTTTTTATTTTTGATGTTTGAATTGAGAACTAATATAAGTTTTGTTCTTTAACCAGTAACACCTAATTTAACAACATTTTCTGAGATTTTAAAAATCATCAGTTGTTTGATATACTCTCTTATAAACAGGGTCAGATATTAACTTTATGTCTCATCGGCCAAGTAGGTGGGTATCTAGAAATATTCCCCAGTTAAGCAGATTCAAGGCTCCCTTCAGGCACACGTGCATGTTCACTGATAATACCTGGTATACCTCCATGTCCTGTCCACACCCCCTCACCCCCAAAAAATTGTCATAGGATTTACACGATTCACAAGGTCACCTATTTTGATTTTAAAACAGCAAATTTTGCCAAAAGGTGAGGGATTTTCATGCCTGTAGGGGTGGGGTGGGTTGTAAAGAAAACAGAGGAAAATGTAGGCAGTTCCAAAGTTCTGTGAATTGTGTGTAGTGTTTTGAAAAAATAGGCTCTGTTTTTAAAATTTATTCTGATAAACAGTCCATTTGTGCGACACATTTGTCTGAGAGAGCAACGTTTCAGTCACATAAATCTTTAAGCTATCTGAATGTAGTAATTTCCTGAATTAAAATTGGAAAAGCACTCTGAAAGTGCAGATCTCCACCAAGCAGCTCTCTTCCACCCATAACTTGTGATTTCCACCCAACATTATTGTCCTATATTTATTTTGTCGCCAGCCTGTTGGTTGGAGCCAAACCACAGCATTTAGGCTGTGTTTACACGGACACTCCTGACTTAAAGACCCAAAGATTTGTCCTTTGCGTTTTAGAATTCTCCTGGCGTTCAGACGACGATGCTCGGAGACGAGTTAATCCGCTGTAGTGTGCATGCCAGTTCAATAGATGGCGGTGTGGGTCTGCAGAGAGCCAGCGCTGCTACAACACACAAACAAAGAAGAAAACCTTTCACAAACAACAATGGCGAACAGACGCACAGAGACGCAGGAATTTCTTTTCTGGACAACAAATCAGCTTGGACAACAAATCTGTCTGGATAGTTTTGTCTGGATAACAAACCGAGCACGGGAAGAGGCTCACACATTACTCGGCAGACGGCCGAAGCGGTTGTCGTTCCTGGTATGGGCGCGCAGCCTTCATTTGAAAGAGCACTGCGCATGTGGTGACATCAGCGTTTCAACCTGAAATGCTCTGATACGGGTTTACACGGAGCTGCATGGAGAGCAGAATCAAATTTTTCCATTATAGATGCGAAGGCAATGTGCTCTCATCTAAACGCAAGGCTAAAACACAATGAAAACTTATTGGATTTGACAGTTTTCGGCGTCATGTAAACACAGCCTTAGGTGTGCAGCGTGTTAGCTCTATATGAAGGTTGGGGGTTAGGTTTTTACTCACACACACAGACTTCTGTGATGACGGGTTATTTCCATGTTGACATTATCAGCAGCCTTGTTTCAAGTGATTAAATGACACATTTGGGTGGTAGGGTTAGGAACTGCGAGTGAGCAGAGCTGCCGGGTATGTTTTTAAAACTTTATTGGGCTTGCAGTTATGTTACCAGTTGTTGTGAGTTCTGGAGGACTGAGATGTTTGTTACAATGTCAGGAGAGTCTGCCGCCTTATTATATTTTAAAACCCAAGACTCCAGGAACAGTACTGGACTTTCTTTGAGCACCTTAGCTGACATTTGCAAGGGAAGCTGGGATATGTAGTGACACTGGCTTGAAAAATGGCATCATGTAGCAAATAAACTACAACTCCCACAATGCTGTAAATGAATGGGATTTGCAGTGATAAACTTACATGTTTTTTGTGACATCTGTATCAGAGCAGCACCAAAATGTATTGACTTCTTTCTTGGATCAAACCACACCTCTGAGAAAATTTTCATGGAAACCCGTCCAGTAGATTTTGCGTAATCTTGCTAAAAGACAAACAGACAAAAAACAGACAGACCCTGGCAAAAACATTACCTCCTTGGCAGAGGCAATTATTTTTCTGTTAAATCCACATGCAAACATTTCCAGACTTTACAACCCTTGTGTTTGATCAATTTGCTGTTGTCTTTAGTTGTTTGCTGTTGCGTTTACTTATTTGCCATTGTGGTTTGCAGTTCAGGGCCACACTGACACTTTCTACTTAGCATTGGCTACACAGCAGATCTCAGACATTTAAAGTCCAACATTGACGGTGGCCATTTTGGAAATGCTGACTTAATCTAACTTTTAATCAAGCCATTCTGAGGATTTGAGCAGAGCTGGGGGCAGGCGTTACCTCTGGACAAGACATCGCTTCTCAAAACAGCCATACCTTGGTTTATGTCCATCAATTAACCTTTTGGGCTTAAGGTAAAGAAAAAAAGTCACCAAAAAAGAAAATAATTCATTCATAATATCAGTTGACATTGATAATGCTCTGGGGGGATTTTGCCGCTTCTCTCCCTGTCTTATCTTTTCTTTGTGGGCTGAAAGGAGGGCAGGAACGTGTGCTGTTCCTGATTTGTGCTTTCACTATCAGCATGTGGAGGGACAGGGAGAGCTCCCATCAGAGCCATACTGCCAGATACAATATAATTAATGCAAATAAAGCTAATACTTACTGTTTTAGTGACAAAGTGGTCCTGACAGAAATTGTATATGAGTATTTTTCTATAACTCACTGCTTCATACTCGTGTTTTCTTTTTAATGATTTCATTTTAATTGTGATTTTTATTACAGGTTGTTTTATTGGGCAATTTAGACTGCATATTGCATTATAGATACCTAATACCTAAGAGGATGAGGTGAATACCTGTTAAATGGATCTCGATGCAGCTCAGTTTTGACAGGTTGTTAAGACCTTGATATGACTGTTTCTATTAAAAATTCTATATGTTACCCTTGTGTTGGCAATGTACACATCTCAAGACATCCCTAAACTCACATTCATCCTCCAGGAGTCATGAACACTGGAGGTGTAAATGTGTCAATCAAAAGAGAGGCTGATGAATAATGCAGCAGAAGATGTAACTGGTGTAGGCCTACAGCTTATTGAATGTGGACCTCAGTGGAGCCACACTGCTTATAAAACCTTAAACAGGACAGAAATGTTTGTTTAATGGATGGACAAGCCAGTTGAATAAAATTAAAAAGCACACTGATGCCACTGTAAGGAAATTCAATTTGCCCTTCATGCTGTCCTGCTCATTGATTTGTGCACACTGACACAATACAATTAGTATTACAGGGGGAGTAAATAACTACATGAAGGCAAATTCCCCAACTGCAGACACGACTGCTACTCTTGATACATCTTTATTTCAACCTGCTCTACTGTATGTAATAACTTTACAAGTACATGCACTGCTACTAGTTTAAAAGAAGAAATCAAAGTGGACTTACATGAATCTTAATGGGCATTGTGAATTATTAAAAACCACTGGGAAATGAGCGGAGGAATACATTTCCTCCTTCACAGAACCTTCCTTGGCAGGTGCTATTAGCCCTCCGATATCTGTATGACAAACCAAAGTCACATTCAGAAAGCAATTTTCTGTCCACAACGCAATCTCGGCCATTAATTGCCTAATGAACAAGATGTTATCCAAGGATACCTTTCCAATGAGCACTTAGGAAAAGGAGGAGGAGGTTTTAATATGATGGAAATAAGTGTGACAGACTAAACGGTCCCCGCTGAATGCACTGACGCAGACTCCGACCTTGCCTGTCAATCTGGAGGGCAGACAGGGTGGCCGTTTGTGTTGTGGCGGGAGGGAACAGTTTTCATCATTACTCCCAGAAAAACCTTGTCAGAAGCGGAAAGCTGTCTGACTGCCCGCCTGCCGCCACCTGTGGGGGGGGAATAACAATAAACAATGAAAAATCTGAGCGGCAGAAGGCGTGGGGCAGTCTGGGGTGTATTTTGTCAGGCCGCACAGCCCTCTGGGTATCATTCTGACTTCTATATACTTACGGTCATCTGGATTTTGTGCTCTCCGTGGGGCAGTTCAGAAAATCTGCGGTCAGAGAGAGGGAACACAGCCCGGCACACAGCCAGGTGAATACTGAGCAGAAAAACAGCTCAACTCAACATGCCTGCGATGCTGATTTGATTAACAATTTAGCAATTACCTAATGCATTCCTTTTGGATAACACAAATCAAATCTTTGGGCGTTTAATCAATTAGAAGAGGCTGACATTTCAGAAAATTACAAGGCATAATGCTCATCATAATGCTTGATGGCATCGCTGGAAAATGGATTATCAAAACGCACCATGTTTCCTGTTGTTTGGTACCAAGAGTATGGAAGAATATTCAGGTCAGGTAAAGGAAACTGAGATGACAGTGTTGCGTGCATCTGTGAGAGAAAATTCTAAATGCTGAAAGCTGAAATGTTGAGAATAATGTTGATATAAAAGCTGAGAAAAATGTACAAATCTAAAAAAAATTAAGATAAACCAGGGTAATAATTGTATGTAAAAGCTGAGAAAAAGTCCAACATCAGAAACAAAACTGAAATACGATGGACCAGAATTTGGCAGCTTTAGTAACATGGTGAGCCACTGAGGGCCGTCCACACAGAGACTGATTCAGGTTAATACTGCGTTCCAGTAACCTTGGAACTGGGAAGAGGGAAGTGGGAGTGACATCATCTCCGAGTTATCAGCATTCCAGTTACAAAGTTGGAAAAAAAACGTGCCGATCTACCAGGCTATTGTTAGCTGTTGTTATCACGTGCTGCCTTGTAGTTCTAGTGACACACACTAGTCGAAAGTGCGAATAAATGGATTATTACAGGAACTTAAAAACTGTTTATATGTCATCTTTTTTTCAACTCAGGGGTGGTTAGGTTCGCCTAAGTTTCCAGTAGGAAATTCCGACCTTGAGGGGCGTTCCAGTTGCAGTTTCCTACTCAGAACTCGGAAATTCCGACTTCCAAACGACAACTGGTACGCACCATTAGTTTTAGTCTTTTAGGTGTATTTTCCATGTGTGAGGTTTTGACTGCCTGAAAACACACATTTCTGGTCAAAGAGTGGATAAATCTGAAATGCAGCGAATGAATATTTTTCAAAAATGATTTTATCATAGCCCTGCCTCTCCCTTAATTTGCATGTACGAACCCTGACAACAATAGAAGCAATAGCATAACATAGTGTTACATCTTTGCCCTAGAAGCTCCTGAGCTTGTTTTGGCTTTTACAAAAAAAAAACCTCCGATCCTCCAAAACCACCGTCAGCAACAAGTAGATACAGAGAACAGCGCGAGACAAAACTGGATTATTCAGAAGTAGAAGTCAAAACTGTATTTGAGCTTTTTCTTGATGTTTCAATATTGTTCCTAACCTTTAGGAAATTAATGTCAAAATGTTAAGACAAGTGTTAAAAAAAGATCTTTAAGAAAAACTAAAAAAAAAAGCTGTAAGTAAAAGTGAAACTTTGAAATAAAATGAAACAGGCCAACAGTTCTGTAAATAGATTCAAAAAGTTGAGAAAAAGCAGGAAAACAAATTTTGGAAAAGTCATAATATTGGAAAAACAAAGTTTGAATTCCAATATAAAGAATAAGGTGGAATACGATCTAGTCCACACAATTTCTTTTTTCTGCCTGGCCCCTAAAACTCCTCTGTAAAAAAGACCGTAAAAACGTATCATAAATAACAAACAATCAGAGCACAATTATGACATTTAAATGACATTATTTGTAAAACCTTGCATCACTGTTAAAGTCCATGAGCTTTCTGTTTGTAACAGGACATTAAAGCCTCTGGAGTGTTTTCAAAGAAATGTTTCCAGGTATTCAATCACTTCAGCTGGCAACCACGAGATATAGATGCGAGGAAATGACAAGCTGCGTTGGTCGGACGCCAACCAGTTTCAGGATTATGTCTTCTACCCTGTCGATTATCATAATGCAGTCGCCTCAAATGAGTCATTAACTTCCCATTTGTGTACAGCCGAGATGTCATCGCTGGCTTTGGCCGTCACCATGTGGGTGTTTGTTTTCTCGGGATTAGCAAGTCCAGTGATGATGGAGCTAACGTGGGAGGACAAGGGAAGTGGAGAATTACCTACCATGTTTGCTTGTCATTTCCAGATGAACAGAAAGAGAGAGAAGAAGTGTTGTGGGGCCAGATGTGATTTTGTTGCTTGATCATGATTGGACACATCTGGAGACATTTAGTATGTAAAAAATTGAGTCCACTCAGGTGAGGATGAGACATGTAGAATCCAAAGCACAAAAAAGTGTCTCAAATGTTGACATTTGCACTTCATTTCACTGCATCTGAACTCTTCATACATTCACAAGTCTCCCATCAGTGAAGTTAACACTGAAACAAAAGTTCAGAAAAATAAAAGAAGCTTATCCAGACCTCTAAATATATTCAAACTTCCTACGTTAATAAAATTGGAACATTAATTATCCAAATTTTAATTATTTTTGGCAGTTTTGATTAGTGATGAGCCGTGCTGTCTCAAACATCAATACTGGCTGTCACCTGAAGGAGATGGTTGGTTGTGATTAAAAGACACATGTCCTGGTGTTGAACCAGTAACATCATGCCTGGATGTCTACTGAGCAAAGTTTTTTTAAGCAAATACATAGATCAAATGCTGCGTACTTGTACTACCTCGGTGATCACTCTCCATGCAAAGTCAATGTACAGCCGCGATGGGGCGGGGCTAACCCTCCCGCGATGCAACAGCCGCTTTTCACACTACCACATAGCTTGTCGCAAGATGGGAAAGTAAAAAAAAGTTGATCAATTAGCAGGTGTGTGCACGTGTGACAGTACCCTAGACAGACAGTTATTCATCCGGACTACAGAGTAACAATCCATGTCCGTGTGGGAAACATTAGTCAGTGAGGACATTAGTTCCGCCTAGACGGACCGCGGTAAACTCACAGATAATGCTGCTGCAGGGCATCAGCTGCAGTGTTTTGTGGTTGATAAGTGAAAAGGATACAGCTGGAATAATGTCCGCTTATACATCCTATTATATGATATATGATATGATCGCGGTGAAACTCGAGCGGACGTGACGTGACCGAGCGACGGCCGACGGCAACGGTGACCAAAATGAGGTATTTATGGACGTGCGACGCTACGTCAGAGGGCGACGTGATTTTGGTAGCTGGGTGAACGCAGCATAAGGGGACGAAGAGTCCATGAGAGGCTATGAAAAAGAGTTCTGCACTGATTGGCTGCCCAAAAGATGTCTGATGGCAGGGGGTGGGGTTGCAGCCCATTGAGAAAACTTTCAACACAGTCATGGCATCTGCATGAGATGAGTTATGACATAATACACATATGATATATGACATAATTTTCTCTCAGATACTGACATCAAGAACCTGAACCTGAAAACTGAGAGCTTCCTAACAACCATTTCTGTAGTTTATATAAGACAAAATTACACTCATCAATAAACCAGCTCAGTGATGTAACTAAAATCCTGTGAACTTGAAAAGATACAGAACTCTGTCTGACCACATTATGGTCTTAAACTGTTGGCAAGTTTTCATCACTGTTCGTTCAGGTTTTTTTGCCCGAATGGTGGTTTAATGAAGTGCTGGATTTCCTTTAAATGACTACATCCACATTAACACTCAGGCTATACTGAAGCAGAGTGCGTATAAAGCATCTTCAGATTTACCACTAGATTACAAGTTATACTACACTGAAATCTGTCCACAGTTATGCTGGCTAACTATACAGGAGGGTGTCCAAACTACTAAGACACAAATATATTTTTCTTATGTTTGGCATATGAATGTAGAGATGAGCCATCAGCGTCTTCTCTTTGTTACTTTGAGCCATAAGCTCATCCTAATCAGAGATGGATCCATTAGAAACCACGGCTAAAATCTGATTGGCCAGACCAAAGACTTGGCAATAATCGACAATTTATTGATTGAAAGCAATGATGTGAGCCTTTTCATCATTCATTTCATTTGGACCAAGAGGCAAGCTCCAGTGTTGGAAAATGAAGCCAGTGCTGTGGTGCCAAAAACTGCAGTTTGTTGAGTGTTTGCTTGACTGAAGAAAAACTGGAAATTATATGATTGTGTTTGGGGAATGGGTGATCTTAAATCAAGGTGATAAAGAATTAACAATGTGGCTGTATCCATCAATAAGCTTCAAAGTGTCAGCAAGCCCCGTGGTACCTTGGTGTACGACTGGATAGAGCCCTCACCTTTAAACAACACCTTGAAGAAGTGGCGGCCAAAGTAACATCTAGGGCTGCACTTATCCTACGTCTCGCCGGTACTAGCTGGGGAGCATCTGCCAATGTTCTCAGAATCTGCACACAAGCCCTTGTCTTCTCCATAGCTGAATACTGTGCCCCAGCCTGACGCAGGAGCCCACGTGCCAGGAAAGTTGACGTTGCCATAAACAATGCTCTTTGGACCATAACTGGCTGCCTGAAGCCCACCCCTGTGTTCTACCTGCCAGTACTAGCGGGAATTGCCCCGGCCGTCCTCCGTCGGGAGGCTGCTACCCTCACCCTGGCAAGGAAAGCCCAGAAACATGACTGGCACATCCTGCACAACACCACCACAACAGCACTGCCTCGAAATAGACTCAAGTCCCGCCACTCTTACAGTAAGGCAGCACAAGATCTGCTCAGGTTCATCCCTGAGGACCAGTCTACAGAGGCATGGCTGAGGGCAGCCTGGAAGCGGGAGTGGGAGTCTGCTGTGCCAACACGTGCCCATCCAGGACCCGGGAGGGGGCATCAAAGGAGAGGAACTGCCACGCCGGCAATGGACTCTGCTGAACCGCCTGAGGACTGGTGTTGGACGCTATAAAGTATCCATGCAGAAGTGGGGGCTGGCGAACGGAGCAACATGTGAGTGTGGGGAGCCGGAGCAGACCGCTGACCACATAATCACCACCTGTCCCCTGTATAAACCACCACCTCTTTGATGTGGGACCCGAGACGAGGGCGTGGCTGCACACTACTGAGCTGGACATCTGATGATGACACACGAAAGAAGAAAGGCTAATATTAGTACTTAACTGACTTTGATTTTTTTTTTTAATTTTGCAATAGTCAAATTCTTCTTGGTTATGAAAATGACAACTGCTGAGACAAATGTCAAAACAGAAAGATATAAAGCCATAGATTGAAATAGTCAAAATAAAAATCAGAGACAGTGAACCAGCTTTCATTTTCTTTGTTAACTGGTAAATATGACAGAACACATAATTAGAAAGAAGCTTTATAAAAAAAACTTGAATTACTGCATTTGAAAGCTTCTATCATTTTTTTTTATTGAAATCCAATTTTACATCATGTGGTATATCTATTTTCTTTTGTCTACTTATATTAAATAAAGCAGAATCACTTGTAGTTGCTGTAATGACGTGGTGTCTATTGAGTTATGTAAAAAATAAAATTAACAGAGTAATCAACACTTAAAAAGGGTCTACATGGGTTCAAACCACAGAGAGTTGATTTAACTTTATTTCAAAGAGTTAGTAATTTACTAGTAATTGAGTGTAATTATTGACTCTTTTAAATAAATGTAACACTTTGTAGCACTTTGTGTACAATGTGACTTATGATTTACACTTTTATCTAGTTTTATAAATGTACTCTCCCAGAAATCCAATCAACACTGCAAAGAGTTAATTTTGCTGTAATTAATTTTTGTTTTAATTTACTGAAAAAACAACAACAACAGAAATACAGATTGTGTGAATACTCAAGTGTATCCAAATGGATCCATCTGGTACTTAGTGTCTAATGTCACCAAGTCTACAGACTGCAGACTTCCCAACTAGCATTTGATATGTTTTCATGGTCAAGGAATCTAAATATTTCAATGAAATAAAGGTAGGACTAATTTTTATGGTCAAAATCACAATATGGCTAAGGACTGTGGTGCTGGCGGAGGTCTGCGCTCTCTGAGTGCTTTTCTAGTTCACTTCTAATTTTACTCTTTTTTTTATAATTCCAACTCTTTTTCTATTGAGTGTAAATTTTGATGATCGACTCCATCCAGAGTGAACTCATGGTAATTTTATCAACAGCAAAATCTGAACTCTCCTCAGTTTGCTGCGTAATCATCACCATAACCAAACTCATGTTATTACAGTAGCTGCCAGGATTAGAAGCTTCTTCCAAGTGTCACTGTTTGTGGCACTACAGAGGATCAAAAATGTGTGTTGTGTGTAGTTTCTATCTGTATGTAGTGTGAACTACTAGTGTTTTTGTAAAATAAGCCCCGCCATTAACTGCATCGTTCCAATTTGAAAGAAAAAAAAAACAAATCTAGACATGGATAACAAAACTTTTAATCCAGATTTCTTTTCATTGGCAAAACCAAACCTTCCCACATGTTCAAAGCCAAAAGGACAGAGTGAAGCACCGCTTGTAGAATTGCAGAAACAATGACAATACATATTGAACTGACGCCAAAGTACCATCATAGTATTGAACTTGATCATTTGCATGTTGTAGCTCTGACAGCAATTCAACTCAGCCCACTGGAAAAAAAAAAGATGGTGATTAATATGACCTGAAGATGGAAAATTGCCCTTAGAGGGAGATGTTAAAAAAAGAGCTTGCAGTTTCTTTTAGTTTCATAATTTTACAGTGCTGAGTCATATTGTACTTCTCTTGCTGCAGAGTTCCTCAGTATACTTGAGAAAGAACTTCAGGACTTGATACCAGCCAGAGCCTACACTGGTCCCCACAGACTCATCTCCATCTTCAACAAAAGCATCATTTCTTTGCTTTACCACATCATCACAGTGACTCATCGTGGCTACTTGTTGTCAGTAGGACTTTGCCGAAAGGTCTGCTCCAGTTTTTCGAGCATGAGTCACCACTTTTTCCATCAATGAGCACCACTGAAACGTTGACAGCTTTATTGTATTGACCCATTATAAACCATCATATCACCCCAAGAGAGCTCACACGACTGGCCCCACGATACCCACAGACTAAAAAGACTGGATGTGTGAATGAAATGATCCCTACACAGCAGAGTTTGGAGCCCAACAGGTGACAGAATTTGAGGGCTGAGTTGGTATCTGCTACATATTTTTGTCCACAGGAGGGGGCTACCATGATACAAAGTACTACAAAACTTCTTGTTCTTGTACAAAAACAAACATTTTTGTAGAAATCCTGCATTTTAAAACAACAACTGATACAGACGGCAAGATGTGGAGAAAGACTTTGACAGTTGCTCATGGGGCCTTGGATAAACATAAAGAGGCTGGCGGAAAGTTCTTTACAATGGCAGAACTTTGGCACGAGAAAGGCGTTACAGAAGAAAACAATGAGTGTTTAAAAGAGATGCACCAATACCACTTTTTTAGATTAAGTACAAGTACTAAAAACCTTAATCAAATTCAGAAAGAGTCTGTTACTTACTTTAGTCATTGAATTTTCTAATTTTGATGCTTCAGTAGTGCATAGTTTGAAGCCTGTTGTACTTTATTCCGCCTCATCAAACTAAAATATCATCAAACTGCAAACATGGCTTTACCTATCTTCTATAGGACTGGGTGGTAACGCAGTGGTATTCAAAATAGCTACTGTAAAATCATATGTTAGCATGTTTATTATGCATACATGAATGTGTCTGTCTCCAGCAATAGTGATGCAGATTTGCAGCTATTTAATAGAAAGAAGTCAGAACTCTTGCAATGATGAATTTGTCAAAGGAAGAACCTGCTTAAAAAGAAGTCTCTATTTGGATAGGCTCATTCCCATGTGTCATATCAAAGCACACTTCTGTAGTCTGTGATAGACTTAAACTGTTACAGCAACACTTGACCTGCAATGTGTAGTTCAGAACTCTTTTTCTTGGTAGAGGAAAATCAGTCACGAGAAGTTATCCAACGATTGTTGTGAATAAATAAAGGTGCTGAGTGCTGCTGCAGCCACTTTTAAACACAAGACGGAGAAAGGGAGAAGACTTGTTGCGCACACATACTTGGTAACACTCCAGATTTGGGCAGACCTCTCCCTTCTCTCCTGAGAATCTCCCGCTTATAGTGTCTCTCGCAGTGCATTTACTTCACAACAAACCAGCATCTATTCTGAATGCAGGGTTAAGACCACCAAGGAAGAAATGCAATTAAAAAGGGATGCAAGCCCATGCCAGCTCTCCTTCTATCACTGCTTTGATTATGATAATATTGTGGCTCAGGGACTGGACTTAAAGGGAGATCAATTTACAAGTAAAGTATTTGGACAACACTGCATCCATAAATCCCTGTCTGTGTCCACGTAAATGTCCCCAGAGGACATTTTCTTAAAGTTAGTTGTCCTGGTGAAAATGTAACCTGACACACCAGATGGACTGTTCAATATACTGTATTTAACTTGTCCATCTGGGCAACAGCCCATAGAAAGTGTTTGGGAACGGGCAGAACTTTTTTTTTTTTTTAAAGCATATACCCCAAGTGACTGAATGAGTGCTCCATCAATCACAATCATCATGGGCCAATCACATACTGTAATAGTCGGGCACAGTGTAGAGTAAAAACCTCATGGAATAAACTATCATCAAAACATCAGGGAAGTGAGGCAAAATGTTGTGTTGCCTTTATCATTTAATAAAGAAATGCGGTCTAGATCTCATAAAATTGCTACTGAAGCAGTTAGCATCTACGCTAATCTCTGCACAAGGAGTCACTTCCTGCTGTTGTCTCATAGCTCCCATGTTGGAGCTTGACAAGATGGATCTGTCTGATTACAGACAATGTATCAGGAGGATCCAGCTGCATTGCAAGATAAGGTAAAAGGAAAGTTTATGAATGAATAAATATGGGGAGTTTTTTAAATTACCGTAATGATTAAAGCTGAACTTGATGCTGACAAGTCTTACTGTGTTTAAAATCTTTCATAAAAGAATGTTGCCGAAAATACAAGTAAACTGGAGCCTGGAGAGGCACATGCACGTTGTTGCAGGGACACGTCATATGCCAACTGTTGTATATGCTGCTTGTTTAGTACCATTTGAAAGGGTACACTTAATTTAAAAAACAGCATTTTAGTCATTTGTGAATATGTATTTGGGCATCTGAAGTATTTATCGACACATAAAATTTGACAGGCCAACACAGTCCTATGTTCGTGGTCCATTTATATTTTGAAACATCTGACTTTTTTTATCTAAATGTGGCAAATTGTGACATCATGGAAAGTCATTATAATGATACCTGCGGAGTCAGGGGGGGGGGGGGGGGTCAGAGGGAGCTAATCTGATTTAAAGAGACACATGCCTGAACTGATCGCTTGAAGAAAGGCTGTTTAAAGCTGTTTTATACGGGGTCAAACGCTCCTGTGGAATTGTATCATTATCATATTTGATATAATACAGCACCTACATTATGTAGACAACAGGTGACACATGAAATGATAGTTCACCTTTAATCCTACAATAGTAGTACTGTATACTGCAGAAAAAAAAAAGGGGAACACCCTGGGGTATTAAAAATGACATACCACCCAATCCTACCACCAGCTCAAAGAATGAGAGGCTAGCCTCATGCTATAAAATGATACTGATTGGTTAAAGTACTTCGACTCGACTCATATTGGTATTGGTGCATTCCTAGTATTCAACAAGGTCAGCATAGATAATTCCAAACTAAACATCACTTTTATACATCAGTTCATTACAAATCATTTGGCACGGACTACCGTTCCCTTTTAGTCGGTGTAAGATTATTGATTTTAAATCATCTGAAAGAAACTCAATCCACTGAGGGAGGGACAGATGGGGTCACACACACATGGAGGTAAGACAAAAGGGCATTGACATCAACAGAAAAACTACATCAGGTGTTACTGTCACATTAAGAGTTTTTCCGTCTGTGTGTTTGTGTGTGCATAAATGTGTGTAATGTGTGTTTCAGTCCACTTCTACCAGACTTATATTTTGTTCCCGACCTGCTTTACTCTCTAATATACACACTTTATAGTCCTATCAGCTCTTTTTTATAGTGATCGTCACAGTGAGGTGACACTGCTCAGGCATCTGTATTTCCACAGGAAACATCTGTCTACATAAGCAAGTGGGTTCAAAAGAATCCTGTTGGGCTGCTAACCTCAGTCTGTGGTTCAGTCAGCATTGATTCAAACCCCCGCCGGGAACCCCCTCCATGGTTTAAATTGAGGGGGATAATGTTTGGTGGGGCTTGCCCAGTGTTCATGCCATGGTTTCCTTTCCTGGGAGTCTCCTGTCGTTGAACGTGTGCATGTTGATGACCTCCTCCGTCTTGACGATGACGGGTGGCTGAGGCTTCTGTTTGAGCCGGCGTTGGCACTTCAGAGAGACGCGCAGCTCGTCCATCATGGCGCTGCAGAAAGATCGCTGCGGGAGGAGACAGGAACGAGGAAGAGTTATGATCGGCGCCATGCTGTTTGTAAAAAAAAAAAACTACAAGAACTCCAGACAATGCAGATCTGAGTCATTGTTTTTATTTTCATACAACAAGTGTTTTTATTTTGTTTCTTTGCGGAAAAATTGGCTTTCTGGTCTTTTTTTGGGCTTTTCACAATAACGTTGATGTTTCACGTCCATCACACAAATGGCAGGTTTACGTCAGACTTTTTAAAGTGGGTTGAAAGTACAGTATAGATCTAGATTTCAATGAAGAAACTTTTTATTTCATCTTGGGTACTTTACATGTTTCACTACAGCAAATGCTGGTCACCACTGCAGTAGGGGGCGGAGACACCCCTGTATTTTTTCCATCTATTCCCCTATCCCAGCTGACATGGAAAGAGATGCAGAGTACAACCTGAACTGGTTAGCAATCACAGGGCCTACACATAGGGATAAACAACCACTTTCACACACTCACACTGATGGGCAAACATGTGGTAACTAAGGGCAAGGGCGGCATACAAAGTGGTTTAACTGCAGGGTCAATCCAACCATGTAGCTCGACCTTATCCATAAAAGGCTGTTTGCCTTTTCAGAGGCTCATCTTGCTTTGAAAATCATTTATTTGGCTGCATGTAAACAGGCTGGAAGTTTTCTTTGCACTTTCAGTCAGCTCAGTTCTTCTGTCAGCTGTGAGGTGCTCTGAAAACATCATAAAATGTACATCGTAATTATTCCTCAATGTCTCGTTCACATTCCTGATGTTAGATTAATGTGTGCTGCTATTTTGCAATCTGTCTTTAAATATGCTTTTGATGTTGACTTATTTTTTCTTCAAGTCTACCTCTCATACTTCTCTCAAACATTATTTCTGTTTTTTTCCTATAAATGTTTAACTGTTGCTCTATTTAAAAAGTATCTATCTATCTATCTATCTATCTATCTATCTATCTATCTATCTATCTATCTATCTATCTATCTATCTATCTATCTATCTATCTATCTATCTATCTACCTACCTACCTACCTACCTACCTACCTACCTACCTACCTACCTATCTACCTTGTTAATGTGTTCTGTCTCTGCATCCTTATTTGTAAAATCAGCTTTAAAAACTGGATCGATGTTTCTGAATGTTGAAAATACATGTCTGAAATAAGAGGGAACATTAAAAGAACCTTTTAAAAATGTCCTGCCACCTTTCATCTTTCTTCCTAATCATAAAAAAATCAGTTGAATATGGCTTTGATTATACCAATAACAGCTTACAGCTGAAATGTGTTTGCTGCATGGTCGGCTGAGTCATAGTGCTATGCCCTCAGCTCACTGATCATGATTTGTAAGTGTGTAAAAGATCTCTTAAACCCCCTGCCCCCCACTCCCCCTCCACACACAGGAATTCAGACTCCATGCTAGCCATCAAGACATTTATTGAAGTATAATATAAGCTTGCTAAAACTACTTGTGAGTGTTTCACCAGAATTAAGCTACATTATTATCAAAAACTGTTCACTGGTTCTAAAACATCAAATAATTGTTTCACTGAACATTCCTGTTAAAAGCATAAACATCAGTGAATCTATTTGTAAAATCTGAGTAAATCTGATCCGTCTGCGTAAAACTGATATTGTAAGTAGCTCTTCAACAGACACATATAAAGTGGTGTTCCACAAGGCTCCGTGGTAGGCCCTCTTCAATCCCTTATGCGCACTTATGACCCTACAGATGGGGAGTCAGTCCTTGCCCCAGGTGAATGAGTTCAAGTATCTTGGAATCATGTTTATGAGAGGGTAAAATGGACTGAGCGATGGACAAGTGGATTGGTGCAGCATCTGCAGTGTTGTAGACTCTGAACCAAACTGTTGTGGTAAAGAGGGAGTTAAGCCGCAAGGCAAAGCTCCCAGTTTACTGCTTCATCTTTGTTCCAGTCCTCATCTTAAGTCATGAGCTCCGAGTATTGACCAACAAATTCAAATCATGGATGCAAGCAGTTGAATAAGATTCCTCAGAATAGTGGCTGGGCTCAGTCTTAGAGATAAGGGGAGAGGCTAAGACATTTGGAGGGAACTCAAAGCAGAGTTGCTGCTCCTTCACATTGAAGGGAGTCAGGTAAGCTGGTTTGGGCATCTGAAAACTTCCTGGTTGCCTTACTTTGGGGGATTTCCGGTTGGATGTCCAACTGGGAGGAGACCCCAGGGCAGACTCAGAACTCACATGAGTTCCCATCTGGGTTGGGCATGCCTTGGAATCCCCCAGGAGGAACTGGAAAATGTGGCAGGGGAGAGGGAGGAGTGGGCTGACCTGCATGGCCTACTCCCTCCATGACCTGGCCCCGGATAAATGTTGGAAGATAGATGGATAGATGGACATTTGTCCCTCAATTAATATCAAAATATTTTTTTTATCTTACATTGACATTTTATCACAATGAAAAGTTGTTTGTTCCTAACTTGCACTTTTTACTGTTTTTGAACCTTATTTTAACCACTATAATATACTTTTGTATTTTATATTTTTTATAATAGACTGTTTCAACTTCAGAAGGAATCCTTTTACAAGACATTATGTGGGTTTCTTTTGTCCTGCCTGTGCTGTTTGTACTTTTGTATGTGCTAATGTCTCATTATTCCGATTTTTTTCCATTGCACTAATACATAAAAAGTGACATAAATAACTACAGCACAAACAAGTCAAAGATTCACCATCAGTTTCAACATTTGTGGGACCAAATGAGGTCCAGCTTCTTATCTTCCATGCTATACAATATTTCTCTGTAGGACAATTATCCATTTAAAGGTCTGATGTGTCCTAGATTTTCTCTGTTACAGCTTTACCAAGACAGTGGTCTGAAAGCTGTTTCAAAGCCTTTTGCAGAGATCAAACAGAATCATTCAGCACTCAAAGTGATTGATGCGCAAACAGAAAATGTAAAGATATTGAATAAAGGAGAGAATATCCACTCCTCTGCAGATTAAATCCAAAAAATGTTGGTGTGGTACCTTCTTTTTAAGACATCAATCAAGCCTGCACAGTGACACATGTTATATAACTTCCACAATAAAACCTCTGTTGTGCCTGCATTATGTATGTGCTGTGAAATCCTATAAAACATCAATATGCTGGTGCATTGATGTTGCCAAGACCAATTCCCATACATCCACTTATGCAAAATGTAATTCTCATTCTTCGAGGGTGTAGGAGGAGAGAGGACGTAAGGGAAGGGGGAGTGCGGTAAAAGCTATTATTTTTTCCGTTTTGTGCATGAGCGTAGGTGTGCGAGATGGATATCTGTAGGTGCCTTGTGAACCAGGTGTTTTTGTTTTTTCTCTGTGTATTTACATTTATTTTCCTGCCATATGAATGAGATATTTTGTACACAGGCTGAGATGAGTGATTACAGACAAAGAAAAGGGGCAGGAGGGCTGAGAGGGAAACAAATGGTGAAGAACAATAAGGGAGGGATATGGATTAGAGTGATGGAGAAAAGACGGCGAGATGAAGGGGGTAGAAAAGCCGCTGATGTGAGGGTTGGCAGGGGAAGAAAATAAAGAAGGAGCGGCTTGTTGTCAGCATGTAAATTACTAGCACCTTGGCAGCCTGGAGACTGTGGCATTTGCAAATGATCTGAATATTGTGACCCGGCTCCTGCGGCTCTTGATTAATGATACTAAGATGTGATCTGAAACACATGCAGACTGTGAGAGAAAAAAAGAAACAGCCCCAAAAACTAATTACTATTGCAATAAAGTAACACGCCATGGCACTACACTCATTTTGTACAAGTAAATAATTAAAACAGGCTTTAAGAAGGACTATCACAGTTACAAGGACACATCATGGTAAATACACATGCAGCACTGTGTGGTGAATCATATGAACTTGGTCCTAAAATAGAGCACGGGAAGAAAAAAACGATGGGATTTGGTTCAGTCCCTTGCTAGAAAGAAAAATAACCAGAGGAGCGAGAACAAAAGCAGCTTGTTGTGAACATGCTGAACCTGAAGTAGCTGCATGTGAACTTTCCAAGAGGAAGCACATTGTCAGTATCTTAAGATGTAAAATGAAACCTCAACTCTGTGCACTACAGCTACAAAATCAGCCAAATTTCAGTTTCAGCTATGCATATATTGTTTCCCACAATCATGAAAATAAGATTATTTAGATCATATAACTGCTGTGCTTCATCCAAATGCAGGGCAATATTGAAAATAACTGATATTAGAAGATGTTTTCCTCCTGCAAGTTATTTTGCCATTGTTAAAGGAACTTATTGGATCAAGGATGGACAACTTTGTTAACCATAAGGGCCAGAAGGTCAAAATGTGACAGATGAGTGTGGTAATCCACAAAAACAACTACTTATTATTCAACAAGAGGAATAAAGAAGCTCCTGCAAGGAGGTTTCATACCAAGATTTGTATCTTTTGACTTAAGTGCAATTAATAATTTTTAATTTAAACACAGATTACAAGTCAAAAAGTCAGCTCCTTTATAAGCAGATGACATTTTTAGCCTGTTCAAGATGAACTAAGTGTCTTTGTATGTAAAATGATTTCAACAGGACCTTAATTGGTTTTCTATAAATTTACTTGTTTATCTATACCGGTGATCATCAACTACTAAAATGTTTCATCAGAAATTAACTCATACCTAACAGCCGTTGTTACCAAATACACAACCAAGAGTAAATTTAGAGTTAAAGCAGTGATGGAAAAAATGACAGCCCCAGAAAGCAGAGGGTAAAGTCTCTGTGCTGCCCCACATAGCTGGTCGTAGAACAGGTGAAATGGACTGATCTTTTCAAAGCTGAAATTACATACAATAGAAAAAAAAATGATGAAACTAATAATGGAATGTTTATGGTGAAATATAAGAACACAGCCAGAGAGATGTTGGGTGACCCTTAGGGGCTGAAATTTGACTAATATTTGGCTGGATCTTGGCTCGCACATGGCTGAAAGGGGAAAACTAAAGTGGCTACATCTCTATGTTAGTTAGACCAGCAGATTAATTTTATTACATCATTTTTAATATCTCGCCTCTGTAACATCTATCAAGCAAAAAACTGGACCTTGTACAAATGTAGCTGATGACCCCTGGTCTAAAGACCACTGCAGCACATACAGAAGAGTTTAAGTTTCTGCATAAACTTGACAAATACATTTGCACACTTCATACTGACTGTTTCTGATAATGTTTACAGTCATTTCTTTGAGAGCAGCCCGATATCTTCGACTTCAAACAGCTGAGCGTCTAGCGGTAGTTCATATAGTTTTTGTTAATAAAGGGTGCCCTAACATGCCTCTCTGTGTACCTGAGGGTATTTACCAAAGATATAATTGAATATTTTCATAATTAGAAGTAATAAAGGGCAAAGAAAGACAAAAAAAAAAAATCATCTGCCCGTCTCCATTTATCTTAATCCCTCTTTGCACTGTTACACAAGTATAACTGTAACAAATGTTGTCTTTAGTTTGTACATTTTATGTGCAGGAAACACACAAACTCTGCATGTACTGTGGTCTCTGATGGTGATATCAGGTGGACTTCTACCATAGACTGTCAAGGTTTCCATCAAACCACAGCTAAACAGCAGCATGCTGCATGCTTTTAGTCACATGAATAACAATGCATGAACTGTGATGAGACCATTTTTGGTCTTTTTGTGTAACTTTGGTTACAACAGTTAATTTGTCCACAATACCGAAATCATTCTAATAATTTATGATGACACATCATTATTTTTTTTCATTCTTAAAGATATATGTATTATTCTGATTTATTTATGGTCATTTATTGCTTTTTAAAGGTGTCTTAAAGCTAAAGTGAAAGGAATATTTTTAAAGATGTCGGTGAGTGGGTTCTATAGACCTTTAATGAAACTGAAAAACAAAAAAATGTAATCAGAACTTTATGATAATCAATTATTCAGTAGAAAAGCATTTTTTATTTCCTTAAAAGTAGCAGTTTTGGAGATCGGAGGTTTGTCCCTGACAGACACAATATGCAACATATTTTCAGTTTTTTTCCCCCTTGACTTTTAGTGCTAAAATTACACATATTTTACCTTTACCATGGAACAAAACTATCTCTATATCATTATTTGGATTGCTGTAACATGATCACCTTAATAAATAACTTCATGGGTTTTACTCCTTTCATCTTGAGATTCTTCTCCCATGTCGGAACTTTACCTGAAACTAGAAACTTTTTGAGGCCCTCAGTATGCCTCGACTGCAGGGACTATGGTCTAAATAAAGAACAAGATTTACTTGCTGATGAGCCCAAATGAGGGGACAGCTAATGATGATGTTTACAATCACGAGATATACTATCTAAGGATTTTGGTCTATTTTCTAATTTATTTTCAAAGCACTGAAACATCATGGACATCACCTCCTTTTAAAGCCTCTAGTTCCCTAACTTTTGGTGCAAGCCTCCAGCAGTTGTTTGAGGAACTGCATTATTTTTGTCCCTTCCAAGGGGCCTCAATTCTCACCTTCATAAGATCCCCTTAATGCTCATATGGTTTCAAATAAAGAGAAATAGTCAGTCCTTCTTCCATTTAAATGTTGTTGTGATTTTTCTATTAGAAGAATAACTCGAGGGTTTTGTTCCCTCCATGTTGGACGACTGAAGTGCACTATCTTGCAAAAACAGCCATTTAGAGCAAATTTCTGTTGCTTTATTATTATCCCTCCACTGTGGCTCAGCAAAGGAACAGTGTCCAAGTGTTTTAATTAAAGAACCAAAATTATTAGAAATGAAATTAGCTTTGGCACACTCACATTAGCTTCAGCTCAGAGGATCTCTTCTAAGCCAGCATGGACAGGAAGAACAATTACAGCACCAATGAGTCATGTTCAGTCTGCTCTGTGAGGACTGTTTTAAGAGAGACTTAAAAAATGGGAAAACATCTTCAAGCCATTTCTTCTTCTTTTAAAGTACCTGCTACTGACTATTACTAAAACAGAACTGAGTAGAGGACATATACTGAGGTGATATTACAACCTAATGTCCTAAAAAGTTGAGACATTGTGCAAAGTTGCTCAAACATACTTACTTGACAATAGAACAAACCTATCAAATGTTTTGGTCCATTTAACCATGTTAGTTCAACATAGCACTCACCAATGGTTGACTGAAGTCAAAAGAAATGTACAGTATATGCCATTTGGTTGCAAAATTCACTATATTATCAAACAATTTCGTTTTATTCTAAATTTCTTTTCAAAATGCGTCAATATGTCTTTAACCTAGATATATTGACCAGCCCTTGTTTTTTTTATTGCCCACTACTTAATGGTAAGTATGGTTTGGTTTCTGTAGAGATGCTTGTTTGAATTAAAATAAAATTTATCCACTCATACAAAAAGACAAAACAGATAAAAGACAGAGACAACCAACATTTGTAAAACAGTTTAAAATGTCTCAGAAAGAGACTCTGGTACCTTCTCTAGCTGGGCGTTCTGTTTGGATTTATACAGGACTTCTCCCACAGCCACAAACACCGACAGCACCAGCCCTGCAGCCAGCACGATGAAGATGCCCCCGATGTTCTGCACCCCCAGAGCGCTGGCCTCCTTGCTCTCCTCCTCGGGACAGCCATTCCCCCTCCACCACTTCTCCTTCATCATGTGCAGCTTCCCCTCCTCCTGCAGCTGCAGAATGGCTATTGTGATCTTGTCTCTGTACGGAGAGCCTGCAGGGGGAAGAAACACAACGGGACACCAATGAATGGGGATAATAGCCAGATATGAAACAATCTGATTATGCCTTGCAAAGTCATTGTGGAAGGAGTTATATATAACCGGCACTGGTGGGTGTAGGAGACCCGCTCAGGCTCCCATGTGATCACGTAACCTGTCATGTTATTGTTGGGTGCTTAGAGGGAGTTTTTTTGTAAGTCCTTCTTCAAATCCCAATAATCCCTATATTCACCCAGTGATTCCAAAATACTCACTCCTCTCTGCAGTGTGTGAATTATAATGCACCGGGAGCTGGCAACAAAGGCTTGACTTTGTGTATGTGTGAAGCTGACGCTGGCTCTGAAGAATTAGCTGGTGTGTGCAGACGCTCTCATACCCAATAAGTGCTGCACAAACCCCCCAAAGCATGTGAACCCAGGTGGGTATATACTGCATTTGTGTTTGTGTGTGTTCAAGATGGTAGTTACCCCGTCTGGTTTGTTTGTTTGCATTTTAACACCATGCTTAGGTAACAGAACCCATAATCCCAAAATCTTAAAAGAAGAAATTATACTGAACTGTAAGTCTTCGTGCAAATGTAAAATAATGGAACTACATATCCCTGTGTGAAGGATGTAATATCCAGTAGTTATTTAGCAGGAAGAGAAACACTATTTTTTAAGAAGTAAAGCAGGAACACTGAGAGAAAAAGCCCCAAAGCATGGATACGTTAAAGGATTTGTTCACGTTTTTCTATGGCACTAAGAATGATTGCCAATACAAAAACGTGCGAGCTTTGTCCCCAAGGGAAGATATACGGGGATAAGCCGATACACAGTAACACTTGGGGCTGCTGAAAGCTTCTTAATTAACCCACTTACCGGATGAAACTTGTAAAAAAAAAACTATGATACGTGACAGTAAGATTCTTTACAGAGTATAACTTTTCCTTGACAAATCCTCTGTGATTAGAACTATTTTGTGACGCATTAAAAGGCTACGTATCCTTCCTCCATTAACTCCTCTCCTCAGCTGTTAAGGTCTGATTGCTGCAGGCTGCAGGTGGGGTCAGGTAGCAGTAACTGGAGCACAAACTAATGTAAATCTAATTCCCTGGATATTACAAAGATGGGTTGCTCCTGTATTTATTCTGGATGTATTAAAAAGGCAAAGGAAATGTCCAAGGTTCTGATTTCCCTTAAGTCCTTTCACGTGACATGAGCCTTCGTCAGCTTTGGCATGTTGTTTTTAAATATGGATTTCAGGACATTGTGTTTCCAGTGCCCATTTTTCCTGATTAGGACTATGACAACTGACAGCAGTTTTAAAGTATTACCAAAATTCAACAGTTCTGTTAAAAAGGTCCAAGTAAAGTGGTGTTACAAAGTCCTCCCCATAACAGCATTAATTTGTGGATATGGAGTAAAAGCGCATTAGCTTATGAACTGTCCTGCTCTTCAGTTTCCCCACCAGTTTCTTCATTCCTCTTTCTACTTGTGACACAGTCTGCAGAAGTTCTTCCTATGTGTACTCTGGTTCAGAAATATATCATCTTGTACCGATTGAGTAATGGCACGAGAACATCACTCATTACAGCTTCTTATTTTTAGTTTAGTTCTGCTGATGGCGGAGGGGTTTGTAACCACTACGTCCCAACATACTGAAGTTGTAAACACAAAGCTGTGCAAGGCTAGCATCCACCCCAGGAAATCCATCCCCAGGGAAAAGCTTACACAATGCTTAATGGCAATCCTCTTAACTGGTGCCTTGGGCCTCAAGTAACTCCACTCTAAGAAATACCTTTAATATTCAGTACACATATACTGTAGACAGCTTTAAGAAGTGTATGATACTGACAAATTGTACCATAAAAACATATAGCACAAGAGAAAACAAGGTCAGGGTCCACCTCACAGGGCAAGACCCCAGATGCAGCCTGTGCAAAGAGACTCCTGAAATATTCTGGCACATGACAGCAGGTTGTATGACTTATGCCAGATACACAGAAAGCCATAGCCACGTGGCTAGTGTGCCGTACAGATACATCTGTGCTGAATGTGGTCTGGAAGTTCCTTTGTCAAAATGGCACACACTTCCAACGTGGTGGAGACTCCCCAAGCCAAGATCCTGTGGGACTTTAAGATACAGACTGTCAAACTGGACAGTTGTGTTGGATAAACATTAGAAGACAGCAGTGGTGGTAGATGTAGCAATCCCATGTGTCAGAATCATCAGAATAAAGGAACATGGGAGGAACACTCGGGAAATACCAAGGGTTGAGAGAGGAGCTGGAGAAAATGTTGAGAGTGAAGGCAACAATGGCCCTTATGGTTATGTGAGCACTCTGGGTCGTGACCACCGAACAAGGGGGTTGCTGAAGCAGATTCCATAGGCAACATCGGAAATCTCTGTCTAGATGCATGAATATATGGGGATAGCCAAGATACTGCGCAGAGCCCTCTAGCTCCCAGGCCTCTGCTAAAGGGCTGAGCTTGGAGGAGGACATAAGACCACCTGCAGGGTGGGATTTATTCATATATGAAAAAGAACCCAGCTGGTGATAAACAGGTAAATATGGTAATCCTTAATCCCACATCATCCCATATACCACCTCACATGTGTTTGGGAATAACTATATTTATATGAGATAGTGTTGCTCTGTCTAGTCCCTTAGAGCATTTTAATGGCATGATGAGCAAAAGGACCCAAAATGATGTTCAACATGCCAAAAATGATGGAAATAAACATTTTAGCATATTTTAAAACTATTCTATACAGAGTAGAGTTTCTCTGCCTTGCATTTTAATAACATACCAAGAAAAGGACTCAAATCCAGAGAGTGGCCTTTTGTGTGGAGCTGCCGATGGGTTTGACAAATTAGAGTTACTTTTGACATGCTTCGCAGAACCCAGAGGGATGTAGGGCTTAGTTAACTGTGTGCTTGGAATACATAAGTATATCTCAAACAAAGTCTGCTGTATTTTCTACTTTTTAATGAAATTCTACAGAGAAGAATCCCCCACCCAGAGCACACATCTTATACTGTTTATAGTGTGGATTAAAAGGTAAAAGCAGGGGACACAACGTAAAATTATGGAGGTGATCAGGATAACATCTGAAGGAGGTAAATCTGAATGTGAAAAGGGAACCATGAGCAGCACAGTGGCATTTATGCTATCATAATTTATGTGTTGATGAGCTGCTGATCTCTTTGTGACCACAGTTTAGCTATTGTGTGATGGCAACTTATGACCCACAAAGCTCCAATCATCCTCAAACTGTTTTCTTGAACGTGAAAATAATTATTTTGTATTTCAGTGGTCTCCACAGTCACCAGATCACAGTCAGATAGAGCATCTTTTGGTTGTGGAGTGGAAAAATCTGCCAAAATTGTGTGATGCTAACATGTCATGTGAATGAAGATCTCTGAGGGATGTTTCCAGCACCTTGTTAGATCTATACTACATACAATCAAAACTGCTCTGAAGGCAGAAGGGGATTCAACCTTGTTACCAGCATGGTGTACCTTATAAAATGGATGGTGAATGTATGTGTGTACAGTAAACCCCCTTGGATTCATAAGTTCATCGATTTTTGCAATTTCGTGGCGGCAGCATTGTGAGTTTAAATCTTGTGCATCACAATATAATGCCTGTAAGTACTGATTAAGCCAATCAGAGAGTCAGAGAGTTTTTTATATTGGCGGCTGACCGGCTGTTGTGTAACACCTGGAGAGATGCTTGCTTTGTTCTCTCTCAGTTCCACATCTCTCTCTAAAGTGATTAGTGTTCTGCATAACTGCATAATTGACATGTGTTTAAAGACCTTAAAAATTCTTTTAAAAGTGGCATAAAAGTTTGAAAACCATGCCTATGGTATATTCCAATAGGGTATTTCTATTTCGTGGATTTTAACTTATCACGGATGGGTCTGGAACCTAACCACCTCGATGGAGGGGGAGGCCACTGTATACAATGCTGCGTTAAATTTACATCAGAACTGGGAAGAGGGGAGCAGGGCTCACGTCATCTCTGAGGTATCAGTGTTCCTGCAACAAAGTCGAAAAAAATCTTTCAGGCTATTGTTGTGTTAGCCGTAGCTAGCAAGCCCTGCGCTGTAGTTTGCACATATGCACATATGCACATACCACGTGAAGAATGTATACATAGGCCACATAATATAAGGCTGATTTAATGTACCAAACACTCGTGAGAAGTGCTAATAAACAGAATATTAACAGGAGCTTAACTGTTAACACTGAGGGCAGCAATCTTTGATTGTCAACTTTAGGGTGTTGAGGATCCCCCAACTTCCCAGTAGGAAATTCTGACCTCAGGGGCCGTTCCAGTTGAAATTTCCCCCTTGGAACTCGGAAATTCCGAGTTGCCAGTACAACTGGCACGCACCATGAGAACAGCAGCTCTATCTTGTTTGTATTCGAACATCTCAAAAGCATGACGGGTGAAAGGGTACAAATCTAGACACACTGTGAAACTTTCAAAACATGTACTGTATATAAACAGAGGTAAAACATGTTTATAGGACAGGGAGGGATTATCAAGAAAAAGAAGCTGAATCCGGACAAAAAAACTAGCTGCTTCTTTCACATACTTTTTTGTGTGAGTAAATACCAGAAAACAAAGGGGCCCAATGAGAAGAAGGCTTACATTATACAGCATGTGTGTTTTGGATTACATGTGTGTACCTGGGCTAGCTTGCTCAGTCTTGGTTGTTTGTATGAATTTTAATTGCTTGATTAGTCAAAGGGCCCGAATCCAAACATTATTTCCTATAACATAAATAGTACATCTAAACATGAAAACAACAGAGCCCAGTGGGGTGCACATTACATGCATGATTGGGATTATATCTGTGTATTTATGTGATATGTTTACTCTATCTGGTGTGGGGTTCATGCATTTTAATGTCATGAGTAAAAAGGCACCAAATCCAGACAGTTGGATGGGGCCAGAATTAGCGACAAGGCATTGAGGCAGCGCAGCGGGTGCTGGCGTGATCAAAGGAGGAGTAATCGTTTCAGAGCGCCCGAATGGGACCGTGTTCCTCTCCCATCCTCAGCGTGTGTGACACAGCACACGGACGGAGCGTACACTGTGTCCCAACGAGGCCATGGAAGATTAATACTCAGTGTGAGTGTTCATGTTTCATTTATAAACTGCTTTAAAAGCTTGTTAGTGTATTTATGTGATTAGAGAGCGAATAAATACTGAAACTAGGGTTTCCATTTCAGGCATTTTTGGCTCATTTGCTTATTCAGAGTGACTTTAAAGGGATGAAATATGAGAAGAATGTTAAGTTTTCTTGATTCTAACCTAGCAGAAATCATCCTGCAATCATGTAGGAACAGTTTGTGCTAAAACTGTGAGGGGAGGATCAACAAAACATTGCCCCAGGTAGCATCACTTTGTCTGTTGTTCTGGTACAGTTTTGCCTGTCAGCCTGTGTAGTTGATTTCCTCTATGCCTCATCTATCATTTATGTGCTGCCATCCATCATCCTTTCATCTCTATATCTCTATGTATTCAGACTGACAAAGGGGACATTAATATAAAAACCTGAAAATTACACAAAGTGCTCCTGTGTTTTTTCGTGAACAGCACATAAGTGTTTCTTCTTTGATCCTAAACAGTTGTGTGCTTTAGTGAGTGTATTCATGAGAGCGTTTCTTTAGAGAAAACTGAATGCATCCTCGTATCCTTTTATTCTGCTCATTCACAGTAGTAATGCACTCTGAATACGGGTTTGTGTACAAGCATGTGCTTGTGTGCACGGAAAAGCATATGCTTGCTTCATTTGAAGATGAGGGATCTATCAAGTGTGCAAGTCCCCTGATTCCGGCTCCCCTCATATTTCAAATGATTAATGATGGCCTAACAAAGCAGTCCTTGGATAAATGCTAATAGGATGGGTCCTCAGAGAGGTGGATATGGAGAGCAGGGCATGGGCTGATGGTAAAACGCTGTGCTTGACACACTGCGCATACACAACTACCTGACAGATGTTCAACACCAGAGGACATCCATCACTCCCAGCCTGTCTGGCTGCAAGTATTAATGTGATCTCAGTTTAAGTCGATAGCTTTAAATGACGCATTTCCGTTTTGGGGGATCAGGATGTGTGAAAAAGCGACAACCACTAAAAGGTTGAGACTTATTATGCAGCTTGATCTGGTTTATTGCCTGAACAGCTCTACTGGGAATAAGCTGCTAAACAGTGATGAGCAGGGGAAAAGTTATGGGCTGGAAGTTAATGTGAGGGATAAAGTCTTTATCAGTAGAGGAGAGCAAATATTCAACACTTTGACTTGAGCAAAAGTACCTAAACGGCAATGTGAAAAAAAAAAAACTCTATTACAGGTGAGTCCATTATTTTTAGCTGAGGTCCTCTGCACACCGACACATTTCTTTGGTGTCAATAATATGCATACAATTTATATACTGTAATTTCTCATATATAACATACATTTTTCTGCTTTTAAATAAAGTCTAAGTTTGAGTGCATGTTATACATAAGAACAAGCAAAATATGTCATTTCATCAACATCGCGATTACAGCACATCTGATACAAAATATTCTCTCTCTCTGCGAAACATTTCCACCAAACTTTTATAACTCTTATAATACTGACTGTTAAACTGTTCTAATCCAATATTTTGTGTCTTAATTAGTTTACCTTTGTGTAATGATCTTGTAATTCTCAAGCATTACGGTATCACGCACATGTAAACACAGCTGCCATCTTGTAAGCAAGGGGACAAAAAGAGCTGCACTGTGATTGGTCGATGACATCACACCCTGATAACTGCGATTCGATTGGCTAGTACACAATGACTGAGCATACTAGAAATTGAGTATGTGTACATTCATGAAGCAAAAGGTGTCTCCGCATCCGGTTGAGAGAGAAAATCAGGTAGGGTATTCGTTGTGAAAATTCTAAAATTTCATTGATTAAAAATTTGAATAAAAGGTAATTTTTGAGTTGTCTAAGAGAGTAAGGTCTGGGCAAAATGTGGGTGCGTGTTATATTTAAATACAACATATTTCCTTGAAAAAAACATGAAAAAAAGACGTAAAGATGACGACAGCATCTGGTGGAAAATAGGACAGACATCTGCACTGCACTGCACACCAGAATACAGAGCAGATGTTCAATGCCTTTCTTTTAAAGAGCAGTTAGGTGCTCTGACACTGGACATATGATCAGGAAGAGCTGCCGTTTTAAAGGATTTATGCCCTGAAAAACCTATTTTCTTTCTTTTTAAATTGTAAGAAGGGCCTTGTAGCACAGAGGAACTTGTCACCTTTTACTAACTTCTCAGTTCATGGGAAAATGTGCTATTCCTGTTTGAAGAAAATGCCCACTGACATGCTCAGTTTTTACATCCTGGGGTTTCTAATGTAATAGCTATGTGTATTTCTGCTCAGCACAGACAGACAGATGCCATGACTGCTTTTGAAAGTCAGTTCTATAACTCAGACATTGTTTGGGCAGCCATTTAGTTCAAGATCATAGCCTCTGTTATCCTCCCATCACCTCAAATCTCACTGTTTCCAAAAGCGAGGGAAAATAAGCTGCATTTGATCCTCTACAGAGACCGTTTTTTAATATTTTTATTCAAATAAAAAAAAATCCTTACAGCCACACTGTGTAGTTTGTTCTCCCATCTCGTGGTGAAACTGTATTTTGCACTCAAATGAATAACGCTCTCTAAACACCTCCCTTCTTCAAAGGTGCATTTGCACCGCTGAACTCTACAGTAGCTGGTATAAGCCTAGAAGTTACATCTCTTTTTCACTTTCTGTTGACGAGGATTCCTTCTCCTGTGGCGTGGCATAAGTATGATCTTGCATTATGAACGAAAGTGCAGTGCAAAACGCGATTAGACTTAGCCAGTAGTACTACACAATGCTTCATGTCCTTCTCTGCTGTTCTTAGCTTTTATAGACTGAAGGACATGGAAGCCTCTGTAGGATTTACCTGTTTTATGTAAATACAGACAAGAAATTCTTCACTCAGGAGGATAATTCAGATTGTTGGCAGAGGCAGTTTGACATAAATGAGGACATGTTTATGACTGTAGACATTGCTTTTAGCTAAATGACTTAAAATTCTACACACTGTCCCTTTAAAAGTGCTATGAGGAGAATCTATTTGCGGCGACATTAAGACTCTGCTACCCATGAGCACACGCGGCGACTGTCGTAATGCTGCGTTCCAGTAACCTTGGAACTTGGAGTGACATCATCTCCAACTTATCGGCGTTCCAGTTGATGTTAGCTACTGTTAGCACGCACTGCATTGTTGTTCACAAATATCACATGAAGAATGTGGTTATCACTATGGCAGCATTTTTGTAAATATAAGTCTAACAATACTATGTATACAGCTGATCTAGAGCGACACACCCCAGTCAGAAGTGCAAATAAATGGATTATTACGGGAGCCAAATAACTGTTCACACTGGGGGCATCCATCTTCCATTGTCAACTCGGGGTTCCCAGTAGGAAATTCCAACTTCAGGGGGCGTTCTAGTAGCAGTTTACTACTTGGAACCCGGAAATTCCTACTTCTGACTAAAACTGGAATGCACCAAGATGTAACCAAAGCCAAAGCATGTGTTTGTTGATGCTAATGAATGCAGCTCAGACCTTCCTCAGAACTCTGCATTGCTTTACAACTTCTTTTTTCAACAACTTACAGAATGCAAAGCGACGAGGTAATGTATCTCTTTCTAGTTACGTAGCGGTAGTTTTTGATGTGTGACAACAAGCAATTTTTGGAAAACTTAGAATTGTAGTTTTGTAGGTGGCTATATATCGCTACTTACAGCCCGGTGCTCTAAGACGTGTAATATAAATAATAAAATAATATAAATTTGCTCTAGTTTAATTGTCTTGTTCCCAAAGTTGAGTATCCAGGCCAGTCCAGCCCTGTCCGACCTGACCGGAAGGCTAAGGAATAGCATTTATAGATAACCTATTTAGATGCTATAAAACTCATCTTAAAGTGTGTATTTAGATCAGGCATATATGTAAAAGTGAGACTTTTTTGTAATATCTTAGAAACTCCTCACAGTCCCTTTAATTAAGGGATCATGTAAATGGTCAAACCAGGACGTGGGCCCTTTAAGTGACACTACACTGCAAAACAAGTACATTTTAAGAAACTGTTGACTGATGGTGAGTACGAGCAAAACTTAGAAGCCTGTTATTGTTAAAGTCTACGTACTCATATGTAGGTTTTAGAAAGCAGTCATTATTTATGTGATAAGTAATCATTTTTAATTGGAACCATGTTTTGGTAGCTCACACGGTGTCATAGATGTCAAGTTTCCCATTTTAAAATTGTCATTATGAAATTACTTAAATCTTAGCATACCAGATGCTGCTGCTATATACAGGAACAAAAAGAACAGCACTTTTTTGGCTAAATAGGAGGTGTAAACATAGCATCCCAGTCAACTTTCCTGAATACTTCTGGCTGCATCCTCAGAGCAGCTCATTTCTACTTTGCATGGACATTTCACTGATGGGAAAAATTCAGAGGGAGCAAAAAGATTAGCTGCCTAGGGCACAAGGGGTTTAGTAGTTTTATCTGTGGATGCTGTCCTGAAGGTCCATCATCTTCTGCCCTATCTATCAAAACAGAGCTCCTAATATTTACTTTTACTTTAGAGGTTAAAGATGACAGAACAATGGTAATACCTTGACCTAAAATGATTCACACATTTATTTGTCTAATGGATTCTGCAAAGGTTGGAAAGTAATATTACTTTCATACAGATAAGTTCACTGATTATTGTTTTGATTAACTGATTGGTTGTTTGGCTTGTTAAGTCTCTAACAAAATGTGAAAATGCTGCAATCACCTAAAAGTTGCACATTTATATACTCACTTAGTCTGCCAAATTAGCCAAACCTCAATACAAAGCCCCAAACCTGTAAACAAATTAAAACAATTAAAAGAAAAGCACAAAATCCCAGAGCATGGTGCTCAAAATTTCCATTTAAAGATGAAGAAACCCCCTAAAACAACAAAAGTAAACAATCTGACCAATTGTGTTAGGGCAGTTCACATGCTTTATTTGCTAAGACCTTTTATGTCACGTAACAGGAGCTGACAGTTATTTAAAATAAAAGTTAAGAACTAAATGATTTAAATGATAGCTCTAAAGCAGATTAATTACCTAACCCCTAACTGCTTAAACCTTTTAGATTTCCCAAAGGTGTTTAGTTCAGAAAAACAAGGACAAAAGCTCCTTCTTGAAAGTAAAATATTCCCTCTCTTCAGGGAAACTTGTGCAATGAAAACACATCTCACTCTGAATTAATGAAGCAATCAACCATCTCAAGCCCTCTTCTATCACATTAGAAACATCTCAGAGGCTATAATCTGCTTTATATCTGAAATACTGAGCAATGAAAACCAGAGTTAGGGCCTGAAATGACTTAGTAAGCTGTAATAACTTTAAAAGGGGACATTTTTAATCATTATTTTTCATGCATTAGAATACTTGGCCACTTATCGCTGAATTAAAGTGATTTGGGAAATATTTTGCGGCCGTATATTTCACGCACTCTATCACCACATGAATGGAAATAGATCTGAAATACATTTCCGGGTCTGTGCGTCCATCTCAAGGGCATCGGTGGAACTCCTGGTGCACTTATGGAGTCACAGAGGGGCTATATTTCACTGCATCACCTCGGCTTTGTTACAGCCGCCGCAATCACGGCATCCCTGCAGATCTATAACTGCCCCATACTCATCAGCGGGGGCTGCGTCCAGATGTGGATGGCTAAAATGAATCCTCCGTATTTTGATGGCCCTCGTATCGCCTGTGATGGATGTGGCGATTACAGATGGCTGTGGTGCTCTCTGTGGCCTTGTCATAAGCGCTTTAACCTCGGTGACATTCGGATTGGAACAATCACCAAGTTTTACTAAGGACCCAGGGTGATCACCTCTGTTCACCCTGGTTCAACTCCACAAATAAAAGATTGAATGTAGAATAGACTTGAGACTTTAATGCAGACAGTTTTCTTAAGCAACATGTCAAATCATCCCTGTCCAACAGTCCGTTGCTAGAATAAATAGAATATGGTAGATACTGTAACTTGGTGGATAATAACATATATTTGTGTTTATGTTTACTTTCATGTTTGTGTGATAGAAAATTCTAATCAATCTTATTTATTCATTTGATAGGGATGATGCAGTTTGATCATTTTTTCCTGATCAGAATTGTGAATTTATTGTTCAAAAGTACATTGAACACAGCCAATATTTTGCCTTAACTCAAGTTCATAGATTCAGTTTTAATGACTGCTTGGATATGATCACAATCACAAATGTTTGAAAAGCCATCTAACTGGTATACATAGAGTACCCCTGATCCAGATGCTATTGCTGGATCAGGAGTCTGTGAACTATGAGTGGGAGAAAAATCGATTCACATAAGTATCGCGATTTTTGAATCTTTGAATCTTTGAATTTTTGATTTTTTTTGTTCAAAAGCCGTGGGTAAAAAGCACAGTGAGCGCAGCAGGCGTTCATGCTCAGCCCGTAAATAACAGTGATGATGATGGGTGGGAAAACTAACTACTTTGAAACTATAGCCTTCTTAAATCTTGATAGCAAAATTGAATATTTTTTTGAAAAAAATCTGGTGCCTAAAGGGATAATAAGCCACTTTTTATATGCAGTCCAGGCTTTTGAAAAGAGAGAGTATAAACAGCTGATTAAAATATATTGCTGAATAAATCCTAAAAACTGACTCACATGTGATGTGTATTTTTCCCAATATAGTCTGTAGGCATCATCATTGTTCATCTTTTTTCTGGTGTTTAAAAAGCTAACTAAAGATTGCACAAATCAGCAATATCGTAGAATCACAATTTAATTTAATTTGAAGGTTAGACCATGAAGTATTTTTGCTTTATTATGTCAAGAAAGGGGCTGGTATTAATCAGTTTTTCTTCTTCCTGCCCCTTTTCGATCATGAAATGGAAAATGTGACAGAACTTATAAATGTACAGCATGTGACCTGTAATTTCATGATATGGAATAAATTGAAAAAAATAAATGAATAAATAATCAAATCGGCATCTAAAAAACCGCAATAAATCGAATCGGGAGAAAAGTGAATCGTCCCAGCCCTACTGTGAACTCTGTGAGACCTCCTGTCCCTTTAGGGCAACGCTGTCCGACCCAGGTCGCCCTGATTGGCTGAAAAATCTTTTGTAACTGCTCAGTTCAGTGCTGCCCCATGCCATGTTTTGATTTGTGGGGACTGCTGGCACCATATAGTGGGAAAGGGAAAAGTACTGATACCACAGACTTTTTATCTTGTGCCTAGAAGTCCTCCATCATGTGGAGAAGACATGCTAAGCACACAAAGGGTATATAAAACTTGGAAAAAAAAAAAACCAATACATAATGTGACCTCTTTCATAGAGAGAGCAAACAGTCCAGATGTAGAGCTATGACAGTACTTTGCATATTCTGTCTTTATACAAAAACTTGGTGAAAGGTTCAGGGCTCATATTTCTAAAACATCTGAAAACCAATTAGAGAAAACATAAAAGCACAAAACTTTCAAGGCTCAGTAGATTTTCTTTTCAATAGGTGGCAATGATAGGTTTATTTGTCCACTATTTTCAGGGATTGGTCATATAATGATGAAAGGTTTTTGTTTGCAGAAGATGAAGCTTCAGTCCAAACTGCCAGAAAATATGAGCATTGAGAGATAATTATAAAATGCATAAACATCTGCGATGCCTGGGATGACTTATCAGTTTCAAACAATAAAGGTTGTTCTTTACTGTTTTTGTAATATTCTTTATGTTTTACTTTCATCAAACTATCCATTGGGACTGGGCTTTGGAGAGATTGGAGAGACTCAGCAAAATGGTCATTTAGACAGTACACACTTGAAAATCTCTGGAATATCATTCACTCGAAGGTGTTGGATGTGGTCAATAGGAGTTGGAAAAACTTGATAATACATACTTTGTGATATTTAGTTACAAAGGCAAAAACCTTGATGCTCCCATATTTGTGGAAGGAAAAGTAATCAAAACGTTTTTAGGTGTCATGATTAATGATAATATCATCTACCGGTAAATATCACACATTATTTTCATATAAGAGGAAACATAAAAACTTACACAGGGAATGGTTTATCAGATGATACAGCATTGAAACGTTTACATAACTCAATGACTGTCTCACATCTGACCCACTGTGATGAAGTTTGGGGAAGTGCTCGGAAAATATACCCACTTTTGTTTTACAAAAAAGAACCATTAGAGTGAAAAGCAGAAGCAAGTATAGAGATTCAACAAACCCATTAAGCTGTTCCAATTTACTGAATTCAAGTGGTGGTTTTCAAAGTATCAGGTGGGCTTCCCCAGTGGGGTGGGGTAGGAATTCAGATGCCAGATGAGAAAGCAAACCAGCAGAACCCAACAGAACCTGGACATGATGATGATAGTGATATTAAGGTTACATGAAGTTTGCTTGGTTAAAGAAAAAAAAAAACAGTCAATATGTAAGATAAGAAATAATCTCTGCCTGTAGCACAACATGGCAGCATCTGTGTCCAATTGTACTTGAAGCAGTTTGCTGCACTTACTGAAGTTGTTCCTTCCAGTCTAGATTATTCAATGGTCAGGTGGTCTAAAAAATTCTTAAGCACTGTAGATGTTTAAGCAATACTGTTCATGAGCATTTTTTTTTTTGTTATTAATGATTAAACACCTGTTATCCATGCTTATAAGTTAGAAATAAATAAATTCATTTTTGAAGCCTTTTTTTGTAAGTGTGTGGAGTGTCAAGGTGTAACAGACATAACATTCTTGCAAGAAAGGTGTACTCTTACACAGTTTATAAAACTCCTGATTTAGGGGAATTAAATATTCTTCAGATGAGGTATAAAGCTCGTAGGAAAATCCTACAAACCAACATCCAGAAAGATTTGAAAAAAGAAAGTCATGACGAATTCAAAAGACTAGAGATATCTTAAAAGTAGTGATTTAGAACCAGACTGTGAGATATCAATGTGAAAGGAGTCAGTTTGTGAAACAATTTTTACCGAGATACAAAAGAATCGGAATCCAACGTTGTATTTAAACTGAAAAATGACCCATAATGCTTATTATTTTGTGACCCTATTTGTCTGGTAACCTGTAAATTGCCCCAAAGGAAAAATAATCGCAATCATCCCACTTTTTTGGTCTTTTTGTCTTTTATTGTATTTTGTTTTATCTTGCTCTATGATTTGTATATGCAGGATACTTACGTTTGGACATCTCCCTCTGTCCCATGTTAAATATGTTTCCTTGGCAGATTGATTGATCGTTCATGTTGCTGACTGGCTGTATGCATGAATGCACATTGGAAAGCTACAAATGAATTGCCCCTTGTGGGATAAATAAAGTTGTCTGAACTGAACTGTAAATTGAATCTCAGTAACTTATAGTGGCATGCGAATGACGCCTTCGGCCTACAGCTGTTTGATTTAAATGTATTTGTTTTATTATGTACCTTAATAATTAGTGCCTTGTAAAAGAGGGCTGGGTCATATGTTCTTCTTTTTGCATCTTTTCATTTAAGATTTGATTTTTAACTTAATGTCTTTGACCGATCAGTAAAGAATATGAACATATACATTTCTGATGCTACAGATATGACATTGAGTCACTTGTCTCTGCCAGTTGTTGAAAAAGGATAATTGAGAAAACAATTGGACAACCTTTTGTGATCTCAGGGGCAGCCTGTCTAAATGTTTTAAATGAATCTTTCAGATGTCCGTTGTGTAGAATAGAATCTTAAAAGGAAGAGGTATCAGCACAAAAAAAGTTCTGCTATGAGCTTTGTCCAGTAATGAGGAAAGAAAAAGTTTTTTATTGCTTGTTCTAAACACTCTGAAGTGCTTTGTAGCTGCAGTTTAATGGTCAGATACAATTCACGCTGTGTCTGGTAACTCACAGAGAATTGCACTGAATTGACTTTCTGAGATTGCTTTACACTCACAATCTCACACTTTCTCTTACTCCAAAGTAGACTAAAACACACCATTAAAGTATACTTGAACATTGTTTAACCCATGTTTGCTTCTCCTGTCTGTAAATAATCCTGTGAAAAAAATCATTACAGTGAAAAAAACAAAGCCATATTTGTGAAGGCTTCAGCTCAAACTGTGCCTCTATCTGGAGCTGTGGGCACATTTTAACCTTCTCCATAAATTCAACCTCAAGCCATTCACTTTTCATTAAGCTAAACCTTTTACACCTCACGCTGTTGAACCATTATACCCGAGACCCCATCAATAAAGGTCAACCTTTCCATTCCCAGGGCTGATCCATCATCCAAACTATATACCTTTATCTTTCACGTAGTATCTGCACTCTCTCTCTCTCTGAACTGAGAGCTTCTTGAATGTTTTTTTGACACAGCAGCCAGCACAGAGGGTTATTTTTCTATAAAGAGGTTTTGTTTACCCATAGGTGTTCCCACTCCATATGCTTTGGAGTCGATGAGGCCTCCGATCTGCGTGAGGTTGCAGTTACGTTGAGTGACAAACTCGATGGTGGTGGACTCCATGAGGAAGGCGTAGTCAGAGGTGAGGACCCGCTGGATGCCCTCCTCCACGTCTTTCACCATCACAGACTGACGCCTGCTGTTCATGAACTCCCACATCTTGTCATAGGTGGAGATTTTTGTTTTCTGGAAAAAGACAGAGGATGGAGGAGGAGTTGGTTTTGTAGTGATGCAGAGAAGACAGTTTGTTGTTAACACTAAGATCTAATGCTAAAATAAATTCTTATGAGTTACAGTTGATCACTGGGTTTGATCTGGCTATATAATTGGTAGAAGACGCAGAAAGACAGTGATAAAGAGGACAAAACCTGTGGACCAATGGCAAACTTAAACAGATTTGTCCTTGAAGTACCAAGTTTGAGGACATTTTATTACATTAAGATTTTTCAGAAAATTATAGATCATACCTCAAAACTCACAAAACAGTTCTGCAATATGTTTTCACTTCATTTGACCAATCAGTGAAAATTATTTCCTATTCAGAGTTTATTTATTGTAACCAAATGATAAAGCATCAGCATCCATCTTCATCTACAGCAATAATAAAATAAAAACAGTGTAAATTGGTCAATGATATTAATCATAATGACAGCTCAAGCAGGACACAGAGTCAAGATTTCTATCATGTCAGCATTCCATTGTTAAATAGCCAATCCAAATCTAGCCCATCACTGTTCATAAGCAGCTGATAACTGCCTAACAGTGTTAGTTTGGTTTAGTAATTATTTTCATCATAGTTTTTGTCAACAACTTTTTATCCCCTGACGAAAACTAGACTATAATTTAAAAAACAAGTGTACATAAACTACATAAAGTCTGCATAAAACTAAATAAACTTACATTTTGACAAAAAAAAAAAAATTCATTCATTCATTTTCTATACCCGGCTATCCCTTTCGGGGTTGCGGGGGGCTGGAGCCTATCCCAGCTATCATCGGGCGAGAGGCGGGGTACACCCTGAATCGGTCGCCAGTCGATCGCAGGGCCACATAGAGAGACAGACAACCATTCACGCTCACACTCATACCTAAGGACAATTTAGAGTTACCAATTAACCTAATGAGCATGTTTTTGGTCTGTGGGAGGAAGCCGGAGTACCCGTAGAGATCCCACGCATGCACGGGAAGAACATGCAAACTTCACACAGAAAGGCCCTCCCGACCCGGAATCAAACCGGGAACCTTCTTGCTGTGAGGCATTTGCTCTACCAGCTGCGCCACCGTGCAATAAAAACTAGACCAAAATGTTTGACAGAGACTAAATCCAATTAGACCTAAGTTTGTCATGTAGAGAGTAGAGACAAATTGGGAATAGATCCAATAACAGCTACTTTGGTTGTGTGGAAAGGTTGGATGAGTTAAGATGGATATCTGATCACATCTGCCTTAGCTTAATGGTGGTGGGACACAAGTCTAAAACATGACTTCAGAAATTCAAAGAAACATAAAAAATGCCTTACATTTAACACTTCACAGTTAAGTTGACTAAATTTACAGTAGATTTTGCAGCTAAAATGCTGTGAAATTTGATCAACTAACACTAGACTATTTTTTTTTTTAATTAGATAACTAAATTATGACTCAAACTAAAATATTTTTAGTCAAAAGACTGAAACTTCAACTAAATTAAAAATTGCTGTCAAGATTAACATTGCTGTCTACTCTTTGCTGCTCCCTCTGCAAGCTGCTTTGCAACCTGTCTCCACTCCAGTTCCAACTTCATACCATTTTCTGACTTAATTAAAATCATACTTTCATCAATGCTTGGTCTGGAAACGATTTGGCTATTTTTCTGCCTGTTATGCTTTCCATGGAGGTGTAAGGTAGGCAGGTAGGAATATGTGCTGTTCCTTCTTATGGCTTCCACAATAAGCAGGTAGAGTCTAAATTGGAGCTAAATTAAAGAAACTGCCCCGGTGTCTTTCATTGACAAAGTGGTCCTGACAGAATCAAGATGATTTAATGCTGGGTAGCTGAGTTTATCTTTGCTCATGAAAAAAAGTGCAATACCCAAATATTCATCATACATTTTTGTCATCATGGAGTCATCCCAACTTTTACAAAGATCCAACCTGACTTAAGTTGTAACATAAGCCTAAGTTGTGTTAATATTATCTCCATCTTTATTAGTGTTAGGCTGAGGATATATTATTAATTGTGTAGAGACAGACTCACAAAGGTTGCGACATGTTCTTTTAACAGTTTGCTCGCTGTATTGCACATCATCCAGAATTAAAACAAAGCAGATGCAAGGCAAAAATACTTAGATAACTTCTATTTAGCTGAAGGCAAATGTGAAAACTCCCTGTAGTACCACAGAGCTGTGCACACTTCTAGAAGAACTCTTTTTAAGGTGTAAAAGTTACATATTGTTGCCATAGGAGCCCATGTTGTACTATTTTCATTCAAGCAGCTGTGCATAAAGGCCTGTGTCAAGAGCAACTGTTTTTTTATGTTGTTGTTTTTTTGTGTGTTTTCAGCACTTACATTCAACTCAAATCCAATTTAACGCAACATTTTTGTGTTTTGCATCCTGAGCATAAAACCGCCCTCAGCACCAGCTGCTTCTGCTCGAGGTGCTGCCAGTGCTCCCAGTTGAAAGCAGTTCAACTTCTGGAAAAGGGCTTTGCTTTTCCTCACTTCTACCTTACTGATCATTAAAATCAAGGAGTGGGACTTCCAAGGTCAGCTTTGTTTAAAGCAAAGGAAAAGAGAGGAAAAGTGAACTGTGTAATTGAGGGAACAATTATCTTCAGGTGTATAAGAGATGGGACATGATTTTGTTTTGAACTTTGAACTGGGCAACTTTTGATTTTCAACATATTTGTTCTCTCAGGTATACGGTTCAACTCTGTGCTGCCTAAAATAATCTAAAGTCATAATGATTATTCGTTTAAGAAGACCCACACACAATCAAGTACCTTAAAGAATGCCATGGTGGCCCCATCTTCCACCACCCCATACAGAATCTTGGTTTGCTTAGCCAGGTCATCAGCTGAGTCGATGGGTGACTCCATCCTTTCCACGGTGAGGAAGGCAGCTAAGTTGGCCGTATACGATGATATGATGATGAGTGTGAAGAACCACCAGATGCCTCCCACTATCCGAGTCGACAGCGCCTTGGGCATGAGCTCTGAGCCTAGTGTGAGGGAAGTGTCACACTGATAAATGGATTCATCTCAGCATACTCTAATCTTTTATTCAAGTTTATTAGAAGAAATAATATCAGATTAGTTCCTTTACAAATTCAAACTTTTTTCAAGTACTCTTCTTGGTTTTCAGCTCAGGCAGATGTGCCACTTGACTTGAGCTGAAACCATTGAGGGAGTGCTTAAAACGAGATGATTGTTGGGTTTCAAACAAGTGAAATTATCTTGTCTCAGTCTTAAGTGAGAGCTTTAAATAACTCTCCAGAATAAAACATCTCTTCATAACAGAAATGAATCCTTTCAAATCAAACACATTCAGTATTGAAACACAGAGTGGAGAAGTGACAGGCTGTTTGGGCCAGAGAGTCATGTACCCAAGGTAACCTCACATCCTGACTCCACACCCCACTGATCTCTAGGTGCTGATTGGCCAGCAGCAAGGGAAGAGGACACTGGGTAATATAGTTCTATCATGGAGTCTATGTATAGCATTAGAATGCATATCAAGATGGACAGGGTGGCAGATGCTTGGAGGTGAAGCCAAAAGCTCCTTCTGATGAGATGTACACACTGCCTCATCCATATTAAAAGATGGGTCAAGGGATAAATTACTCATGAAACATAAGTCAAACATTTCTTTGAGCATGAACACTGTCCTGATAAGGCATGTTCACAGATACTTACAGTTAATATTTCAGCTGTACATTGTACATTTCCTATAATGCTGTCACAATGTACCATAATGCTTCAAGAGGAAAAGAGCTATGTATTTGCATGAGCATGTATGTACACATGGAGGTATATTTATATATTATATGCTTGTTTTTTTGTTTTTTTGTGAATCATCTCGTTTTTGGTTTCTCTCTTCCCACTTGACACCATGAATTATGTAGCTTAAGATGTATAGTAGGCGGGCATTAATAAGCTTTGCTTCTGCCTGAGCCTTTTTCAGTAAAAGATGTGTATTGTCTTTTTTCTTTTGCTGCTTTGAAGTGTATATATGACTGAAATAAACTCAACTAAAACTAAATCCTCGTATTGCTGAATATCTACATCTAAAATTAACCATGTCACTCATTAAATGTTTTTGTTTCCCATCTGTTTCATACTCATATAAACTATCACAACACTGCCAGTTGATCTCATTCAAGCAGTGACTTTGAACTCTTGATGAAAACCACTAGTATTGATATTGTACTGGCAATGGAATCGATGAGTACATTCCTAGTCTTGGCACAAACTTATGCTAAATTATTAAAAAGGGCAGCAGTAAAGATAGGATAAACAATAATAATGATATGTAAGCAGGTCTTAAGTAATACCGACATTTTTTGCTGCTTAAACAACATTTTGTTTTTACTCTTTATTCTATAAGCACCGTTTAAATCTACTCTCCTCATATAAACACATATAGGTTCACTCAATGTTGCTGTGAGCTAAGTAGATCAAATTAAAAACCCATTACATGCACATTTACTCCAAGTCTGCCTTCCTGCCTGCAAACCTCCAGAGATCTCCCTCGGTTGCCGCTGGCCTGAATAATACAACTCAACCCTCAGAGACAGTGGGATACGGAGAGCTCGAGCTCCACAGAGCAACAGCAGCCACAGGGCGGAGGCAACTACCTTGCTGCATGAGAGCCCCAACTCCAAACCAGAAACTATTGAGCAGCGTAAAATTGTTTTCCACTACGTCGGAGTCGGGGTTGCATGGATGCGGGTTGTACCACTCGTACGGGCTAAACCTACAGAAGAGGAAAGCACAGAGACAGAGATGTTAGCAAAAGGACAAGAAGAGATTATACAGCACATGCAGAAGGTAGGGCCAGGAAATATAGAGTTATACAGAAGAATTTGAGACAAGACACTGGGTATGATTATATAATTTGTAACAGTACAGTTTATGCTGACATTAAGTAAGAAAAGAGATGCAAGTCTCAGTGCTCAGTAAAAAGTGATGAATGCAGTAATCAGAAAATTATGATACCTGTTTGATAGCTTGGCAACAAATCGGAAGTCCCACACAAACAATTTTGTATCAGATTTTTGTCCCTTTTAGTAGAGTGTGTGACCTGATTTCAGGCTTGTTTCACCATTGAATTATCTAGTGTGAGTTTCCATTACAACTTCTTTTAAACTGCTCACAACTAAATCAAAAGCTTACATCTTAAATTGAGAACTGATAGTATTCCTGTTAGTTTATTTCTTGACCAAAAAAACGAAGGAAACAGAAGCCTTAGACAAAGCAATAGAATATGATCATCATACTTTGGTGCTCTGACTTTGAAGCCCAAGCTTTACACACTATGAGATCTTGAGTCTGCCGATTCTTTGTGTGGTCTCACAGTCTGACTGAATTGTCTGGAGTGCATTTGGATGATAACAAGTCGAAATATCAGCTAAGAATGTGTTCAACTTTTCAGTCTAGCAAAGATTTGAAAATCATCTGGTGTGTTGCCAGCCTCATTTGCACATAAGTGCTGGAAAAAATACAAAAACTCCCTTCCTCATTTCCATTTACACTTACTTTTTGATATTTAATATTTATGCAGCTAAGTAGAGATTCTCTCTTATTTCGAAACAAGGCTAAAAAGCACTAAAAATATTAACTTTTGGATACGACAAAACTTAAAAACAACGGAAATGTTATCATTTTTGATGACTTTGATGCTTGAGAGATAGATAATACTGACTCTCTTAAGATATGGGAATGTAAGATAGATAGATAGATAGATAGATAGATAGATAGATAGATAGATAGATAGATAGATAGACAGATAGACAGATAGATAGATAGATAGATAGATAGATAGATAGATAGATAGATAGATAGATGGATTCATTCCATTGCCAAAGTAGCTTAATCAGACAAACAAGACAACAGAGGTACATGTTAATGTAAAACTGCGGTTCAAGCATAAATAAAACTGAATGTGCATGAATTAAAGTAACTTTAAATGAAAAGGTGTGTATGTACAGTACATGTATAAAAATGAGGTATAACAGTACAAGAGTTAAGCGCACATAGACTGTATCAATGTATGAATTAAGAACAGTTTACATTTCTTCAACTGAGATTTGATTTACAATTTTGCATATTTTTTTTACAAGAAGAATAAATGGATTCACAAAATTACTAGTGTATGGGACATCTATTTGTATTGCCATTGTATAAAACAGGTATCAACATTACTTTATTTTCCTGATGAGTGCATTTAAGTTTATTATTCTGTTTTCACAAACCTTTTCATTTGAATCATATTTATTTTATAAAAATATATTATGAATTCTTAAACTACAGTAACATATTTAACAGAAATTGCAACAAAAAAGCATCTAAAATATAGAGAAAAGTTTTTGGTCTTTATTTTCCTACCCTAACAGAAGTCAAACTTAAACACATTGTGAAAGGTAATAAAGATGTTGTAAATGTGTAGGAATCCTGCATTGCCTCTGGGTGAAAGCTCCTGCAAAGCAAATCATCCGGGCTTTCGCAGGGATCAACTTATTGGCATATTCAAATGCCATCAGTTTATTGTGAGGACAGATCAATAGGATGGAATAACACTGTCACTGGCGATAATGTCCCTGCGCGTGATGATCTTCCGAGCTCATTTGGATTCACTGACTCAGGCGGTGCTGTTATACGATTCCCTGAGCGAGTGCAATCACTGCTTCGCTGCGGGTGCCATATCCTCCTCCGACCCCTGACATGAGACTTTTCTTTTCCCAATCCTAAGCTCCTCTCTTCCTTTCCCAACACTCCCTATCCTGCACCTCATTTCCCCTCCAGATTGCCTCCCTTTTCCTCTGAACCTCCCCTTTTTCACCCCCATCCTCTCTCCCTGTTCCACACCCGCCTGATTGTCACTGTCTTCAGGTCAGTTGTGGACATTTCTCATTTATTATCCTAAGCAAAAGTGGCACAGCATTAGCGGTGAGGTGATTGGGTTAGCGGTAAGCACGGGAAGTGATTAGATAGATAGATAGATAGATAGATAGATAGATAGATAGATAGATAGATAGATTCATTCCATTGCAGAGTTGCCGCGCTCCATCAGGTGTGGTGTTTAGGGAGCTTTTTTTTCCCCGGCATGCTGCATGCTAATCAGCCCGCGGGTTATATTTATCTTAAGGTTCAGACTGCATGGCAATGGGATGCAGTTTAGAGGCACACAGGGACGTATATAGACAGGTTTACAAGACACAGAGCGACGTTTACATCCGCAAACTGAATGTTATAGACAGGCGATTTGATCTACATACAGATGTGATTTGCAGGATAATTAACAGGCTTCTTTTACAGGCATGCTGCAACGTTTTGGTCATATTGCTCCCCCTTTACAGCAATCTCTTCAGTCCCTGGAGAATCATCCGTGCTGCATGGACATGGTTGTGATGACACACTATAATTCTTCCTGTCAACCCCATCAGGACGCCTGATTTGCTGGAATGTCAATGAGCTCGGTCTCCTTGAAACCACAACAGGCAACTGAAACAGCACAATGGCCTTGTGGAGGAGCTGTATGCCGAATGAATCCTGCGGTGTGTGTGCATCTGCCCTTGCATGTGTGTGTTTGAAGCCTCTGGCGCAGGGTTTGTTTGCGCATGTGCCTCTGTATAGCTGTGTGGGTGTGCGTTTGTCTGTGGTAGCTTCTGTTCTATTTGCATTGGCTCAATCAAATATTTTCTCTGATGGTTTATTTATGTTGTTTGGATAATGCCGAGCTGCAGCCTGAGGCTCATCGTGGGTGTCGTCAGATACTCGCCGCAGGTTAGGTCGTGTAAATCTGTGTAAATCTATACAACACTCTCTTGATTGGATTGTGTTTGTCCCTCTGAGCCCCTACATGTGGATCCTCTGTGTGACCTTTTGCCTGCAGCCGGTCCCTTCGTATTCCAGAGGGTCGTGTTCTGCACACCGATCTCCAAGGAGAAAAAAATAAAGGCCGTGCAACATGCTACATGGACGTAAGGTCACCTCCTCATGCCTAGCGTGTTGAAGTGCACCTTGAATTCTAAAAAGATCCTTCCCCCAGTTTTTGCCCTGGTCTTATTTCCATGTCCTCTCTCAGTCAATCTGACAGGGATAATAGATCTATGCCTTGCTACTTTGTTGTGTTGGTGGAATTAGTGGTAACACCTTGGTCCTTCAGGAGTTGCAAGAGCTTCTGATTACATAAAACACATGAAACAGGGATGTCATGATACACTTAACCTAAAATTCATAACATATTAGGACAATTTTTCATCTCCATGGTCAAATTTAAATAAATAAACTAAAGTTAAGACACGTTATAAAGTCATGCTGTCTGTTCTTTTAATTTTTTCTTAGGAAGGGTTGTATGTTTCACTACGAAAACCCATTGGCCACAGTTATATTGATCAGGTCTGTCTTTGGAAGAAGATAACCAGCCTGGAAATTAGGCTACAACTGCTGCAGATGGGGCCAAGAGTGCTTCATGATTTACTGATTAAAGGTGAGAGCAAACTTACACAAATACATTGGAGTATCTGTGTACTCTACTAAACACATTAACGAAGCTTTGCTCCCATAAAAGCCAGCCTATTTGTTTTGATTCTTCTTAAATCCAGGTGGAGATACACACAGGCTCAGTGTGCCAAAGAGGTATCAAAATAAAAGAGTTTGTCTGCATAAAGGTAAAGAATAGTAAAAGTGTTAAGCATAAAGTAGAATAACCCCGACACTGTTTTTAAAATCATTTGTTTGAACCAAAAATTCTGTAAATTATGTGTAGCTCTCGGCTCCATCTGCAGCAATGTTCCACCTAACTTTTGTTTTTAATCTGTCCCTCCAGTGGAGAAGCTAAACAGAGCAACTGTGGCTCACATTATAAAAGACCGACCCAAAGCAAAAGTGCCTTCTGCCAACACAAAGTCAATAATGCATCATCAGCATAAACTGTTAATATTTTTGTCGAACTGTAATTTTTTTGTGAATTATTGTTAAATCCTGGTGTTACATTGCAATTCAAATTGTGCCTTCTTCTTCTCAGGTGGGTGTTTTCAGCTGTAGAAGAAAAGGTTGTGCAATCTGGGACAGTAGCTTCGGTTTTTTCTTGGTTTTAATAAAGAGCTGAATCAATTCTACCCCATACAGAGCCAGAAGAAAATGCATTTCTCTGGAGCTTGAAATGAGATAGCTTATTTAGTCGAGAGGGCGGGAAAAAAGAAAGGAGGGTGTGTGTGTGGGATGCTGTTCAAAGACATGAATCCCCTTCGAGATTGAGGTGTTTAGTGTTTTATTGTGCAAAACGGGGAGTTCATGAGCGCACTCTTCTCACTCCATTTGCAAAAGGGGGGATTAAAGGGAAATAATATACTCTGCGTTTAGGGGATTGTCCGGTCAATCTGTGGCCGTGCAATCAATACTGCTATTATGAGGGGAAAACCTGCTCAGCGGAGTGAAGGAAACATCGCACTTTAGGTTTAAAACTTTGCTGAATATCTTGGTCACAGGCACAATTTATTGCTGTAGTGTGCAGAAACAAGGGCTCGATGCATGCACTAGACAAGAGCATTAGAATTTAATCCAAGCACTGAGGCCATTTCATTACAACAAAAGAAATATAAAGATAATGCATGCTAATCACTTACCCAACCAACCGTGAAAACAAAAAAAAGGGATAAAAAACTCTGCATATTCTGAACTAACTTAGGTGACAGTTGCTGCTTTTTTTTCTCGGGTGTGATCATTTTGCCGGTAACATTTGATGAGATGTGCATTAAACCCCAAACCTCTCAAGAATCGCGGAGGAAGTAGAAGAAGAGGAAGAAGAGAAGCGGAAGAGAAAAATAGGAGGAGCCCTGGGGTTAATACTCATCTTTCTGTATCGGTCATGCATCGAGGGGCTTTTAGAGGGGTCTGAATTCTGTCATTGTGCTAGTACATTTCTTACAGCCGATTAAAGGGTATATAATAGTCCATTGCTTTTACACTTGCTGATGCTTGAGCAGAATTATATTGTAGAATCAGCTTCTTTTTTAACTTTGTACCAGTGTTTTTCTTGTTTTAGCTCACTTACTTTGGAGTGGAATGGCAATAAAATCAAGGGAAACATCTTTTCTCCGTCTTTTAAATCATTTATTACATTATTTTCAAGGAGCTACTTCATGACTGAGAGGTAATTATTTACACAATGGATTAAATTAAAAAGAACTTTTCTGGGTGATGAGTTCAAGGTGCTGTGGCAGCTGTGAAAGCTGAGATTTTTTGTTTTGGCATATAACTGTAAAATGATTTTTTTTTTAAACTGCAAATCCTTTTTGCACTCGAGGGCAATTATGACGGCAACAAAGGATTCAAAAGTTCATGTAAGCTTTTGAGAGTCCTTCACAGAAGTGTATAGATAAGGGATGTACATTTTTAACCCATTACATTTTGACATGAGGAGCTTCTTTCTGATAGGTTGCTTTAAGATGATGTCACTTTGCTGCAAATTACCCCTAATGGGAGACAGGAAGTGAATTTTAAACAGAGCACAGTCAAAACGCCTACATCCTGTGCTGCTTATGTCAACTGATTGAAAAAAGGGGAAAAAAACAACAACATATGTTTGATCATGACAGCACTAAAAATAAAGACAACTTGTAGCATGCGTAACAACTTCTTGGAAGGTGCAGATACAATCATAACTTCATATATCTGACTATAATCTTGTGAAATACACAAAAAACTGTGATATTTTGAATTGTAAGTGATATTTTACAATACAGTGACTTCGCGGTGTCCCATCTCTTTTGTTGTGCAGGTGCACAGAAAGTTGAGAAGAACTAAATTTTGGCGTGGGCAAAATTTCAACAAAAGCAGATTTATATCCCTTTCCCACTGGCAGAAAAAAAAACATTTAAGCAAGATATTAATTGGCTCCTGTCGGCAGTGGGAAAGGCTCTAATCAGCATTCAGACCCACGACAAGTGACCCTGCAAGGAACACGGGTTTCTATCAATTCGCCTCCGATCGGCTCCAGTGGGAAAGTAACACCTGGGTAAGCGCGCTAATTTACAGGACGATGCTGGTGTAGCGAGCCTATATCTTATATTGCGCCAGTAACTTGAGGCAACAAAAGGATGCTGACATCTCAGCAACAACTTGTCCACCTTCGTATTATCGCTGCTCGAATGTCGTTCAGACTGCACTGAGTTTGTACATTTTGAAAGAGGGACAAAAGTGCAAAGTACAGGTAACATTTGACCAGTGTGTCCACAGCTTCCATGCTCCTTTCCAATGTTTACCTGGCTGTGTTTTGGCATGCTGATGATGTCATCAATATGATGACATTAGCTTGATGCATGAGAGGAAAAAAAAACATTGACGTAGTTCATCTGCTGCTGATTAGACCTGGGAAAAAGTCACTTGCAGATTATTGGCGAGTTTACCCACATTTAAAAAAACTATTTTTACACGCTATGTGTAGCTGCAAAGCAGTATTAGTTTTACTCTGATCTATGAAAACTTACTCTCAGTTGAAAATGAGTTGGTGTCAAAAACAGGTGGGACAATGATGTAACAGAAAATAAAATCCATAGGTGTCGCTGTTGGATATATAAATCTGAACTTTTTACTCTGAATCTGTAAGTGATACTTACAGAGTAAATCAGCACTTAAGGCAATATTTGCATAAAATCTTTGTGTTTCTGAATAATTCAAACACAGCTGTATATCTCAAAATGACTGTCCATCTCTCTTGTAGACGAGAAAACAATCAAAAACACTGGTATGTTCCTTTAAAGTGACATTTTAAGGTTTAACATGTTTTGTTTTAAACCATTCTTTTATGACTTTACTCATATAGAACAAAACCAAAAATGACTAAATGCGTCTGTTTTCCGTTAGCTTTACAGCATTGATCATTTTCTCTAAATGAATTCCCCTCTTCAGGCCCGGAGGGAGAATCTGCTTCGTGTTTGTGAGAGCAGGCAAACGTGAGGTGGGGGTGGGGGTGATGGGGAGGGTTGACATGTTACCTGGCTATGACAAACAGCACACAACTGACACCCAAGCAAGCCAGCAGAATATACATCCAGATATCGGGCGAGAGGGGGTTGAGGAAGGAGAAGACGCCCGGGTTGGTGCCGTTGGGCTTGCGGTACAGGATACTTATCCCAAGCGTCATGAAGGGCTTGGAGAAATCGATGACCTTCTCTCTGACGTAGGTGATAGCTAGAGGAGCCACCGCCAGGTCTGCTTTCTGTAACGAGATAAAAGACGTGGAGAGGAGCAGGTGTTTGAGTCCAGCAATAAAAGACGGGTAATTAAATTAACATCTGATTCCTGTCGACAGGCGTTATGAGTGCAGTAAGGAAGAGTCATATCAGAGGAGAGAAGACAGCAGGAGGGTATTTGTTCAGAAAGATTTGCAGGTAGGAGGCTGAGTGTTTTCTGAAAATTACACGTTATGTGTCTGATCCTTCTTGTGTCGTGTCACAGGTGACAACAATTTTTGGATTAGGTTAATCTGTGACAAATGTGTCCCACCCTCAGGAAGATTAGCAGATTTTGATGCTCAACGCTGACTCCGAGTTACTTTTGTATAACAGCTCTTAGAAGTTCTGTGAAAAAAGGTGCATTTTAAACAGCATTCTCCTCCATGCAAGTTTGATTTGTTTTGTGCTTTGAAGCAAGCAGCAGAGGTGAGGGCAATATGGGTTTGAATTGTGAAGTGAATGTAATCTGTCTTTCCTGTCTTGAGAAAAAGTAATCATCGCTGCTCTGGGTACTCTTTGATTTGTGCTAAATGATTCTATCTGTGTATATTTACTTAAATGTGTTTGCTTAGTTTAGACAATACAAATTGATTTAATAGTAGAAGTATTATTCTTAAATATGACATGTGAACTTTTTGCAATGCTTACTTTAAGGTAAGCCAGCAAGTGTACCTCGTGGTAAAGACATAAAAAGGTTGATAATTAGATTTTTCATAAATGTACAATTACAGACATGGATGGAAAATGCTGATTAACAAGTCAAATTTCTTTATTTGACTCAGTGTAGTGCTGACTAATGCTGCAGTTGCAGAGAGCACCTAATTTTGGAAACCTTTTGAGTTTCTGTGTTGTGCAAACTTGGAATATTTTGTTTTAATTATCACCTCCTTAGTCTCTGTGGGGCCATTTCAAATCATGATTACAAACTGCCTGCTCTGGAGGCTAGTTAGTGAGTGAGTCTATTTTTGACTGTGCTCTGCTGTTTGTTTTTGCTTGTTATATTTTAGAGCAACAATTTCTCCTCTGTTTCAAGGAAATTTTTCTGGTTCAGTTTCTTTCCTGGTTAGTTCGGGACAGTTTAGGAAAATTTTCCTGACATAAAGGAGAAAGGAGCTGAGCTTCCGCTCACGGTTCTAGCAAAGCTCTGCCCTAAAACTTCACTTTAGGGAAGAGGTTGAGATAGATTTTTTTTGGAGTGGGTGGAAATTTGAAGTTTGTTTTTGATAAATTCTCATCTGAGGATGCAACAAAAATATGTATTCAAAGTGAGCCAATGACCTCTTCAGGGGTGGCCATAAAAGTCACTTTTAACATCTTTAAACTACAATACCCAAAACCAGTGAAGTTGGCACGTTGTGTAAATTGTAAATAAAACAGAATACAATGATTTCCAAATCCCTTTCAACCTATATTCAATTGAATACACAGCAAAGACAAGATACTTAACGTTCGAACTGGTAATCTTTATTTTTGGCAAATATTAGCTCATTTGGAATTTGATGCCTGCAACATATTTCAAAAAAGCTGGCACAAGTGTCAAAAAAGACTGAGAAAGTTGAGGAATGCTCATCAAACACTTATTTGGAACATCCCACAGGTGAACAGGCTCATTGGGAACATGTGGGTATAAAAGTAGCTTCCCTGAAATGCTCAGTCATTCACTTATTCATGTAAGCAGTAAGGCCGAAAACTAGCACTGACTGCCCGTGACCTTCGACCCCTCAGGCGGAACTGCATCAAAAACCGGCATCACTGTGTAAAGTATATCACCACATGGGCTCAGGAACACTTCAGAAAACCACTGTCAGTAACTACAGTTCTTCGCCACATCTGTAAGTGCAAGTTAAAACTCTACTATGCAAAGCCAAAGCCATTTATCAACAACACCCAGAAACACCACCGGCTTCGCTGGGCCCGAGCTCATCTAAGATGGACTGATGCAAAGTGGAAAAGTGTTCTGTGGTCTGACGAGTCCACATTTCAAATTGTTTTTGGAAACTGTGGTCGTCGTGTCCTCCGGACCAAAGAGGAAAAGAACCATCCAGACTGTTATAGGCGCAAAGTTCAAAAGCCAGCACCTGTGATGGTATGGGGGTGTATTAGTGCCCAAGGCATGGGTAACTTACACATCTGTGAAGGCACCATTAATGCTGAAAGGTACATACAGGTTTTGGAGCAACATATGTTGCCATCCAAGCAACGTCTTTTTCTTTGACGCCCCTGCTTATTTCAGCAAGACAATGCCAAGCCACATTCTGCACGTGTTACAACAGCTTGGCTTCGTAGTAAAAGAGTGCGGGTACCAGACTGGCCTGCCTGTAGTCCAGACCTGTCCCCCATTGAAAATGTGTGGCTCATTATGAAGTGTAAAATACAACAACGGAGACCCCGGACTGTTGAACAACTTAAGCTGTACATCAAGCAAGAACGGGAAAGAAATCCACCCCAAAAGCTTCAAAAATTGGTCTCCTCAGTTCTCAAACGTTTACTGAGTGTTGTTGAAAGGAAAGGCGATGTAACACAGTGGTAAAAATGCCCCTGTGCCAACTTTTTTGCAATGTGTTGCTGCCATTAAATTCTAAGTTGATGATTATTTGCAAAAGAAAATAAAGTTTATCAGTTTGAACATTAAGTATCTTGCCTTTGCTGTGTATTCAATTGAATATAAGTTGAAAAGGATTTGCAAATCATTGTATTCTGTTTTTATTTAAGATTTACACAATGTGCAAACTTCACTGGTTTTGGGTATTGTAATATATTTGCAAAAGGTCTGTCAGAAAAGCATTCTTCTTCCTCTGTTGTTTGCTCCATCGCTTGAATAATGTGTGTTCAGACAGTCTTTATTAGAAATATTCCCCTGATCATGTCATTAGGTTCCAATTGAACAAGTCTGTCTGGCATGTCTGAGCTGCTACCGTGAACATCAGCGTTCAGCGCTGGAAAATGAGAAGCCACATTTCTCAGGTTTTGAGAAGGTTGTAGTCATGCAGAATGAATGAAGATTTACACTAAACCAGCCTGTTCTGAGCAGGGCTGAAACGAAGGGGTTTGGAGGCATGCAGAAGTCTAATACATGAGTTGATTCGAGGAAAGAAACTACAAACATTTGCTCTGGGAACAGCTGATACCAGGGGTAAAGTTGTCAACTTTAAGTGTTCTGTAAAGTGTTTTAACACACATGCTCATGCTAGCCATTTGCACTTCTTGGTGGCCTAAGCCGAAAGTACATGAGGTTTAAAAATGAATGGATGCATATCTACAACACGGTTCTTGATTAACAGGTGCAACCAAGATTTTAATGACTGATGTAAAATTAAAACATGCATCTGATATTGACTGCTTTTAAATTTTAAAGTGCTGTTTTGTGTTTAAAGGGATGTTTGTTGACAACCAGAACTACAGAAATGGTCAGCATTGATTTTTTTTGTTTTTTAATGATCAATAATTCTTCCACCTTTGTCATAGCCATGAGGACCAACTTGATTAGACCATTCGATAAAGAGAAAATTCTTAAACAAGGGATCATAGTATGCTGTGATACAGTGGAACTATTGTAACTTTTTCAAGACACCATATTGTACTTGACTTAGTAATAGCCTTTCATTCTTGGTGATTATGTATAAACTTGAAAAATCATGAAAGTTAGATTCATTCAAGATCATCACATTGAACAAAACACGCAAGTTTCATAATTTTGTTCACCACAGACCTCATTATCATTAATGATCCAAGAACAGTGAAAAATCCCATAGGCTTTTCAGTTGAGAGAACCAACACAGCCCAAACATCTTGGACTACCAAAAAGCCTCATCCCTGCACCACTCTATAGCAGCCACAGTGATGGTTTACTCACGTGGTCCATGAGCTCCCGCACCATGCCGTTCCACTGACCCGTGCCCTCGTCCAGTGCTCCAAACTTCCCGTCCTCCACTAATCTCACCTCGTAGCGAAAACCCAGGATGGCTGAGAGCTCTCTCAGCAGGTCGATACAGTATCCCTCAAAACGGTCGTTCCCATACAGAGGCTTGTCTGACTTCTTAAACATCACATACGGCTCCTCCTGTTCAGCAGACAGAGGCACATTTGTCAGTGTCTCTGTATTGTTTCAGCATTTTTCTGTGTGTAATTTTTGACTGTTGGTTGTGTTTTTTGTTTTTTTGGTTACCAGTATGGTGGATACACGCAGGGATTTGTTAGCCAGAGAGTCTGTGATGTTGGACGTCTTGCTTTTGTGGGTGTCTGTCATATTCAGGCCGCTGGGAGGATCCCACGTTCCAATCTGTTGAAACAATTTAGTGTCAATCAAAATCACCCTGTCGAGTCTTTATTTAAGCACTTTAAAGCATCCAGACAGGCACTTCCTGTTCCCTTACGACTCAGACTTTAAGAGGTAATTAAAGACGCACCTTCTCCAGCCCCTCCTCCTTCAGACTGATGACATCAAGGTCAAAATCTGTCCTCAGTCCGTTGGTCTTGTTGAAGAGAACACGTCCTGTCAAACCATCCCAGTGTGCCTGCAGACAGAAGTACACAGCATAATAAACTAAAACCCCCTCCACTCTTGATTTGCTCATTCCATTAACCTTAAGATATCGTCTCTCAACAATATCAATCCCTCTGCAAACCAAAAAAACTTTTTTCTGTTCCAATTACCAATTCTGTCTGGCTCTCCCCCTTCGCTGTCTATCTCGACAAAATAACAAGAAACAATAAAGCAGCAGGGAGAGAAGCAGCTTTGACAGGTAAGAGTTCATTATGCATGTGCTTCATTGTGCTTGAAGTTTCACTTCAAAGCTGCAGGAGGAACAGACGGGCACGAAGAGTGATAGCAGGAGCAGGAGGGGGGAAAGAGCCAACCACTACAATGGGCTCATTCTGAAAATTACCTGCAATGATACCATCCACAGAATGAAAGACCTTTGTAGAACAAAGCAAACGGCTGACCCTGACCAGAGTTAAGACGACGCACCGAGGCTTTGATGCGAACAGGGGTGGAGAAACAAATGCAGGAAAGAGTGGGAAAAAGGGAATGGAACATCACAAAAACATGTAGTTACTCTGGGTAATGAAGTGATTACATTATCATAAGGATTCCTAAGGTGTTAGGTTTGAAAAAACATGTTTTTAAGTTGGGTGAGATTTGTGAAAAAAATAAACTTGCAAGGAAAATATGATGCATAATGGGAAACTTAATTTACAGGCAGTACTAGAGAAATGTACCTCCAGCTTTGATCAGTAAAACAAGCGCAGCTACCAAGGGTGGGAATTAAAGGGCTAGTGAAGGCTTCATACAATACACAAAATACTATAGCACATTTTGTTACAATACATGACGCAGTACCATAAGGTTCAACATGTTATTCACCCTAAAATATAATACTACAAGCATGGGAATATTCTGTTACAATGTTTAACAGTGCAATGCCATACAATACAAGGCATAGTTAGACAACAGATGGCACAAAATGAAACAATATGGTATGCTCCAAAATAATTGGACATGAGGGATTAGACGTGTTTGTCGAAACAATAATCCAAATTATCATTTTTCTATAAAAAAATAGAAATATTAACATATAATTCTGAATTTTAAACATATACTAGATAATTTCAGGATGAATGACCTGAAGTTTGAGCTTGGTTACTTTGAGAGTGAATTGCACAACACTTCTGAAATCATAATTTTGTGTGACATAAAACCTTCAATAGGTAATTATATGGAGTGAAGTACATTTTTTATACTATACCATACCCTACGATATGACACAGTATATGATATGAAAATGTTGGATACACGACAAAGCACAAAACACTACAATCCTTCAAACTGACACACCAGATTGAAAGTTCAATATATTTCACAAGTTAAAGGAAGAGCTTGGGAAAGTGCAGAACCATTCAAAGCATATCTAGCAGGTGATTGGATGACATTCTGTCAATCAAATTCATTACAGGCCAATCAGATAATGAAGAAGGTGGGTACTACTGCTGTGGTGTAACAGAACATAAACCACTTTATGAAACAAACTCTCGCCAATAAATGTTGGAAGTGAAGCAAAAATATATTTTCTATTGAGAAGTTTATAGAGTTGTTCCTTGTTTTTCTATTATGAAAATATGTGGTCCGGGTCTCCTTAAAAGAACGATAATCAGATTATAGCTGAATGCTATCCATGCCAAACCATAGGCAGTAGTGCGTCTAATAGGCAGGTCCACTGTCATTAAAGCTGACAGAAGAGCACCATCACTTGAATGGACACAAAATTTAAGGTAAAATCTGCATGTTTTTCAACACTACGTTATTTCCGCTGAAGTTGCTCACATCCTCAAATGTGTAATTGAAAATGAGTTGTAGTGTGCACACTTTCTTAGTTACAAAGTTTGCTGAATGTTGAACAAATACTTTGCCCCTCTGCAAGAAATGTGGCCCCTTGATGGCCCCTTACTTAGAGAAATACTACTTGGCTGGTCAGTATGGTTGCAGATTGGAGCTAGGCAAGATGGATTTGTGCAATTAGAGACACTAAATTAGGTGGATCCATCCATTATGCCATGGGCGACGGTAGTGCAGTCGGATAGTGCGCTTGGTCAGTAATCAGGAAGTTGCAAGTTCGAGCCCAGCTCCAGGCAATGTGTCCTTGGGCAAGAAACTTAACCCCACTGCTGCGTTTTAATGGGCATTAGAGAGTGTGAGTGTGTTAGTGATGTTAATTGATAACTAGAAGAAACTCAGGACCACGTGGGAGCGAATGGGTGTGAATGGGTAAGTGTGACTTGTGGTGTAAAGCAGCTTTGAGTAGTCAAAAGACTAGAGAAGTGCTATGTAAGTTCATATGTAATCTAATTTACAATATAATACACTGATGATTCACAATATGACACAATTTTGCTCAGTATAATATGATGTATGTTGATGTTATATGGTACATCGGGATATAATACAAACTGGATGCTACATGTTCATGATACAGTATACAACATCATATAATAATAATATAGTAACAGCTGGAGTTTTTTCATTTTAGTTAAAGTACCAGAATTTGGCACCAGTATTGTATTTTTCCCACCCCTACTGTTACACAGACTCTAAAGGTCATGACGAGGTGCACACTGACGTCTTCTCACCTCTTTGATAAGACTGATGAAACGCCCTCCAAAGCGCCAGGGCTTGTGTCGGTTACACTGTAGGGAGCTGACGGTGATCTGCTGGGACTGCTGCACCGCCACCGCCACCACGTGCACCGCATCGTACATCAGCGCCGCGTCCGTCTGCAAACAAGGACAAAGGGTAATACCGTTAGACATTTTTACAGCGACTGCCATTACATCTGTCCAAGTAACCACCCTTTCAACGCTCCATTTGTTCACCTGGAGGAGCGTAAGAAAGTGTGCAGTCTCGGGTGACTTGTTTCAGTCAGGGACATAAATTAGGAGAAACGCCGGGCGGTAAACGCCCCACACAAATGGCACAGTGTCTCAGCCTGTTAGTAAGAATACCCGAGCAGTGTCTGAGGGGATGAGAAAGCTGCGCCTGGGAGAGTCTCTCAGTGGAAGGCCGGGCCTGTCACCAAGAAGACTAATGGCTCCTGATGGGTGTGCCTGCTCTCCTGAAAGAGGGATGCAAAACAAGCACTACCGGTGCAGATGGGACAGCTCGGGCTGGGCGACTCAGCTTAACATGCTAACCAAAGCACAAAGCTTTAAAGTGGGGCACATGGTGAAAGAAGCCCGAGTGATAGCCACGCTTGTAAACCCAGAAATAAGTCATCAAAGGGACTAAAAGCTCAACTGATTTTCTCACACTGACAGGCTGAGATTTATCTCCACACGAGACTTCCTTTCTCTACTCACAGTCCGTGGCTTTTTCAAATTTACCCAGGTCAACACATTACAGCTCAGCTCGAATCCTCTCTCCACACTCCACACACTGTGGTGATCTTATTTGACAAGTCCTGGATGACCAACCTGCATGTGAGGGAGTATGAAAAATGAGTCCAAGAGCAGAAAGTATGCGCAGATATAAGGTCTTTGTGGATGCGCCGGCTGTCAGGGAGAATGGACCAGGGCTTGGGCGAACAGCGGGAGAGCAATAAGCTGCTGTTCTGCTTATATCGGCTCCGTATGTTGTCTCTATAGGCGCAGTGCAGAATCAGCGCCATCCATGTGGAAGAAAAAGTACACATATGGAGAACAACTATGCTTCATGTTAGGGCAGCATGATTAATTGAATTTTAAGGCTGTCCTGTAATATGTCAAGCCAGATTATATTTTTAAAATCCTATCCATGCAATTATGTTTCATACTTCATATCATGATATATTACTCCATGTTACATATTATGTTAAAAGTTTGTTGCGCTTTTATTTATATAACAAGCTGCTATCAATCAAACTGCTGTTTACTGCACAGAAAGCCTTACATTTGCCTGTTCGGACACTAAACTCTTTCATTAAAAATCCATTTACCATTTGTATTGAATCTTGTCAGATTTTTACAGCATATTTAGAGTGATCACATTTGAACAAGGTGCAGTACAGGCCTAATAAAGTCTCAAAACAAGTAGGAACAAAAGAACCACAAACTATGTCAAGCTTTACTTGTAATGAAAGCCAATGCAAAGATTTTCATCTTAGGAAATATTTAATTTTCTAAAGAAATGTTTCAGTTGTGCTGCACCAGCCAAACATAAGGGCTTATTTGTGTAGATATATTGGGGAATGAATGCATTGCAATTTTCAAATGCATCGAGGCTGAGAAAACACAAATAGCTGATTTTAAATTCAACACATGACTCTTACTTTCTATTTGTCAGGAAGTATCTCCCTGGGAACATGGGCCATTTATGGTTTACATTGCTACATTAGCATTCATTTTTTGACGATAACAAAACAACTTTTAAGTTCTCTGTAAACATGACTTAAAATGCTTAGAATTTTAGTAAACTTTAACAGTTCAGACAAAACTCATCCCTTGGTATCAGAAAATGTTGTCATAAAACAGCTTATTCCACATTTAAGATGATTTATCAGGGATTCTGTGAGTGTGATTGCTGTTGTTTTAACCTGAAGAGACATATTAGTTGAAGATATAGTGTTTTTTGAGTCTGGGTGGGCGGGATTTAGGGTTTATTTTCATATCTCTAGAGGTTTTTTTTTTCTCCACTAAATTTTTATTTCATTTTATGTGAACAGAAAACAGACAGGACAGGGACATAACAGCTATGTAAATGCAGATTGAAATAACTATTTAAAAAGACACAGGTAGGTAGCTCATACATGTAGGTACAATCAGGTCAGAAAGAGAACAAGAAAAAAGAAAAAAGAAAACTAGCGATCCAAGAAATTCTGACAATCCCATTTTCTCTATACTCTTCTCTTTTCTCTGCATGGAGCCATAACTTAAAAATCATTTTCTCCATGCTGTAGATGGAATTTATAATATTAATTACGAGTTTCATGGTTGGATTGTCCTGGAGCCCGCACTTATTGTTATTGCTTTTGTTCTTGCAACCATGAAAATCTTCAAGAGGATTGTATCTTTTAGGTTTAAATAAGAAAAGGAGAAATCTAATGGTGTGTTCAGGGTTTTACAATATTGTACAATGACCTGACTAACAGGGTAATTTATTACATTTCAATGACTGTCTAAAGCCTTCTCACTTTACATGCACCTGAGCACCTTTCAAAAGCTTAACTGCTGACATTAAAACCATAAACCCTAAACCTAAACTACAGTTGGTAGTATAAAATATGATCATAAAGATGTTATGAAGAAAGTTTTTGTTGATATTTGTTCCCAAGGGCTTTAAAACATTTCATTTGGTAGCTGTTTTCATTCCATTTGTTTTTGTTAACAAGGTGAAAAAAAGTGAAAAATTGAAATGGTAGTTTTTCAGGAACCCTTAATAGTGAGTATAATCATATAGTGGAAAACAAACTGTTTTGAGTACATTCATACCTGGGGGGACCTTATGTCAGTATTTCAGCTGTTTTCTGACAGATGATTGGACTTCATCCATCAAACATGGTTTCATGATGGCTGGACCCCTGGCTAACAACTTGCTGACTGCACCATGGAAAGCCCTATACGACTGTGCTACTAATTTGAGCTTAATGTTTATGTATTCAAATTCAGTGACTGCGATTGTATGTACTTAACTGCTAATAAAAATGAACCCTCCACTACTCACTAAGTACCCCTGATCCACCTCTATTCTCTCAGTCTTAGATAATCTGTAGAAGCCCCTGTCACTTAAAGCAGTTGTATGTATCTTCTAGTCTCTCCAGTTGTTAATAGCAGTAATGCTTCTGCATACACTTTATTGAAAATGTTCTGCATCAGGCTTTACTTGCTTATTGTATGTATAAAGTATTTATGGATGATTATGACTACTGTCATGGATATTTAAATAGTATGTATATGTATATGCTGTATTTGTAATACATAGATATGTACATAATATTGGTATATTCTGAAGTGCTTACTTATTAGGATGTTTTGCTTGTTCTCTGGATGGTTTCTACGAAGAATGGGGTTGCTATTACTCATGAATTCAAAATGTTTCCATGAATAATGACAGCTGGTATTGAATTATAATTCAGCGTTGGATCTGATTTGTAAGGAAGGAGCAGGACTAGAAAAGCTATTTGCTTCATTCTGTTCCTTCTCAAACTGATTATTGTGATGGCATACATGCATGCTTAAATTTGTTTTATGGATACAGTCGTTTGTTGTATATATGTATTATTTTGCATTGACTCTGTTGTCTTTTGTTTGTTTTCTTTTTAAAGTTTTAGATAAATAAAACGAAACAAAGAAAGAAAGAAACAGTGACCTAAAATATTTGCTAACTCCATTCTAATGGATCAATGCAGTATTTTCAAAGCAATGAATAATTTTGATGTTAATGATTCTCAAAATAATTGTGGTAATCTTTTGGGCATTAATCTGTCAGCCCTACTATGTGCATTTCCTTAATGTAAATGTTTGCTGTCGGGTCAATTACAGAGATAATTTTGCCTTCTAAGAGCAAGTGAACAGAGAAGTGGAGACAGAGAGGCGGGGAGGGAGTTTGTGTTTTGGGCAGATTGTCAGTTTTCGCTCGTCGCACAGTTTCTTTTGGAGTCAGTGACTGCTGATGTCAAAGGCAGCTGCAGATCAGAGGACGGAGAGCCATCGCTGCTCACTTTCATCCACGCTGCGTCCCTGAGAGAGAGGACAGCCAGTGCTCTATCTGCTCCGCCATGCAGGCAGTGCTTATGCGTGTCTCGGAGTGTGTGTGTAAGTGTTTTGGTGTTCATGGCCAAAGCTGATTAGGGAAAGAGTCTAATCTATTTCTTGAATAGCGAGGAGGAGTTCGAAACACTGCCAATATCCAAACACTATTTTTCTCCACTGAAGGGAGAGTTCATCACGTCCCATCATCCAATTATTCTCTTACAAACTATCCAAGAGACATGATCAACTACAGCTCCATCTTTACTATTTTACTGTAATATTCTTCCAAGAAAGTCCAGTCTGATTTTTATAAAAGTTGTAATAATCACATTCAGTTTCAGTCAAAAGTTCATGAAGAATCTTGAATTCATTTATTCAACAAATTCACTTAGAGCAGATTTTTTTTACTTTGGCTTTGACTCGCTGGAATTCATGCAATTCAAATTAAATCCATTGTGCTGCCTTACTCTTCTACTCGTATTTTTTTCATCTGAGCTTCAAGTTTGACCTTTAATCTCTCCTCCAATAACCTCAACGTTTTCCCTCCTGAAATCAATAAATATCACTTTCCTGTTCTTCTATCTGCGAACTCTTTATTCATTAGGGTCAAACAGCAGAGTGCGTGGCATCTCCCAGTCAAGGGCTAAAAATACTCTCTGCAAAGAAACACTTCTGAGGAGGAAATCTGACAACTTCTGCTGTCTGAAACTGACGGTTTGAAAGCTCTGCTTGGAAGTTCATTTTCGCTTCACTTTCACCTTATTCGCACTGGTTTGTGTGGCTGAGGACAAAACTCCAGCTGGCATATTTTAGCGCGAAATGATCAGACTAAAAGCTGCAAATCTGATGATTTGACCACTTTGATGTGATGCCTTATTTATGTTAAACTATTCTTTTCAACAAATAGACCATAAAATTGGTTTTTCGGGCCAATAAGATAATGTTTTAGGTAGGCAATACTGTTCTTACAGATCAATAGCCACTTCATAAAACAAAAAAGCAATCAAAAATATATCAACAATAGGGAGGTTTATAGTTTTGTTTTCCATGTAATAATAAAATGCTATCACAAACTGATAAAACTGCTACTGAAGCTGTTAGAATCTATGCTAATCCCTGTACATGTAGTCACTTCAAGCTCATACCTCTTCCTGCTCTAAAGGACTCTGATTGGGCCATGCTGCTTTGGGCCGAGTACTAACATTGTTGGTTGCAGGTGGGCAAGATAAGCTTGCCTGGTTACAGACATCGAATCAGTCAAGTCTAGCTGTTGTACAAAGTTAAGTAAATGTAGCTCTCCATAAATTTACTAAAGTAGATGCATGATGTAACATGCACTCAAAGGTCTAAGTATTTTGAGTACAGTTTTCTGAGTTGTGCAAAAGGACAACAGCTAGGGTGAGATAAGACAGTTATTTTTTTTAACAATATGTAATAGCAAAGGTTTTTTTTTTTTAATTTAACCCCAGAGTAGCAACATACTCAAACTGGCAAACTACAGTAACTGGCCATATAGAGGTATGAAATACTTACCACAGTTCACATTTAGATCAACATTTTGCCTGAATAAATATTACAGCCCTCAAACTTATGTTTATGCAATTGCTTTTCACTTAATCATCATTTCAATAAAGTAACTCTAATTTCAATATTGTGACCTGACCTTATAGAACCAGTATTTTTTTCCACTTGTATGTTCTACCTTTGTATCTAGAATAAAGCTTGTTTGTCAATGTGGGTTGCAAACATGCACATGCCATACATGAAGGCATACATCAGGCCTATTCGTCGCATGTCTTTTTCAACTCTCTCTTCCCTTTCTGTGTCTGTCTACCCCTGTCCCTCCACTATGAATAACTATAAAGAAACTGTCAAGAACATCTTAAAAAAGTTACAATTTTGGTACTGTTTTGGCAGGAATTGATCAGGTAAAGCAGCTCAGTTTATTTATTTTTTTTGTACTCAGCACAGATGTCATGTTACAAAGTATTGATCTTTAAAGAGAAGACATTTCTCTTTGTTTTATGTTAAAATAGTCATAATTTGGCTATACTAAGGCTCATATTTTCTGCTTCAATGACTGCTGGAGTATGTTCACTATCTCTATTGTTCAAATGTCCAATCCCTTCTTATTCCATCAGAGATACTCTGTTGGAGCCTGTCCCTTTAATTCCACTCTGATTGGTTGACTGATTTATTCTGTGGTAATTAATCTTCAATGGGCTTGGAAAGAAGAAGAAAAACTTTGAAAAGTACAATTTGACCTCTTTAGAATCCTATCTAGGCCACTTTCTTAAAACAATGAAAAAACAGTTTCCTGTGATAACTAGTTTAATTTTTGTTAATTTTCTTAACACACACACAAATAGGAAAACACATTTAAAAAATGTATGGATGCATGTCCTCCTTTTCAAAAGTGCGGTGATGTTTGCTTCTTTTTTATCTATAGGAGATACATTATATTTTATGGTAACAAGGACAATTTTGGCAGCAGGATAGCAGTTTTATTTATGCTCTGTATTAGAAACAGTTTTGCTGTTCTTGCTCTCTGAAGCCAAACAGCACCCATCATCCTCTTTGTCAGCATAATTTATGTCTTTCAGGTTTTTCTTTGACTTTACAACCAATCTCGGACATACTTTCCACCTCTTTTAACTTTTGATTGCTGTGATATATCAAATATTGTTGGGGAAGGGGGGTGCAAATGATTTGCATGGCAGAGATCTCCTTCCTACTTGTCTTTGGAGCAGAACAATTCCTCAAAATCCCTTTGTGATGGAAACAAAAAGAGGCTGGCATCAAGTGGGAGACGGAGAGATGAAGGAAGAGGAGGGGGGACAAGAGAAAAAAAAGTGAAATGATGGCTCACGGCTCTGGCAGATTGCATTCAATTTAAAAACAATCCAAGAGCGATCTTGATATTTATATCTGAGCCGAGCATGGGTCCTGTGGGCTGTTTTAAGTGCTTTAAGTGAAACCAATCTTAAAGCCCCAGGGACACTCAGACTGAGAGGGTAGAGGGTTTCAAACAAGATGCCCAAACCTTTGTTGCCATGTCTGTCTGTCTCTTTCTCTTTTTCTCAGTCACCCACATTAGAAACACAGAATCCCTTCCTGCTTCAATAAAAAAAAGTCTACACCTTAAAGGGATAGTTGGGGTTCTTTTTGAAGTGGAGTTGTTTGAGACCCCTGGCACTAGTAAATATGATTGCCACTAAAGCAGCTGTCCAGCCTTGTTCCTAGAGGAGGACACCCGGCAAACGATGCAAGGTGATATAGTAGTCAATGGTGTCATCAAAAGCCTCAAAATTGGCTTGCTTTTAGTTTAAAACTACACACACACACTTTTTTCACTTTTCCTCAACAGAGCGCCTATGTCTGGAACTATTTTGTGATACAACATCTGTTTGCCCGCAACACACTTCTTTCCTCTTATGATGTTACTGCAGCAGGGTCAGGTAGCAGTCACTAAACAGAATTAAATCTGACTTACTAACACAGACAAAAGAAATGGTCAAATCTCTGATTTCACCACATTCCTTCACGTGATGTGGGCCTTTGCCAACTTTTTCTTCCTAATATGGACGTCAGGATTCCCTCTATGCACACTTTGCAGTGCAAGTTTTACTGATCAGAACTGTGACACATGGCCACAGTTTGAAGGCTTACCAAAAGTAAAGAGCTCTGATGAAAGGTCTAGGATAAGTGATGTTACTAAGTCCAACACATGACAGCAATGGGCCTCTGGGTTTGTGGGTATGGGCTCATCCCAGGTTATTTATTGATCTATCCTGCTCCTCAGTTTCCACAAAAGTTTCTCCCATCCCTCTTTCCACCTGTGACTCCATTTGTAGAAGCTCTTCCTATGTGCACTCCAGCTATAAAGATATCCTCGTGATATTCTAAGATATCCTTACCCACAACTAATGGTCGTCGCTCTAGTCAATATTTAATATAGATTTGTGGAGTTGGTGTTTGTTGTTCCTCAAGACAACTAGACAAGCTGATGGCAAAGGGATAAGTACGTCCCAACGCAGAAAAGTTCTAAACTGTAAAAGAATCTTACAGTAGTGTCTCAGCCAATGTTGTTTTGTGTAATTTTAAACTAAAAGTGGCAATTACAAGGCTCTTGATGTCAGGACCTGGCTATTTCCCCGAAGGGACAAAGCTGGCTGAGTGCCTATCCTCTTTCCTTTTAGGTTTTTTTTTCATTGTTCTGTCAACCTCCTTTACAAGTATCATATGCAGCTTTAGAAATATAATTTAAGTATCTGATATTGACTAGTGATGAAACAGTTCAACAAGAACAAGGCAAAGTGCAGGTTTACTGTCATGGAAACCCTTTGGGAAGAGCAGGTTAAACATTATCCCACTTACTGCAAAGCTATTGCCTTTTAAAACATTTAAAACATGCAAAAAGGTTGTTTAAGTAATTATTTTACTGATTATAAAATAATTTTTGTTCTTGAATAATAGTCTGTTAAAAATCAGTTGTTACTGGCCCACCTACATTTCAGTTCCAATTAAGTTGAAAAATGTAAAAATCTGTATATTTCCTTTGAATTGTGCTGTGTTAATGTGGCAGTATCCTCCCACAGTACAAATGGGAGGATGAATTCATTATAGAATTGGACAAAGCCATGTTATGGAGCCTTTGGAACACTGCTGATGCCCTCTAATGGATGCTGCCATACTATGTGTGCTATCTCGACCTCATATTGGCTCACAGGCAAGCAGGCCAATAACCACTCTGCATGTCCAAACCATAAATCCCTAAAAAATCCTCAATAAAAAAAAACAGGCACAATATACAAAACATTAACTTCCTAACAATAAGGGTACATATGCATAATATACATTAACACTGAAGCTATTTTTTAACCATGCTGTCAAGATGTACTTTAAGGCTGCAAAAAACATATTTTCCTGCTTATGATCATTAAGGTGTCAGCTTACTGCAGCCAGCCCCAAGTGGACACTTGGGGTATTACAGCATTTGGCACTTCTGTATGGGCCTCCATTTCCACCCCATGAGTTTGCCGCCTGGATGGAGTATGACACAGCCAGTGTTACTCTGAGTATGAGTCTCACTAATGGCAAAAAAGCTAGCAGGCTAAGCTAACCACAAAACAACTAGCTGATTAATAGTGGGGATTAACATTAGTATATACAGATAAGCTTATTTATCATGCATTCTTTACAAGGTCAAGGTTAGTTTGATCTTGAATCTTTTGATAATGCATGCACCTGACCTATTGAACAATTCAGTCCCGAGCCCTTCTTTTTACTCTCTGCATTGTTCTTCTGCTGTCAATTTTACACATCTTGGAGGCATATGCATTTATTTGGTTTATATTTTCATGCCTTTACCCTTTTACTTCATGATGAATTTGGCTATCAACTGTTATTTAACAGCAGTTTTTCTGTAAATAGTTCAGTAGTTTTCTATAAATGCAACACTTTATATCTTCCCTTTGTGTCTTTTGATATCTTAATTCATCTCTGCATGCCCCATTTTTAATAAACATGATGCATGACCGACATACAAATGCAAAAGCACATGCAGAAACCAATTAAAGAGATGTGCGCCCCACACGCGCTAAAAACAGGAAGACAATCAGACATAGTGACAAACCTCAGCGTGGAAGCTTCCCAGAGGTGCGCCTCATTTGTCGTAGTTGCATGCAGTTTCCTCATTTAGAACAGGTGAACTGCAGGCTCCACTGATCTACTTGCTGTGTGTGTATGTGTGTTTACTCAAATGTATTCCTTTTTACTGCATCAGTATTCACACCCGCCCTCCACCTGTGCATAATTCCATAACTCCTGCGATAATGTTGCACCCTGAAAAACGGCGTCTCTCTTTCTCGTCTCACCTCTTAGCAATCAGTCATCCTCTTCCCAGAATTCCTCAAAACACACAAACACACTCTGATACCATTCTGGCGATGGATGGGCGCTGTGGCCGCTTGTGTACAGCGTGCAGCTCCACTGTTTATACATATCATATACATCTGATTAGCCCTAATGAGATTAGCACTGACCTGTTATTCACCATGCATCACTGGGCTGCAGCTGCCAGGCACAGAGCAGCAACACACACACACCAACATGCACAAACACACACACACCAGCAGCATTGCCATCAGCGTCAGAGTCAGAGTGTCAGCGGGGGAGAGAGGAGCTCATTGTTTTCTTGAAGCTGCAGTCACTGTGCCCTCAGATCGCAGACAGACCCATGGGGTTTGATGATTTGATACAACAAGGAGGTAATTATTCATTTCATTCTTTACTTTCTGTGTGTCTGTGCTGCTTCACTGCACTGTGGGCGCAACAAGGATATCAGGCATAGAAAAATGACAATGCACTCATAAACTGCCTGATATTTAGCAATTAAATCCCCGCTTGATGAGCAGAATATGTGAAACATACACCATGATTTTTAAATCTTACTTCAATCACAATATCCAATAACCACCCACTGTGTGTTTTATCCACCATGATGAAATACTCGCAAAAAGAAGGGAAATCAGGCGAAAGTGTCAGTTCATTACAACAGATAAACATCATTTTTAGCTGGAAATACTAGATTTAATGGGGATTTGATGGACTATTGAGGTTAGGTTGTGCCTTGAGTATTGAAGCTGATCTCTCATTTGCTATGTATCATTTTCTACCCTTTATCCCCGATTTCCTTCACTATCCAATGCTCTATATTTCCCAAATAAACATGTCTAAAATCCCCAAAAGAAAGAGTTTTTCTGCTGACAAAACGATACGCCCTTATAATGACCAAACAATTAAACTAGTTTACAAAATTATTACCATTAACATTCAGTATTGGGTAAAACACTAATTCTAAGCAGTCACCTGCTTTTGCTTATTTTTTTTATTTACTGGCTGCTTTCAAAGTGCCATAATGCTCTACTTCCCAGATGTGAACATGCATGTCAGATGGAGTAGTATGTTGGCTGTGCATGGTAAACTGACATATCAAGATCAATAGATGACTCGTGTTTCTTATACTGCTAATGCTAGCTACACTCACCTAACTACTTTGGCAGGAGTGGACTTTAAAGAAAACAATGCAAATGCATTTTAAAAATGACATTAGGCAAGAGGCAGGGTACACCTTGAACCGGTCACCAGCCACCCTCACACAGTGGGCAATTTGGAGTCACCATTGGCATGTTTTAGAAGCCGCAGTGCCAAGAGAGAACCCACACATGGGAACAACGTGCAAACTTGACACAGAAAGGCCCTGCCTGGCCCAGAGCTCAACCTTCTTGCTGTTAGGCAAGTGCACTACCTGCTACGTCACCGTGCCACATCTGACTCACTATATAAGAAAAAGAAAATTGAAACAAGTGTTGTGTGACTTTAAATACAGTCATTGATTGTAACAAAGAATTGAACAAATTCTTGTGAGTCAGTCCTTTGACTATGAAAGCAGACTTTGGAACATTGTTGAGGCAAATCTGTGGACGCATCTGTACTGTTAATGCCCTTTCAACTGGACATTATATTAGCCAACCAACAAACTTAAGGTTGTTTGACAGACAGTCAATGTGCACAGACTTGCAGCCATGTTAATCATGTCCTTAACTTTGCAAAACCCTCTTCTCAATAAAATATAATGAGCTGATGTAAAAAAAAAAAAAAAAAAAAAAAAAGAACTGCATTGGCTTCATTTTTTAGCCCCAGAGGTTGCTACTTGATTATACCAGCCTTGTAGCTAGCTTAGCCTTATGCTGACATACACTCTGGAAAATATGTAAGTAAATACTTAATTATTACTGTTATATTTATTCTCTTTGAAGGAATTTGCATGGAGATTGTAGCTTTAATTTTGTTCATTTAACAGCTGTACTGTGTGCAGAGCTCTCAAGTCTCACACATTCAGTGTGTGACACATGCATTTGAACCTTTTCACACTCTCACACCTGGTATTTCTACACCACTATATATGCACACCATTATATATGCACTGAAACATGTAGCTCGATGCTCTGAGCTTCATAGAGCTCAACAGGAGCTTGATGTGACCCAGTCAACAAGATCAACTACCCACCAGCCAATCACATACTGCCACATTTCGGCCTATCTGAAAAACACATTGCTGTATCTGGGTTAGGTACGGTTGCATATTTGCAAGAGCTTCTTTGTTTTCTTCCTCCACACTTACCATTGAAGAGTAAATCAAAGTCTAACTTCACTGACATACAAACTGTGGCTAGCAGACATCCAATTAAAACAAAATTATCAATAGTAAGTTAGTTCAGTTAATTAAAAAAGATTCATATCCAAGGCCTGCACATCTAACCCAAGAGCTGAACACTGCTCGCCTAGGACTATCCTGTGGTATCAGAGAAAGGGCAAATTTTGGTTTTTGTGTTGTTTTATTTATTTGTTGGCTTAACAGGTACTGTTTATTACATCATGTGATCCATCTCAAATATTTAGTCTTTATGCTAGGAGGTTAAGCTTAAGTCTTGTGGATCCACACTGACATTAAAACAAATATGCACATGATACAAGCTCTATATGCTTGTCTGTTACAAAGTACTAAATCTTTGAAGTGAAATTTTAAAAGTTAAAAAAGTTTATACACCTAAAGTTTGTCTGAAATATTTGTTCAATTTAGTTTATTTTCGTACCGTTATAGTTCAGTTGTAATGTATGTACCGTGTCTCAAGCACTGGTGAGTGATACAAGACTCCGGGTGATGAAACAAAGTTACTGTATTGCGAATTGTGCAAACTTTCACTTCTGGTAGAAAAATGAAAAGCTGTGGAAAACAGTGAAATGTGACGTGTGATTTATGGGGCATATTATGTCTGTTTCAAGCCTGCTGGCGGAGTCGGGGGGAGCAGGCAGCATCAGATCATTCTGGTGGGAAAAAAAACCCTCGGGTGACTGCGGCTCAGCCTAGTGCAATCTTTCTCACTGTCCCAAACTTTTCCACTCTGTCTCCCTGCATCCCTCTCCCTCTGACTGCCTTATTTCGCCCCAGTCCACTTCTATTTCTCTCCCCAACTTTCATCCTTTTGTCTTCCTCTCAGCATCTTTCCTCAGCCTTCTTCTCTCCCCCTCTACTGTATTTCACTGAGCTGTGCGTGAATATTTCTCACTGTGTGGATACAGGGGGGCTTTGCCAGCACCGTCACTGCCATTTTTCCGCTTTTTTCTTTGTGCGTTGGAGGTTTAATCCCTTTCTCACATTCCGTTTCCACATGCAGAGGCGACACAGCAGCCTGGTTGTGTGTGTTTTTTTAATATAAATGAGGTTTTTGTCACAGAGGAAGTGAGACTGGCTTCTTCCAGTGAGGACCCCTGGGTAACAGATCCATTGATGGTGCTGGATTTATGAGAGAGTGCCTTCATGGTTTTTTATTGTCGATTTAAGCACACTTTAAAGGAGGATAAAGGAGTACGCTGCAGAGGTTTTTTTTTGGTTTGAAAGAAAAAGGTCCAGTGGGAGCTGTGAGAGGATGAGCAGATCTCTGTTAGACATACGCCTTCAAACTTTTTTCTGTTTTATTGTTGCGTTATTAAAGTACATGTATCAAACAGGCAGAGATGTCTTATTGAAGACTCCAGCGTGAACTCTGACATTGCTAAAATCAATGCCACATAATACTTGATTTAATGAATACATTACCATAGATGTATCAGTACAATTAGTCTAATCTAACTGAATTATTTAGAATACCATTCAACTGTACTTTGAAAAGGGCATGTGAGTCTATATTGGGTTACTGCCTTTATCAGAGGTTAAAAATGAACTTTCTTTACATAGCTAAATGGAAAAAGCAGATCATAGAAGAGTAGACTGCTTATGTTAACCACCCACTATGGCTTCTGTCTGTTCATAGTGATACCCTCTTAAAAGCACTTTGCACTCTTCACTTTCAAAAGGCCTGTATGATGTAAAAATGTCAAGTGATTTTTGTCTTATTCAAAGGCAGATTGGCTGACTATATAGAGGGTCATCTTATTATGATCAGCTTCAGACTTTCTTCAGTTTTCAGGCTGAAGAAGATGCTCTAGAACAGTGGTTCCCAAACTTTTCACAGCCTTTACCCCTTCAGACACTCGACCTCCAGCCATGTACCCCCAGCTCTCATGCACTTATAGCACAGAGAAAAAGAAATGTTGATGCCTGCTGCACACCCACCTCCCACATTTTACATGCATAATATACATACAAAATCTCTTAAAGTGAATTATTTCTCAATAAAAAGATTTTTTTACCAGCAATTTCAGTGGGCAACACCAGTTCACTTTTGAAAAAGAAATGTACATTTCTGAAACATATCCATTAATGAACTTGAAGCTTTAATGAAAAGGCTGTCTGACTGAAATTACTTTATGTTATTTTAAGAATCTTAGATAATTCAAGACAGATTACCTTCTCCAAGATGCCTCAGACTCTCTGCCAACACTTCAGGCTTTTATCAAAGCTCACAATACAAACATTTACCAGTTTGAACTTGAACTACTGAAATAACTGTTTAGACCTGACAGTTTTTCATGTACCCCCTACGCCACTTTGCATACCCCTGGGGGTACACGTACCTCAGTTTGGGAACCACTGCTCTAGAACATCAGTGCTACAGTGCATTTGTAAAAGTGGACTAGACCTTCAAGGTTTTATCCCTTTTTAACAAGTTTACTTAGGGCCCAGATGTCCCTAGAACACTTTTTGAAGTTTTTTCCCTCTGAAGTCCTCTCGTAGACTGGATGGTGGCATGCCTGCAAACCCCTTTGTTTCAGCCCTGCTCAGAACATGCTGTTTTAGGCTTGTATATTTTAACCAAGTTTTTAGCTACTCTGTAAAGTGTCCTTGAGTGTTCAGAAAGGCGCTTTTAAAAAAAAAATAATAATTATTATTAAATCCTCACCGGTGTCTGACCACACCCCCCTGAATAAGTGGATGTGGCCCCAGCTTTCCAATTGGGGTATGAATCCTTTAATGTGTCAAGTTTCAATTCATCTTATTCTGGGGGTCACATCTTACTCCAGAAACAGTAAATAACCTGATAAACTGTGTTTAATTTATGCATCTCAGGAATATTTAATGTCCATTTAAAGAGCTCATGTTTTAGCAATGCAGCTAACATGCCAAGATCGACACACCTCCTCCATGGGAGACAATGGCTGACTGTGAAAAAGATATATAAAAGAAAGTACATTTGAAAATTGATTCACAGAGCTTTTAAATGAGTTCAGAATCTTATTAAGGTCTAATGCAGAAGGATTTTTTGCAAACGTTCTGCCGTCTATGCTGTGCTCTGATGTTTACTGACTGACGTCTTCCACTGAAGCTTCAATGGGGCTAAACAAATGTTTGGAGGCTGCAGCATATTGCCTTTTGAAATCATTTAGGAAAACTTTTCAAATGCTAGGTTTCAGCTACTAGCACACTTTTTTTATCTTATCTTGTTGCATTAAAATACTGTAAAAGCACAATGGCCTTCATCCAAAAGGCTAAATAAATAGCTATGCTTAAACTGAGTGAGCAGTCGTTGCTCCAATTAAACTAAAATGTTTTCTTTTTTTAATTAGAGAATCCAGATTTTGTTGTGTTTGCTGCAAAGGATTCATTCCAGGACAACAAATGCTAAAGAGTGAAGAGAGCTCCAATTGTGTAAATGTTCATCTAAACTCAACTTCTCTGCCTTCTTTTGAAGTTCTAAATAAATAAGAGATTGCATTCCAGAAATGTCGTGTACCAGCACTTGGCTTCACAGAGCCTTCATATAAACAAATGGATGAAACCATTGTTACCACGTCCATGTTTTTTAACAGACTGTAGACCTGACTTACACATCCAGACATACTGGTTGACTGATTGATTTTCATTAAGAACATGTTGATAAAACTAAAGAAAGACAGATTAAAAAGGCTAGAATAAACAATAACAAAGCAAACTTGTTATTTTTCAGTAAACCATGTTATTAATGTCCTTGCATTATAAGTAAGTGAATTTAACATAAGGCAAAAAGTTTCTGTTCAAAAAAGTAATGTGTCGGACGAATTTTAGACAAATACATGAATTATGTTGGTAAATATTCTTAAAAAACTTTACCTACAAGCCTTCAGGTTGTTGTATGTCTTATTTTGAGAAATATTAACAGTTTTTAATTTCTTCAAGTCAAAAGTCCAGGAATAACTAAAATTAGCAGATGTCCTCATGCTACTGTAATAATGTCCATGCAAGAATTCATAAACCACTTCAAAAGATATTTATCATCAACTAAGAGCAGTGGAAGATGACTTTATAGAAGTTAAAACAGAACGTTGACCCACTGATTGACTGATTCACAATGACATCCCTCTGGATAGCTGCTAGCAAGGCTTAAAATATAACAAATTGTTTTAGTAAGTAGTTCACATGACATATATTAGATATGATATTTAATGTACCCAACTCTTTTTTAGGTCGTTAAAGCTCTGAGCTGTGGTGTCCCAGCAGAACGTTCAGGCAGCAGCATGCTGTTGGCAGCATTGTCCTATTCAGCGTTCACACTAATTAGCACCATGCTGCCTAACCTACATCTGATTAAGTGGCTGTTTAACATGATGGCCTTTCCTCATACTTAATCAACCCCCAGCCAGGTTTAGCTAAAGAGGCTAGTAGGTGCCCGCTTGGCAGTTTTTTCCTCCTTCTCCAATCACCGGTTACACAATGAAATGTTCAGAGTATGTCCTGCAAAGTTTACACACAAAAGTCCTAGGCAATTGCAACACACACACACAAACACACACACTTCCACTTCCTCTTTTTGTATGAGAACTAACATCAAGCCTTATTCACCAACACAGGCCCTGACATACATTCAATGATGATGACAAACCATGAGGCAGCACACAGACAACAGGATGAAACCCAAATGAGCCTGAGCATTTTGCATGATAGGGACAGATCACACTGAATCATCAGTATCCTTAATGGGCAGCAATTTAAACCGCAGATGGACCAACGTTTACACCACAGACTGTAGAAATATCAGACAAAGCCAGAGAGACATCAGCAGTTTGGTTACTGAGGTGGCTATGAGAGCCAACAAGCTTTGGTTATTATAGTATACAGTCAAATATTTATTTCTTAATCAAAATCTATTCAGCCAGAAAAAACCAAAGGGAAATCAAGAATCTTACAAGACTATACTAGCTAAACCAGGCAGCAGCATCTGATCAGGTTTGGACATAAACACTTGGATGGTTAGATTAACACAAGTAAAGCTCTTAATTCGGAGTCAAAGAGCAAGAACTCATCAGAAAAAGCATTTACAGCCTGAACAACATTCCTAAAATGCCATCAATATTTTTTGGAAATGATCTAACTTTGGTGACAGCTCAGATAAAATCTTGTCAACAAGTTATCTGACACATCAGAAGGACTATTCAATCTAATTTACCATTCCATCTGGGCAATAACCTAAAAAAAGTATTATGAATGGACAGAACCTCTCAAAAACGTATCCAGCAGGTGATTGGACAATCGATCCAGCAATCACATCCACAGCGGGCCAATCAGATAATGCAATAGGCATTTGCATCCCATTCCTCCCCCTCAGGCAATTCAGCCTCTGCTGTAATATACAGCATAGTATCACAGGAAATCTCCGCTTCTCAGCTTTCAGAATCTGGCCCGATGGAATTATTTGGATAGTGTGGATACTCAAGGAGTTACGGTAGTTTGAGTCATGCTTGCCTTTCTCTTTCACTGGCAGCAGCTTCATATTTTAACAAAGTTTTTTTTGGTTGAAAAATAATGTGGATTTTAGATTTTTTTTGGTCTTGGGCTTTGTCTCTGGTTCCTTGCTGAGGAAATCTTTCCCAACAATCCAGTCAGGTCTCCCCCCCTCTGATACTGCTGTGGGGGTGTTTGTGGTGGAGGTCTGCTGCTGCTTTGTGCCTCCATGCCTTCCCTCACAAAGACTTATTCCTGTATTTTCCGCAGACAGGACGACTGTCTTCAGTCAGTTTCCCCTCAGCGAAATGTATTGTAAAATCCAAATACAACCAGACTTCAGACTTTGTCCGTTTAGCGGGGGGAAAAATCTCCAGTACAGAGTCTGTGCAAGCACCACAGTTGTGGCCATACTTTCCCTTTCAAGGACCAAACAATGCAAACCTGCGCACCTGCATCTGGGGGACCACTGCAGCTTTGCCGAGGAGCAGACACATAGTTCAGACTTTTTCAGGCTATGAACAGTGTCACTGTGGGCTATTGACAAGTGAGATAACCAAAAATAGTTTAACAGTGTTAGAAATAAAGAACAGTAATACTAACCATTGGAAATGTTGGAGTTGTTTATCATTTTATCAATAACCGTTACACCCGTACTTTCTGCTTTTTTAGCTAACTGCAGAAAATTTGCATGGGAATTTTCTTCAACCCTTCTCATCAGAAGACGCTCCTGTCAAGGTGTTTATTTCCATGGATGGCCTGGACGTCTTTGTGAGATGGTTGCATTTCCATCTTAGTTATAAATTTTGTGTCAGTTTTGCTACGGTATTCTGACTGATGAGTAAAACTTATCTTATCTTCCTGTAGCCTTGAGCGGAGGCTCTGCAGCCACAGCTCTGGCTCTAAATAGAGCCTTATTTAGCGGTGCTTTTGTGTGAAAGTAACGCACTGAAAATTCTCTAAATAAAGCATGAATGCAGACCGATATCAGATTTTTTCGGTGGGAGTCCGTTTATTTGTGTTTTTGGTCAAGTAAAATATGGCCCCGTCTGACTGCAGCGGAATCAGCAGACTAGCAGGACCGAAGCAGGAAGAGGGTGCTTGGTCCTAGCGCCCTGGGCTTCTGTTACACAGAAAGACTGCTGTAGAGGTAATTTCTGCCCTAAACCTTGTGATAGGACCCAACTTGTTGAATCCCGGAATATCACTTAAATGAATTTGTTAGGAAAATAACTTTTGTGTGTGTGCCAATTAACAAATCTTGTTTGCAATTGATGGGCAGTTGTAGTGGTATTTTGTAGAACAGTATTCTGTGGAAAATGTTGATTCTGAAAGGAGACTAAAGGCTTTCTTACAGATCTGTTGGGGTGTACTCATTTATGCTGAGCACTGTATAAGGTTCAGCAGACCCAGTTTGATTCAAGGATAAAGGTGTGGCATAATCTTATTTTACATTTGGATCAGTTCACTTTTGCACCACGCTTTGTCAAGTGGACCAGAGTCTGTCAAATGTTGTGTCTCAAGCTACTCATCACTAGTTGAATCTGTAGCTTTGGTCAGTTGTTTCTGCTGTTCACTGTCAGAAAACGATGACCTTGAAATACAACTGGTGGTACCACCAATTCTAATGTTGGCCACAATGCTAACCTTCTTGATTTCCATAGTGCTGATAACCTATTATCTAACCTTACTGTTGTTGTATTGAAAGTAAATATGAAATTCATTTAACAATATACTGCAGACAGGCCGGCTTCCCCTGTTAAGTCTTTGATGGATTCACAACTACTGCAAATAAGATCCTGGTACAATTCAAAGCTAACCCAGGCCTCTCCATACAAGTGGACCAGAATAGGGTTCTGTGGTCTGCACCACCCTTAAATACAATGTAACAATGTTACAACTTAATTTGGCAGACGCTTTTGTCTAAAGGGACGTAAAGAGAAAGTACAACACAAGCTAGAATCTGGACCGTAGGGAACAACATTATTAAGTGTTATAAAGGTGCCGCCATGCAGTGCTAGAGGCAGTGCCTATTTAATTGTATTTGCTTTAACCATGCCGAGTCACCTCGGTATCATCATGACCTCATGTCATTGACATTATCATCACTCTAAGTAGAAACACACTCAGTGCTGAGCTGTTCACAAAGAGCTGGATTTTATACCTTCAAACTCATTATACCACTGAGACTACATGGGAGTCAAACCGAGAGCATCCGTGCTCCCAATACAGTTGAATCTTAGACTTTCTCTTAAAAGAAGACAGGGGCTCTGTGGATCAAATGGATTTGGGTAATTTATTCCACCACTGGGGACAACAGAAGAGAAGAGTCTAGCTTGTGGTTTTGAGCCATGCTGAGGTACAAGCACCAGGCATCTTTCACTGGCAGAGCACCAAACAAATTATTCAACAAAGAAAACCAGAAAAGAATTTGTAAGAAACCAAACATGTTAAGTTTGAAAACAATTTTAGTCTATGAGCGACGATGAGGTGAAATTTGTCACAGATTTAAATGCTCAACAGGTGGCCCAGGGCAACATTAGACCCTCTACATCTCCCAGTCTGTTCTCCAGAATATCATCAAATTCAGGAACTGTAAGGGAGAAAAATCATGCTGTGAAGGGTAACTTTTTGTCATAACAACAAACAATTTTATCAAGTACGATTTCTTTATATTTTTGCGGGTATCTAACCAGGGAGATGAGTATACTGGGAGTCAAATCCAACAAACATGATGGTCCCAGAAAGAAAGAGCCAAACATCTTTATTGCTTCATGTCTGATTGCAGCAGTATTGATGATAGGTATTGACCTCCCTTTTAGGGTTAAGGAACAAACAACATTTGGAATAATATTTTAAGATCAAACTAACACATAATTAAACCAAAATGTTTATATTTGTTGGTTTTAAATTCTGGCCCCTGTAACATCTATCAAGCAATAGACTGCCCCATGTACAAATGTTGGTGTCCCTCGGTATACAGTCTTAAAATATTTAGAGCAGTGAAAAGATGTGTGTATGTACGAAATATGATCAGAATTAAAAAGTGTCATCGAAGTAGCAAAAATATACTTTTCCTGCAGCAAAAGGGAAACAAGACATCTGACAAAAATAACCTGACACAACTTCAGCCCCCTACAACAGGCAGCTGAAAGTTGACCTTTTCAGGATATTGTTACATTTCTATCAAATCTTATTAATTAATGGAAAAGTGTTCAATAATCATGTGTCATCCCTTTAACAAGGCAAGAAAACTGCTACAATTCAATTCTTTCAAACATATTCAAACAAAATAAAAGAACACGCTTCAACAAAACTCCCTCCTAAGAAAGACAAAAGTTAGGGCTGGGCTCACTGGAGTGGACGAGGAGGGGAGAGTGTTTTGAGGGCTGAACAGTCCTGCACATTTCACCACCATCTGGTGGACACCGTGGCCAGAAAGAGAGCGAGAGAGAGGATGCAGGCAGTATGGAGGGAGCCCACACTTGATTCATTGCCTAAACAACAGAGGCTGTGTTAATTACATCTGGGTTGCAGCTAAACAGTGGGTATTTCACAGGGGTCACTGCTGCGTATAGTGATGCTATCAATTTCAAAATGGCTCCAACAAACTGGTGTCTGTTGTGTTTGTATCACACAAGGGCATGAAACAAATTATTGTTTCTGGCAAAAGTTTAGTCAACAGTGCCAGCCAGTGCTGCTTGTACTGTATATGGGCTTTTCTACACTTACTGTACGTGTTAATATTTCTTTATAACATTTGAGAAAGCATGTATAATCTTTCTAATATTTAATATTGCTGTCCAGGCATTTTTGGCCACTAATACCTTCAAGCCTTTTGTAGCATATTTAATACATACTTTTATGGTACCTCCGTCTAATCAGTATTATCAACAAATTACCAAAAAAAAACTGAATACAATCAAGATAAATGATAAAAATGTCCTCAAGTGGATTATCAGTTGCTTAAATTACCTAATGTATCAAATGAGTTACAAATATATATTTATTAGGGGTGTAACAAATTTTGTGCCATGAAATTTCGCGAAATAAAAAACGACAAAATAAAATTCAAATACGCATGAAATAAAAGCACAAAATAAAAAACGCGAAGGGACACCGCTCACCACAGAAACTGGTGATTTTTTTACCCTCCTCGCCTACCGTAGCAATACATGCTTCAAAATGGAGGAAGACAGGGTTGAGGAATAAGCTGACGCTCCTTCGTCAAATAAATCTGTTGTGTGGACCTATTTTGGCTCCCCATGTAAAAGACGACAGAACAGTGAGAAGATTGCGGGCAAAACAACAACCGTGTGCCAAATATGCCGCTACAGTTTGTCGCAACAACCATGATGTACCACAACCATGATGTACCACTTACAACACCACCACAAAGAAGCTACTGGAAGCTACATGGTAAACACAACTAGCAAAAGACCAAACGACTCGACAGAAAGCATTCGCTCCACCACTGTTAGAACATTTTGTTTTGAACTGGAGACAGGGAGCAACTGTATGTTTGTGTAAGTCTGAATAAAAAATACTATTTGATTTTTACATCTAACTATTGAGTTGACAGAATTTGATCATACTTGAAGATCAGAAGTATACACTGTTAAAGGCTAAATATTACAGTTCACAGTTCAGACATTTATAGGTCTAAACTGCAGCTCTGAGGACTATTTGTTATCCTTTTCATTCAAGAATGTAATTATCCTGATTGTTACAACAACAAAGCACTTTTTATTGAGATATTATGTTTGTATTTGCATTGTAGTCTATATAAGGGGAAAAAAAACTACTGATGCAGCAATATATTTTGTATGTCTACAATAGGAAGAAAATAAAGAAAATGAGATTTTTTGCACAACTTCCTACTGTTGGACATTTTCTATAATCTTTATTTTGTATCATGAGTATTTTGTATCGCGAGCCCTGTTTCGTATTTCATATCATTTTATGAGTTGACCATTTTGTTACATCCCTTATATTTATATATACTGATTTATGAGCTGTGGGTCGTGACAAAGAAAACAAGATCGCGAGTACAAGCAGTCAAAATGAGTTTCCTTCGCAGGGTGGCTGGGCTCTTCCTTAGAGATAGGGTGAGAAGTTCGGTCATTTGGGAGGGGCTCGGAGTAGAGCCGCTGCTTCTCCGCGTTGAGAGGAGCCAGCTGAGGTGGCTCGGGCATCTGGCCAGGATGCCTCCTGGACGCCTCCCTGGTGAGGTGTTCTGGGGAGAGAGAAGTCTGGGCTTCCCTGCTTAGGCTGCTGCCACGGGTAAGTGGGAGAAGACAGTACGGTATAGTATGTATTGATTTTTTGGGGAGGGCATTTCAATTGGAAATTGAAATAAACATTTTAGCTCAAAAATGTGAATTTCTGACTTTAGATTGTGTTTTCAGGCTTTAAAGGGTTAATGGCAGTGCAGAGAAGGTGGACTGACTTAGAAAGGGGAGAGAGATCAGGGTAACGGCATGCAGCAAATGGGTCCACTGGTGTATGCTGTTGTCTGTGACCTCTTGTTGCTCCTGGCCGTAGAGGAGCAGACGATTTTGCTGTAAAAGTCATAACAAGCTCAGTGGTCTTACACACAAGCGCAACATCGTATTCCACCAATGTTTTTTTTTTCTTTGTCTGAGTTAACACATGCAGTTTAAGCAAGACATTGGGCTAATAGGTCATCTTTATCTGAAACTATCATTATTCATTGTACACAAGCTGGAGTTTTCAGATTTATTCACTCTGAACATGTTTTCAAAAATGTGCATTTTAAAGCACCCGAAACGCTGTATCCATGTGGACAAAATGCCTGGATATGCCTAAATGTGTCTCCATGTTGACAGCTCCTGAGAGCTACAGTAGGGATATAGCTCATTGAGTGACAGCTTGACTACTTTAATGGAACTTACTGTTGTATTATGTCCCATGTTTCAGTGTAATGCTGGTTTGATTAACACTCATTCTTGTTGTAGCTGCTTTGTCGTTATGAAATTATCAGTGTAACCCTTTAACTACCAGCTCAACTATTTGGAAATGGTCATCATTAAATTCAGGGATGTTTAATGTTGTAAGAAACAGAACAAATCAAATCATTGTTTGACTCCAGTAACACTTCAGGGAACAAAGAAAACCCCAAACAAACCAATAAACAGACTTGGTGTGGGATTTTAAAAAGCCAATAGTTGAAAATGCACGACAATTTGGTACAGAATCATTTAGAAAGGACAGAAATCTCTGCAAAAATAGCTTAAAATAGATTATATATTGAGTTTGACAAACACAAAAAATATTTTGATGAATAACAGACTTTATATGTGCATATATATCATCAAATCAGTAAGCGGTTAAGTATTTATAAAGATAATGATAAAAATAATAGTAGCTTTAAGCTTTATAAAGTTTTAAATCCCACAAACAAAATATCATTTCTTTAGTTTGATTGCAGTTTTTCTGTATCATAAAACATTGACAGGAAGAAACGTGTTATTTAACACTTTAAATATTTCTGAATTTAATGACCTCTGCCAAAAAGTTTAGCTGGAAGTTAAAGGGTTAAAGTGTTATATTTCATTTGGTAATAACTCTATAAAGGTTAAAATTACCTTGCATATTCTGTAATTTGTCATTTAAAAAGTTGTGACTCAGTGAATAGATGACCCTGCACTTGAAAATGCAAGTGCAGGGTTCAATAAATGAAAGGTCACACCTTCAAATCTAATGACAATTTCTCTGCCTCTGCTTCACAATGGCTGGCTAGAGATAGTCCGTACTTCACAGTATGTGCTGTGCTCTTGTGTTTTATAGGTTTTCATTAAAATAGACCTTCTATATGCTCTCTATACACATGCTGTATAGAAAATGTGCTTGCTCTTGGTTGCGTGTGTAGGTGGCCAGCCGGGTTCTTGAAGAAGGATGATAACTTGCCAAGACCTCCCAAGGCCAGCCAATATCCTTGAGCGTAAGTGTGACCATGACACGTACACACACACCTACAGGCACACACTCATATACACACCGCTCCTGGGGTGGACTGTATGATAGTGATCTGATGATGGTTGTAGTCCCTGATTGCACAGCCTTTTATTGTCCTATATAACATCAGCAGGCGCCGACTTGCATTACTGTCCAGGAATGTCTGCTGTGCCTGAGAGTGAGGCGCTGAAATTTGAGGTTTCCTTCTCTATTTTGCAGTTTTATTCTGTTTTAATCCATTTGTTTTGTATCTGCAGTTCTTTTTCCCCTCTCTGATCCCCTTATGTCAACATGTAAGGACTAAAAAAGAATGATGCATTACAGCAGAAGCAGTTCCAGGGCACAAATCAATGAAAAAAACATGATCCGTTCCTCTTTTTCCACATGCCCCCTCCTCATCTCTCCCCTGCTGCCTGTTTTCCCTCACAAAAGGCTTCTATGGAGCGAGGGAGCATTGGTGCTAATAATGTTGAAGCTGTGCCAAGCCCAGCTGGTGGTGGCCGGCACAGGGCATCGAGTGTCTGCTCTCCACAGTCGCTGTCTTTAAAAGGCTGGCTCCTTTGCCAACAGGGATCAGAGGGAGGGAAATCACACCGCTGTAAATGGACTCAACCAACCTGTGAACCTGTGCAGGCAGAGCTCCGTCTGGTAGCTCTGCCTGTCCACTCACCGGTGCAACATCAGAACATCGTGATATTTCATGTTGCTACAAAGTCAGAGGTAGCTATAGAAAATGAGAACAGTCATGGTTGCAATTTTTTTTTTTTACTGTGAGATCACAAGTTAATTAAGTCATTATCACACGCAAACAAGCTTTATTATGTGGAGATAACAAGATAATTAACCTAGCGTGACAAGCAAACAAAAGGGGTTTGTCTCATTTCATATAATGCCGTATTTGACATCCCTTCTGCCATGCTATTATACACAGCTTAGGCAGCAAATCTAAGCTGAAGTCTTAATAAAAGGGGTACTTATTAATAGTTAAAGCCCGAGACAGAAGTTGAAGTTTGTCATATCCTTGAAATCAGTTATGACAGTGATCTTAAAGGCTGATATCATGGGCAATTTGGACAACCCACTGTAGAAAGACTATGTCACTTAGGAAACTGTGAAATCTGAGTTTCTACCAAGGGCAACCGTGGATCAGTGATAAAGATGATTTTTTCAGAGGTTGGGGGTCAGATCCCAGTGTCATTACCTACATGTCTTTCCTCTAGAGAGCTGTCTGTACAAAAGCAAACAGCATTTTTCTTTCCACACGGACTTCACCGTAAGATTACACCTATGGCCTCTGAATACCTTCTGCTTTACCCCAATGAAGAACCGCTGTTGTCCATACGGCATTTTAGCTGATATTGACTGCTGGAATGCACATTTGAGGTACTAAGGTAACAGACAGTATCATTAATATAGCCCAAAGATGTGAGTCTGATGGATGAGTCTGGATGCCAAAAGAAGACTTACAACTAGAAAAACAAGCATAAACAGCCTCACACAAAGACCTTGCTTAACATGGTGGTCAAACCAACTATCTTCTTGTGAGGCATGCACACTAACCTGCTGTACCACTGGTTACCCTGGCAGCAGTTTAAAGGAGACATATCATGCTTGTTTCTCCTTTTCACTATGCCAGACTAGGATGCCTGTAAAGCATTTCTGCCCTCAGTACAAGTCATTTAGTTCCTTCATTGACCCACAATAGCGTTCTCAAAATCCTCATTTTAGGCCATTATCAACCTCTTGTTGAAACACTCGGTTTCCAGGCTGACCTAAAGTTACCTCGCAACGTCACAGCCCTTTGTGCTCCGATTGGTCAGTTCTATCGGGGGCTGAGCCAGCCTGTCCTTCTTCTTCTACTGTATTTTCCGGCAGGCTCAAAGCAGCGACCGCGTATTGAGTCCCCCTACAGGCCAGAGCTGGTAATGAGTGAGTGTGAGCTAGGGAGCTATACACTGCTGCTGGGTGGATGTGTTCCTCGTTGACGGTTTTGTGGCTAACGGACATCACAGAGGAGGAAGTGCTTTATCAGATTACTCCAATAAAAAGAAATGTACCTCGTGACGTCACGACGATTTAAATCTCGCGGACATCTCGCAATGACCTATTTTTTTTAGAGGCATCAAATCTCGTTCTAGGATATCAGAAAAAATACAATATCTCATTTTTTGAAAATTAAGGGGGTGTAAGATCTTGTTTTCAAATTTATTATATTATATGTAAGTATTAAATCATGCATCAGCCTGATATGTCTCCTTTAAAGCATCAACAACACACATTCAAATTGAAGCTATCTTCATTCTAATGTTATGATTTTAATTTCTTATCTTACATAGAAGCTTGAGCATGAATTTCAAACCACCTCACAACTATTTAAAAACTCCTCACAGGAGCTCTAACTGTGAGACATATCAAAGGTATGGTAATAGTTGGAAAAAAATCAATTCAAAGTAGCTCACACATTTAAAATGGCTGATCTGTTACTTCTTTTTGCCAACTCTATACTTCAATCTATTGTTATTATGAAGACACTATACACTTCAATTAAAAAGAGATGAGCTAAAATAGCCAGATTATATGAGTCATGCTGATAAATGGCTTGGAGTCTGTTCCACAATTTCACTATGAGGATATTAAATGTACTGTGGAGCTTATTTAAGCTGCAGGCTGAAAACTGAAGTCAGTTTTGAGCGAATAAAATGAATCCTCCATATTCTGAATTTAATTTCCAGTTAAGTTTATTTGTGCATAATTCATATCAGGCTGAATTACAGTGTCTGTGTGAGTGTGGGTGTGTATGTGTGTATGTGTGTCTGCTACTCAATATCTTATTGACTGGGGAACAAATTTGGCTCAACAACCACACTGAGGACCCTCATTTGGTGAAAATGTTGTATGAATGGAGCTCACAGGGGAGAGGGATTCATGTGTCGGTATCCTTCCTTCTTTGTTATGTTACAGGGAACCATGTGCTACCAAACAACAATTCCTCCATAGAGGCCAAACCTGAGCCAATCATCCCCTCTTGAGGAGCCTCCAAACATACATAAATGCAATTGTATGTACACATGTATGTACAGTGTAAAACCCCAGAGTAATCGGCCGCAGAGCAGGTTCCTCCCCGCTTTTGCTGTGTGGGTGGCTCCTACTTGAGTCCCTGCAGTGCTTGTTAATGCAGCAAGGTGTCTGTTCTCCCTCCTCTGGTCCCATCCCTCCCTCCCTCTCTCCCTCCCCCTGTGTATTACTCTGCAACCTACAGCCTCCCTGTTTTCCTCCACAGTAGACAGTATCCCTAAATTAAGAAGTGAAATAAATCACTGACAGTGCACATCCTGCAGTGATTAATATGTGCACTTTCAGATAAATGTTCACTGCTCTTCCCGTGCAGTTAAAGGTACAATAAAATACTAATACTGCCATAAAACGTCCTAGCATACAATTATAGAATTACCAGTGACAAATAATAAAATATAGCTGTAAGAACATACAGTGCTCCAAACAGATTTTCCTGGCATTTGAAATTACACTTCAGGACCCCTCAGTGTGGTGCTCATGATTTAAGGTCAAATGAACTGAATTAAATTTACCAGAGAAAAGGCTGAAAACAGGATTTAGAGTCTATCTTTCCATCTTCCTGCTGTGATGTTACCATCCAATTATGTATCACTGATTTATCACCTATTTATCCTGTCATATCACATTTTATTTTTATAAAATATTTATTTGATTAGGATTTTTATAGGGACAGGATGAAGCAGTGTAGCAGAAACAGCCTGAGCTAATTTGCAATGTCCGTCCCTAGTTGGGTCTTCAAAGACACACAAAAAAACCCAATAAATACTGCATAAAAACAACAATTAACAAACTCAACAACTACAGAACAAAACAAAACAGATGCAAAATATTACCGAATATTACTGAATAATTTTATTGAATAAAAGTAGCAGCATTAGCTTCAAATACTACCTAGAATTTGGCATCAGGTTTTTTTAAGCATTGAGTCAACCAAGTAATATGTTGATGAATAATAAAACCATAAGTTCTATTATTCATAGGTTTTAATTGAACAATAGTGTGACAGTAACAGTCTCCTACAATAAGATGTCTATGTATTTGACACCAGTCATCAAGTCTTCTAACAGGAAAGGATAATTTTCAGGAGTACCCTCCTGATTACGAGATGTAGCATCTTAAGAAGCTAACCTCTAATAAATCAGACGACAGGTCTGTGGTTCATGGATCTGTCACTAACTTTAGTTTTTACTTTAGTCCACTTGTCTCCTCTTACCTCCCTTCCTTCGCCCTCGCACCCAACACAGCATCGTGTGGATTTGCTGTTCATCATGAGACTGGGATCCACATTGAAGATTTCCTGCTGCTTAACAGAAGGTTTTTTCTTGCCGCCACGATGGAGGGATTCATGATTGGCTGTATGGATTCATGTTGGGTGTTGGATGTATATATATGTGTATTTTTATATGTATATATGTATCTATGCATATATGTGTATCCATAAAATGAAGAGCTTTATGCTCTATTGTAAAGTGTCTTGAGATAACACTTGTTATGAATTGGGGCTATACAAATAAAGATTGATTGATTGACAATTGTATTGAAATATCTATTTTTTTATTAACCATCTACATTTCTTTGGGCACAATCTTAATCTGAACTCACTGTTGTGTTTTCAGGTTTAGCCGACCTCGTGGTTACTGCTGCTAACAGCATGTGTGTTGTAATATGGGTCCCAGAGTTCAGCTCAAAATGAAATGTATCGAGCGGTGGGGGAAAACAAACACCTTGAGTGGCCACTCTGTCAAGAAAATAAAAGAGGACAAGCAACCCGTGTACATGTGCACAGAGCAGCCAAACAAACACTGGCTGTGTGATTCATTGGGTCATTGCTTAAATATAGAAGTCCAATGAAGAAATTATGATCAAATCTTTTGCATTATGTAAAATTCAGCCATGCTCTGGATTTTGCCTGGAGAAAAACATCCAGGAGGCACTTTCCATAAATGCAGGCAGTGTTTACATGCATGCTGCAAATGGTGGTACTGTCACCTCTAATGTGTGATGGTTTGTTTTTGTTTGCTAAATGCGTCTGACTAGAAATGATCTCGTGTTGCACATCACAGTTTTCATGTTGCAAATGTGGTGTAATGGGACCAGACATTATTTCCTTTTATCTAATTGTGTCCCATGAGAGAGAGGCAGACTACCATTGGGGAGAATATATGGACGCAGTTACAGAATGCAAATATACTGAAACACTTGGGGCGTAAACAACATTTTGAGTAAAAATCTTTAGAAATACAACCCTACAGTAAGGGAAAAGTACAGATTTCAGCTTGGGTGTTTGTGCCTCTGTCTCCATTTCACTGTTTAATTATCTGGGTGTTATCTAAAGTTGCTTTCAATTGGTGTTTTTATGATAGCACAGCTTCTATGGGGAGGACAAAGGCAATTTATAGTTTTGTTTTAGGGAAAAATACTGTTTTGCTGCTTTGAAATGACTGTCACTGGCAATTATTTACAGTAACCTGGGGATGCGTGCTGCGTTTGCATGTTCCTGTGCTGATCTGAACTGTTTCCTTGCAGAAATAACAGCAGCTGTGCAGAAGTATGTCCAAATGAGTGGCTGGGAAAGGTATGCCCCCCTCCTCCAAAATATTTGATCAGCACCCCCATGTGCCATATTACCATTCAAATTTTGTTAGTCTGATGCTTATGCATAACTGGAATTGCCAATTGAATGTTTTAAGTAGTAGACTAAGTCTGAGGGGGATCAGCAGTTAGGCTTATGAAGCCTCTTAAAGCAAATCATAACCAGAAAACAGCAGAAAAGGAGGCACTGGAGACCTAATGCCTAACAACACTCAAACATTAAACTCTTAAAACAACACTCTAACAGTCAGTGATTGGCAGCATATCTTATCAGATGAAGATCTTCAGTCTAAATCAGTAAATGAGTTTTCTGCACATTTTGAAGTCCCATAATAATTTATGCTAACACAACAATCATCACGGATTACTGTGTACCTTAGACCTCCAGGTAGGGAAATGTATCTGCTGTGAAGATGCATAATATTCAGCCAACAAGCCCATTAATTTTTCATGCTTTACCACAAATTTTATGAAAAAATTGACAGACACTTCATGCCTGTATTAGCTAAGAAAAATGATTGTGGAGCCAGAACATAGTTTGAGCTTGGTATCTAGATTGTAACCTCTTTTCTTCAGACACATTAATTTGACATTCTAAGTTTCAGCATGCTGGCGTGGTGGAAGAGTGCAAGAGAGCAGATCTAATGCAGGGCAGCACTGGCAGAGGCAAACTAGAGATGTAACCTGACACCTTGTAGAATAAATAGTCTGCCAACTGGGTGTTTGCGGGGTCAAGTGTAGAAGTTTTTTTTAAAGGTGAGGATAGCTTAGTCTGGTAGCATGCTCTACTATTAATCAGGGGGTTGATGGTACAAGCCAAGTTCAAACTGTCACAAGTCGATGTGTCCTTGGGCAAGGCACTCAACCTCACGTTGCTCCCACTGCTATGTCAGTGTCATGTACTCAGGTATAAAAGGGTGTGGATGCGTTATAAAATACTGATGGATAGCTTCCATAAACACTACAAAGAATGTAAGAGTGAATGGGTGTGAATTGGTAGAAGTAAGTGTTAAAGCCACATTAGTCAAGAAGACTAAGAAAGTGCCATACAAGCTCCAGTCCATTTATCAGGTACACTTTGGGTTGCCTATCTGAACTAGCTTGTTGGCATTGTGCTATGAATGCCCATTTTTATAAATTTGGATGTACACAATCGATTTTGAGCAACAGGATGCTACACAAAACACTTCAAAGGCATAGTATGTAAAATTCAGCAGCCGGGGCCTCAAAGTAAACAAAACAGCCACTGATGAGTCAGGACTTAGTAACCCACCCACATCCGCCTTCACTGCTTACTGTTCTTTGTGAAACTGATCTATGAAACAGAAGCGTTGGTTTACCGCGTAGTGAATACATCTCATGGAGTGATGTTTTTGTCTACCAGAGCTCTCAATTTTAAAAGAGAAGTGACGTTGAAGGCAAATGAAAGAGACAGAAGATCCCCTTTCAACTTGTGGATGTATACCTACAGTTGTCGAAGAATTGAGATACAGTATGTAGAGATTGAAGGTGGTCTGTCGCAGGTAAGCAGCAGAAAATATCAGTGACAGACAAAATTAAGAACTTCCCTGTTCTTGAAAACTCCCTGTGCCATAAAGGTATTGCATTTTACTGTTAGCATTCAAATAATTCCTGTGTCCTCCCCTCTTCATTTGGTTTCCTTAGTTGGGGCTAGGCCTGTCACGATAACAAATTTGCTGGATGAGAATTGTCCAAAAAATGATTGCAGATAAACAATATTATTGTCAATATTATTTTGAAATGCCAGTTTTGTATTCATGTAGTTACAATAAATGTCATAATAAAGTGAGTAAACCGTATCAAAAGCCATAAACTTTAATTTCTTAAAAGTACTTAACTGTAATTGGTAGGTCAAGAGCTTTTAAATAAAATAAAAAAACAATATAATAAATTTAACAAACCAAAAAAAAAAAAAGACAGAAAAACCCACTGAAAATGAAATGGACTCTCTTTTGGAAAAAATTGTACATAACTAAAAATCATTATACTAATCAAAAACAGTTTAAAAAATAGAAGATCTCTCTAAAAAAAAACTCCAATAAAAACACACACAACAATACAAACAATTATTAAAATGGAGTTTACAGTTCAGGAACTGTTTGTGGCATGTACTTTCTCCCAGTCAATTCGTACTTTCTGTCAAATGTTTGTACCATTTCCCAAAATGGTGGCTTTCAACGGTATTGAAGGACTGCATTTCTTTTGCAATGTGGCGAACGACAGTCTGTGAGCATACCATTTTGTAATTTTTATTCATATTTACTTTGCCAGCCAAACCATTTAGTAAGCGCTGACTGTCAGGATGAAAGGCTCCGCTTCACCTCCCCACTACTTTCAAACAAATACGACATATCGGCTCATCGGTGTTCATGGGCTCACACCTTGTGCATTCTGATGGCAGCCGGCTTAAGAACTGGAGCTTTCATGCCATCATTCTTACTTGTATTTGTTTCCTTGTTACTCCTTACGACGCTCACTTCAGCTCTGTGTGTACGCGATTGCAAAAGATTGAATGACTGACAGATGCTACTCCGCTATAAATCCGCTAAATCTGCCATAGAACCAACGCACCCCGGTGTTGAGACACTTACACAGAGTGAGCCATCTTCTCATCCAGCCTATTTGGTAGAAAGAGAGGAGGAAAACAAACATGCATGCATGTGTCAATTTATCAGGCTGGCAAACTTACAGAGGACGTTTTTATTTAAAGTGCTGTTAATTGATTTATTGATTGCCGTGACCGGCCTAGTTGGGGCATTCCAGTCCATAAATACTCAACACTCCTCTTCAGCAATGTGAGCTCACAGTAGATTATTTCTGTATCTTAAATATCCTTATGATTTTGTTATGTTTCAATTAGCTGTACTTACAATGACATTGTTTCCAAAATTTCGCAGGGGAATATAGAGGAGCAGCTCGATCCAATCATACCTCTTACCCCAAACAGCATCACTCTTTTAATTAATTATTATGAGCTAATACACCCCGATTTTTCAGTTGTGTTCCGAACAAAGGAGATTATCCCGCCTTCTGTTGTGGTAATTATAGCTCACTGAAATACAGACAATACTGAAGTTATGCAGATGTAGAAAATATTGGGCCCTTAAGCCTCAGCAGGGTGTTCAACTGGGAAATAGTTTTATTTTCACACTCAATTAAATCCAAGAGTATACTTAGCTCCGTGAGCAAGATCTAAAATAGTTCAAATTAAAATACAGCATTAAAAGTGGAAATCTTATTATCTGAAGGCAGTAAATATAGATGAATAAGACTATTCATCCATCCATCCACCCATCTATCTATCTATGATTAGTTTGAGATGGAGGGTAACTGATTCAGCTGAAATGGCTCTGGGGATACAGTTAAAGGGTCCACACAACCACACACTCGTACAAATACACCACACTAATTAGCATCCTCACTCATATCAAGCGCCCCTCCACATCACAGATACCTCTGACAAACAGAGTTAAGAAGAAGAGGCCATGTGTTTTTGTGGCCGTGAGGAGGGACTTCTCATTATGCATCCTTCCCCGAGACAACACTCGGCCTCACCCAAGGCGCCTAGTGTCACTGTGATTATACACCGCCCTGCATTAATGCCGGCCCGGCGGCGTGAGAAAACATTGCATGCACCTCTTACCGCTCCTCCCATCCTTCCCTTATCTCCTCTTCCTCATTAAACCCCCTTTTCTCTCTACCGCCATCACACCTTCCCTCCCTCCTCCCCCACCTCCTTCCCTCCATCTCAGTCAATCAATCCTTCATGAAATCACAAGGTGACACGGGCCGGCGTTTTCCTGGTAACCATCGCAACACAACTGTTGCCTGGTCACCGTGCACACACACAAGCCCGGAGCTCAGCGAGGCGCCAGTGTTGGGGGGAATAAGAGTGAGGTGTGTGTGTTAGGGAGAGAGAGGAAATATAAAGGCTGGAGGGAGGGGTCTGGGGGAGGTGGAAGGTCACACACTGGCCAACACACTCACACATACACACACACTTTAATGTAATGATACCATTCAAGGTGGCTCTCCAGCCCAGAGCACTGTAGCATAAATGTCAGGCAACTCTGCAAATTAATTAAAGGCATTGGAGCTGCTGCTGCAGAGAATCCTAATATTATTTTAAGCCATACATTTATAATGCAGGGATGGGCTATTGTTTTTAAATAACCAGCTGCCCCATTATGGCTTTATTATACCATTAAAATGACAATGTTTTCACACTTGTGCTGCTATTTCTCTCTTCACTCATTAAAGCCAATCCTCTTAGGGTGGAAACCTCGGAAGAATAAAACACATCAGAGCCACGATTCATAAATATAGCACTCTAATGAAGTGCTTTATCAAGCTCGCCCGAGCCGTTTGGATGCATTATTTATTATTTTATGCCGGTTCTAGTCCAGTGAGAGATGTCAATATGTAGTGCGAGATCTGACAAAGTGATTCACGGAATGCAATTAATCAATCCAGCATTCGGCGCTAATTTCCATTAATTTCCTGCGGAGGAAAAACAAATTAAGTGACTTAACCTCTTTGGATGAGGCATTCATCTTTTTGCTTATATAAATGCTGTTCTTGTTTTTGCACTCAGGAGCCACAGGGGGAAAAGATGCTGTTTGTAACAGAGGAATGAAATATGATTTTCTGTAAAAGCAGAGTGTCTTTGTAGCATGAAATCGTGGTAATTTACAATGTGGACCATGCACATAGACATTTAGGGAATTAAAGAATACTTGTTTAACATTTATAACTGAATTTGTGTCATTATTTAGGACCATTTTCTGTAAGGTATAGAAGTATATTTGTCCATCTGGCATTGAGGGAAAAAGAAGACAGATTTCTATCACAAAACATATGTATAGAGATATGAATGTTACTTGTCAGTTTATTCATATCTTTGACTTCTCTTCTTCAGTGATGAGTTTAGCAGCAAAAATTCAAGCTTTCAAAACTTAATGACCAAAACACTAGATATAAATTACCAATGGGCAGTATTTTCAACTGGAAAACTTTACTCAGATTTTGTGAGCAGAAGGAAATAAGCCAAAAATAAGTCATTGAAAATTAGAAGAGTTGAATTTAAAGAGATTTTTAATGGGCCAAAATGCCTCCTCAGTTTTTCTGCTCATCCTTCAAATGCATGTTCCTTATAAATGTGAAGGAATAAACAGCTTTTCCAACTTTAAAAGATTTACTGTGAAGAAGCACAACAAAGAAATGGTCTACCAAACACTTTTTTTAATTTAATTTGTTCTTAATTTAAATTGCAAATTTTAAAGGGCATTTTCCCAGAAAAATCTGTGTATTAAAGTAAAAGAGTTCTTGAAAATGCTGCTATGTTGAGATGTGGTAAACATTGTGAGAAGTAGTTTGAGAGTTCTAATAAAAAAAGGTCGACAAAGATGAAAAATGGCCAATATCTCCATTTTACATGGTCACTTTTTGAACTGTTACACTGCTTTATCTCTGATGGACATTGTTTGCTGCTTGAACATTTAAAGTGCTGTCAACAAGAGGATGTTGCGTGTTGTGAAGTCTATTTAAGTCTTCTGATGTGATACCTAACATAATTTTATAGTCAAGGAAATGAGGAAAGCTGCAGTGCTGTTCTCAATCAAACAACACACACATTGCAGCATGCAGTGCTTTAAGTCATATGACTAACTTTGCACCTTCTGCGATGTGACTGTTGCAGATGCAGACACTGCAGTTGCACTGTTAAACTGGTATATATTTTGTTCTGATCAAAACAATGACTAAAGGGTTGTACCATCAGCTCTGCCTGACTTTACTCCATACTTTTTGACTTGAAGATTGTTGAGAAAGACTGTAGAAAGTGTGTACACAAAACAGCAGTTCACTGTTTAGTTAAATGGATGAATGTCACATAATTAAGGGTTTTCTCCAGGCACTCCTCTCCTCTCACTGACCAAAACAATGCTTGTTAGGTTAATTGGTGTCTCCGATTTACCATTGGGTATGAGTGTCTGTATCTCTACAGCATTTCCAACCAAGCAGTCTGGTTCAGTTTGGTTCAGTACGGTGTTTTCACTGTTGGATAAGAGAAAGGTACCCAAATAACTGACCCATGCAGTGTCACTATTTTGCATCCCTCTGAAAGGGTGCCAGGCATACCAAACAGACCCCAAAAGGTGGAGCTAAAAGTGTTGCAGTCTGTTGACTGCTCACAAAAATCTTCATTTGTCATGTGACAGCAGCAAAAATGACAACTCATACCTCACCAGTATTGAATAAGCTATCGATTAAAATGATTTGTTCACTTCTGCTGCTGTAAGGAATATCCACGTGAAGTGCTCCTGCACAAACACTGCAGGTCCTTCACTGCTGCCCTTTGTTTATGATCAAGCTGTACTGCAGACTGTTGCTATGTGTTGCTGCTGCTGTGACGTCACACATTACTTAGCCAGCAGCTAGCAGTAGAAATGCAAACAAGATCAAGGCTAACCACTTCAAACTGAACCAAACAGTACCAAACCAAGCCAGACCACTGAGTGGAATCAAAGCGTATACTGCCCTGGGATTGGCTAGTGGCCTGTTCAGGGTGCATCGCGCCTCACGCCTAATGTCAGCGGGATAGGTTATAGTCCTCTGCAACCCCAAAAGAGTAAGCGGTATGAATGATGCATGGACGGATGAACCAAACAACGTTTTATGCTTTACAGGTAACAGAAAGCACAGCTGACAACAGAGCACAATCATGGTCTGTTCACTAAGGGCAGCACAATTCAATGGTTGAGATAAAGAAACAGAACAAAAGCTTCCAGCGACTTTTACGGCATTGATGTCTAGTTGTCTTTGACATGCATCCAGTGATTCTACAGCAACAATAAACATTTCATCTCCTGTCAAGGTGACGCTGTCATTGCAGCTACCATGATTGCTTTTGTGATTATGAATACTAATTTCAGTGCAGAAAATCTAATTAAGCCTTAAAAAGACTATGATTTAGTTATAACTTGGCAGTTAATAAAATGTTATTATTATTGCTGAATGAACCTTTGCAGTACACATCGTGACAGTCTGAGATGACTGCAATAGAATAAAAATGTGTTTTTCAATGTGGGAATGCTAATTTTGTGGTATCATGGCCCTGCTTTTATATCTTTGGTGGTGCCAAATGAAGGTTAAGATGGGTTTAAGCTTACTGTTAATTATTTTGTGCAAGTATTGTAGAGAAAAACATTCTTTCAGATTCAGGAAACAAGTGTGCATTCATAGGGGAACATACATGCTAGGACAAAGAGAGTGGTATGCATTTTTTCAATGCTGTCTTTTTCTTTTGTAATCTGATCTTAATTTATATCATTAATGCTATATTGAACATTTTAGTGCACTTTTTTTCTAATATCACAGAGTCCTAATTAAATTGTTATCTTGTGGCCAACACACAGAATTAACTGTTGGTTATTTTTATGGTGAATATGGTTTAACTGAGTATTAGGCCTGGTAACTATATGTCTTTCCTTAAATCAACAACAGCATGAAAACTATTTTGACATAAACCATGTTGTCTTACCCTTTGCTATGATGAAAATATACTGCTATATCTTGAAAACAGTATATATCGCCTGCCCCTGTGCAAAAGATTTTTGAATTGGCTCCTAATTTAAAGGTTTGTCCTTGAGTCTGTGATGCAAAGACACTTCTTTCATTACACCAATCTGATACCGCATCTTCAATCTGGCGAGAAGAAAAGAAAAGGCTGGCTGCAAGAAAGAAAAAAAGGTGTTTGTCTGCGAGGAAGGTGTTGCGAGGGAGGTGGAGTAAATTGACTGTTTACAACAACAGACCCACAGAGAGGGACCTTGAATGTCCATGACGAGCTGCATTCCCTTTTTTTTTTTTTCTTTCACTTTCAAATCACCTCATCCCATGCGTTTTTGGAAGGCATCCTAAAAAAACCAAGGCTATAATTTCCATCCAATTTGTTCTCTCTCTCTGCATGAACACTGACAGATTGTCATATTTTGGCCACACTCCCAGAGGAGAGTTGAAAGAGGCAGGAGGGCAGATAAACGGCTATTACCATTCACACCAGCTCATTACTGCACATTTAGACCCAGGAGCTCAAACCCCAACGCTCTACTCAGGGGGCGTTCGTGCTGCGCCCGTCCCCTCCCCAGGAGCCATGCACCATGGAGCGTTTGATTGACAACTTGCCTTCAATCATTTATCCTCTCAAACTATTGTAAATTTCACAGCATTGATTTCTTTTTCCATCTTCAGTCCCCTCGCTTCATAAAGATCATTCTATACAAACACGAGTGCCTGCAGCATAAAACTCGAGAGAGATGCTGTCACATTACGGCTTCCAATTGATTTGGTCATCTGGACAAATAAAAATGAGTAACAGCTACAAGCATGTGCACACACAGCACATCATGCACGTTACGTAAGCTGCATAAAAAGGGTTACGGCTGCTTACCGTCATGAACCCATCCAGCAGGCCCGAATCGGGTTTGGGCGGGGCTTGGAGCCGCTCCATTGACCACTTCTCGATGATTGACGACACCTGAGAGTTTTCTGTGTTGAGGATGCGGAAACCCGTCATGTTGACTCCACTGTAACGGTACGGCTCCATGTCCAGGGCAAAGAGATCCTGGGAAAAGACGAATGACCTTATGTGTTGAATAAATAATTACTAATTTTATATGTATTATCTTTCTCCGTTTAACAGGGGTAAATGAGCAGTCACTGATTTATTTGTTACCGTTAGCATTTTGGCCATTGTCTTTTTTGTAGTACCTCAAAAAAGAACATTGAAACCGAGTGTGTTATGTGCTAAAGCTAGCATTCTGTAACAAGTAGCTATTTAAGCTAGTGTAAAGTTTTGACGGTAAAAAAAACTCTTAACAGGATGAAAACCAGCGGGAGTAAAGATCTATAGCACAGAGATGGAATGAATGGAGTCAGACTGCAGGTTCAGAGCTCTGAGTTTTCTGATATAAGTCTATTCTCAATATACAGCAGTTCTCAGCATGATCCTCACACAGCAGACTGCAGGGAACCACACATTGACAAAGGTGAAGCTGATTTTAAGCTAGGCAGAGGTACTCTTGACCTGCTCACCCCTCCCTCTTTCTATCACCTGCCATGTCTATCTCAATCTCCCCCTTCAGTGACAAATCTATACATGTCGAATATCTAGACAAATTACCCTAATACAAAATCACATTAACACATTGCAAGAAGACTTTAAATAGATACTGATGAACCAAAATAATAAAATAACCCAGAATATAAAAAACTAATGCTAAAGAACTCTCCCTTCCCCTCCTCTAAACACCAGTTCCATCTGACAAAGTGATTTGCTACTGCTGTGGTCTGTTTGCTGCATCCCCACATGTGCACTCCACAAGATGTCAACCCTAAAGAGATGAGATGTTAGCAGGTTTTACAAAATAAAATAAACAAAGAACATATCCTGTGTTGAATGATAGTCAACTCTAACACACAACATTGTACATACTATTATCACCTTAGTCAGGGGCTCCCTCACAGCTTGTTATAAAAAAACTAAATATGACAAAATTTTATCAGAACAGGTCAAAAAAGTGTACCCATCCCCCCAAAAATGAAACCTCTCTGTTTGTTTTAGTAAAAAAACCCTTGTTAACAATAATTTATAAACAATGGATTTAATAAAACCACAAGCTAGTGCTGAAAAATGCTGCTATAAGTCAATTCTGACACTGTTAGCAAGTTCCCTTATTTGTGGCTACCGTGTTATGCCTTAGTTTAAATTCATTTAAAAAAAGAAACGCTTGAAGCCACAAAACAAAAAATAATTGATCACTAAACTCTGAAATATTTATTAATAGTAATCACACTGAGCCAGGACACCTTTTAAAGAAAAATGATCTAATTTGAATAAGGGCTGACATTAGCTACAGTTAGCATTAGCCTGAAAAGCAAAGTGGCCATATTTTAAATCATTTAAAGTTGAGCTATTACATGTCATGAAAATTTCAGCAAAATCAGTCCAGTAGTTTTATTTTCTCCGTAATCTTGCTAAAAAACAAACAGACAAACACGGACAAAAGGTAAGAATGTACAAGTTCTCATAGACAAACGTCAGAACTCATATATAACTAGCTAACTTCCCCCCTGCTGGCTGTGAACAAAAATGCAGGCCTCAGACACTTACGTAACTGCTTCCTATTTCACACCCAGAGACTATCTCTCCCTCTCCCTCACTGTCTATGATCTGTCCTCAATAATTAGAGTGGTCATTTGAGTGGCAGCTTTATCAGAATAAATGAGGGCAGAGGAGGGCAGCTCAAGGTGCTTCATGACTTATTTTATTTCATGCTGAGGCAGTAGCTATGATTAAGGAAAGCCCTCTCAAGGTTAAAGGCAGGCTTTTGGTGGACTGCCATCTATCATGTGGAAGCGGAAGGACAACCCAATTGTCCGCTGCATACGGCATGTCTGGCATCTCACCAGGCAGATGTCTCTGGGATGCGACAACACAGTTGACAGAGCAACAGCAGGTGATGGACGCAGAATGAGGTTGCCGCGGTCAATGTTTGCCGTCCTATTCGGGGGGAAAAACAGCACGGATGGCTCGGCACCAGTATACAGAAGCTTTGGCCAGCGCCGTGGCCTGCCAAACACTGGCTGATGTTAAAATAGGCATGTTTCCATCGTTACAAGCAGCAGCATGTGGCGGAAACAGCCCTATAATCACCACTCTCTTTTCTTTCTCAATGACATACCTGCTGTCACTCACTTCTCTTTCATCTCGTCGGGTCCTTATGTGGCCGCACAAGATATAGCTGAATGTCCTTTGCAGCGGCAAATGTCTTTTCTCAGGTCAGCTTTCTCCAACCTTTCCCATTGCTTTTTCTCCAATTGAGCTCCAAACAAACACAGCATGCAATTTGTTTGCTGGAGCTATAATGGACCAAATGGGCCCCAGTCTCATTTACTCAGGGCTGTTATCTGAGCTCTCAGTCTTCTGTTCACCGGGCTCAGCCAAGATAGCAAAGTAATCTTTGTAGTGCTAGATCAAAAGAACTTTGGAGAACTTCAAGCACTGTCAGAGTCAGAATAAAATCCACTCAACAGCTTTTGTTTCCTGCTCTCAGGGTTTCACAAAGCCAGGTGAAGGTGAAAAGGTTGGAGTGAAATAAACCAAAAGTTTCACAACTGATACTTTAAAACACCATAATCAGCTGGATGACAACGTTCCAGCTTTTAAAGATTTTTATTTGTATCTACTTCAGGTTGTAGTTCAGGGTAAAAGGTTTCCCACAAAATATTTTTAGCAGTCTAGCTTCAGGGTATGTCTTTTTCAATTTTACTCGAAGAGAATAAAAATGATCGGCCAATCAGACTGATAGATGTATTTTTACTTTGCAAGAATAAAAGCAGTTGGTACTGGAGTAAGCCACAAATAGAAATCAAATAAAACACATATTCAATCATACAATGCTGCTGCAATAGATGGTTTTTGACAGGAGTGCTCATGTACTCACCAGGGTAGTGAAAATGTAATGGTAGTACTCTGTCATCATACCCATGGCCAGGGCCTAGAGGGAAAAATAACAGTGAGTAAGGACCAAAAGGGAAAAGATTGATGAGCTTTTCAAGCCATTTGTTTCATCAAGTTCTTCATTTCACTTTTATTTAACCTGTGTAATCACCCTGATCCTGGACAGAAAGGCAAGGAAGAAGTTTAACATTAAAGGAGACTGAGTGTGCGGAGACTTACTGCTAACAGAAACAGCAGAGACCTCTATATTATATAATTTGTTGTTATAATATATTTCTAAATTATTGTTTGTTGGTGTTTTATTTGTGGCTGTGATTCAGATTCTTGTAGTGCTTTTTTGTATTTGTGTTTCCTAATTTATCACAGTTTCCTAATTTATATTAATTTTTATATGTTGCTCTGAACCATCAGTGAGTGAATGTGAGAGCGAATGGGTGTGAATGGGTAGGTGTGACCTGCGGTGTAAAGCAGCTTTGAGTAGTCAAAGACTAGAAAAGCGCTATATAAGCTCAAGTCCATTTATTTCCTATTTTTGTGACTTCTTATTCACTGGAATGTTTTTGTAGTGTTTTCTTCATCATTTTTATGTTTACATGATTATAAGTGTTTGTCATTGTGTTACTGGATTTAATTTTGTTTTGCCTCTTACTAGATTTATTGCTTTTTTCATTGTGGTTGCCCTTTCTAATTTTCCTTTTGTTCTCTGATTAGTAGTTATTATTTTTGTTGTTTTTTGTACTTTGTTGCATGTTTCTGATTTGTCGTTACAATTTTGTACATTGTTGTGTTTCTTGTTTGTCATTGTTTCTTGTCATTTGTGTTTGTTGTATTTTTAATTTCTAGTTATGTTTTCTGATTTGATGCTATGTTTTCTTATATTTAACTGTGATTAAATGAGTGATTTAAATTGTTGGTGTTTTTTTATTTGTTGATATGATTTGATGGGACATTTTGCTGTTTTGTTTTGTTTCTGATTTATTCTATTGCTTTTAAATGTTGTTGCACTTTATTTTCATTTTGCTGTCATTTGTAGTTGTGTTTTCTATTTTGTTGCTTTCTTTCATTTTCTGTTGTTTATTTTATTTGTTGATGTGTTTTTTTATTGTCATACATTGTACTTTTATAGTTTTATTGTTTTTTGCACTACAGGGCCATCATACAGTAGACCGACATGACTGCTTGGTTTCATTAGTGAAACCATTCCTCTTGGCAATACTTTGAAATAATGGCAAAAAAAAAAGATCCTAAACTTGTTAAATGTAGCAGTCATGTTCTTTGTGCCATTTTAGCATGCTAACTGTGCATCTTGTCTTTCTTTTATCCAAACAATTTGCAGCTGTGAGTTTCAAATGCCAATTTTGAAATCAATCCCCAGTGCTTAAATCTAATTTCGGTTGCCATGATATTAACAGAGGTATGTTAGCTTTAACAGAAGTTAGAATTCTTGTATTGTCACATCTCTAGGTGAAACTAATTATAAAAAATACACATTCAAAGTGTTTCCACTTGACTTCCAAAAGCCACTTTTAATTAGATCATTTTCACACAACATGTGTTGTTTGTATGGATGTGAGCATGTTTATTTCACAGCTCCCTTTGCATGTGGAAGAGAAAAAAGAGCTACATATATCTGAATACCTTCTGACGACAACTGATATCACACTACACTCAATTTAGCCAAGAAGACAGTGAGAACACAAGAAAAAAGGGAAATGAAGCAGACTGAGGCACTGAATTAAACTGTTAACATGGAGTGTGTACTGTACTGTTTTGTTGGACCCACAAAGTATTCACATCAATAAATAATCCTCCTTGTTGCTTCCTACAGACCCACATTTATATAAAGAAATCAAGCAGTGCACTACGCCTCTGAGAAGACTTCAATTCAATAAGAACCCCCACTATTCTCATAAATTATGTGCCCCTGTTAAATGAATTTAACATGCCTGTGAGCAGAATTAGACTTTCTAATTAAAAAACCTTTATTGTCCAAAGGAGAATATCCATTATGACGGGTCAGTAGTAGAGATCTAATATTCTTCAAAGAAATTAAAGATGCACCGAGCAGAAAGGAGGTATCTGAATCATTTGCATCCCAGCTTAAAGACAGAAAGACTGATGCAGAGACTTCTTTATTGTTGTTTAGCAGATATGCATTATGAATGAACTATGAGTCCATAGACCACGAACTGAGTCGCTGTTTCTGCAAGGGGGAAATTATGCTAATTTTTGGGGGGACTGCAGTTAATTCAGTTTTAATTCAATTCAGGAGGCGGCAAGATAAAATGACTCATCTAGTTCATAAATTTAAACAGCTTTTTGTTCCGATGCCGACTGTTCACACAGTGAACTTTAAAGAAAACATTATGAAACAAATAATCCCAATGGAATTAATGAAGTAACACATTGTAAAATAATAAAATGCAGTATTTAAATATGGTAAAAATGTAGTTTGTTAAAGATATCCTTAATTTACTATGAAAAATGTTCCTCTTGAAGTTTGTTCTCATATTGGGGCATCAGTGTCTCAGTCTAATTGTGCACTCCAACAGTAATGGGAGGTCAAAGGTTCAAACCCAGCCCCGGCTGTAACTTGTTGAAGTCCAACGCCAAGATATTTAACCCCAAGTTGTTCCAACTGCTACATCAGTGGCATGTATTTAAGGGTGTGTTAGCTGATACTGATGAACAATTTAGATAAAAACTTAGAGTCATCTGAGGGTGAATGGGTAGATGTGACCTGTGATGTGAAAGCACTTTGAGTGGTTAGAAAGACAAGAAAAGAGCTCTATAAGCTCAAGTCTATGCACTGTTTACACACGTTGTAATGTTTTTTTTTAAGTTTTTCATGTCAATTTTGATAGTAGAGGTGTTAAATATGTTTACCTATTTCCATTAATATTCTCAGTGCCTTTCTGAGGCCAATGCTAGCAAGCGCTGCAGCTTCAACAATATGTAATATGTTAGCTTTTACAACAACATTGTCAGTTTTTTAAACTGTTTATTCTCCTTTTTTATTCTCCTACTCCCATGTGTTTTTCCACAGCCTCTTGAAGGCCTGTGCTAGCTAGCCCAAAATCTGTCATAAGCTCTAACAATAACAACAAAGTTAAAGTTACTCTGGATGAACCAAAAAGAGGTTATAACTAATAAAAAAATAGCCAGCTATAAAAAGTTTCTTGACTTTTGTGGTTTATCCAGGCTGCTCTTGCTACCTACCAAGCTAGCTTACTAGCTAGACGGGCTTTTCTGAAAAAGTTTGGAGAAAGTTACTGTAAGCCAGGGATGGGCAACTTTGGTTACCAAGCAGGTCATATTGCAATTATCTTCATTACAGAAGGGACATATTTTAGTAAAATGAAAGCAATTTCTAATTTGAAAAAAAAAAAAAAGAAATTCATGAATTTTTTGTACGGATAAAATGTTGGCTGTAAATACCGCCAGGAATTTTCATACCTGTTGATACCAATACTGTTCCAATAATATTGTGCATCCCTAGTTTAAACTATCTTTTATCTTTGTCCCCCTTAGCACGTGTTAAAAGCAGCACCTGGGGTAATCTTTAGGAAGCTAATAGTAGCTTTTAATTTCTCACCTATGCTTTTATCATGAAGCACTCCTTCCTTTTACATTTTCAAACAGCAGCACTATTGATCACATCTTTAAAATATTCACAAGTTTCTGCATTTTAAAGACCTAAAATGGTTTTGTTCAAAAACTGAGTTTTGAACATCAACATCTGAGATGAATAGTTAATATGTTAAGTAAATAAATGAGGGGGATTTGATACAAGCAGCTCTTGACCACTTAAACTTTTTCAAAATAGCTCTCACATGGAAAACCATTTGAGAACTCCAGTTAAATTTCTATCTGTTAAATCATTCACTTTTATGAGTATTGATTACATAACCATTCAGCATTCATTGGAGCAAAATGTATTTTTGAGGTGATAAAACCAGCCCCTCAGGCTGCGACTTACAATGAATTTAAACTTTTGGAATCAATACTCATTATGCAGGGTTCATACCTGTTTCAGGATCCAGGCTGCCATCTCATGTCCACAATCAAAGATGACATGGAACTCTTTTGCCTTCTTCATCTCTTTCAGAAGTGGCTTGGCGTCCTTGGTCTCTGTGGGCAGCTGTCGGATCTTCAAACGGATGTTGTATCGTGACGGTGCCTTGATCAGCTCCTGCAGTCGAATGAGACCTGCAGACAAAAGAGGATACATATAGTGTGAAAAAAGGGAGAATATAAAGATGCGGCGATGTGGCGTGTTTGATCTGCTGCCATTTTGAAGCATCTCTGATGGTGCGGAGGCCACAGGAAAAAAAAAAAAAACAGATTCAGGTCTTCTCAGCAGAAAAAAAGCCTCATATGCATTCATTCCTAATCCTCTGTCTATTGATCCTCCTACTCATGCTTGGCAAGCAAGCACACTGCTTCAGACCTATCAAGACAATTTAACACCAACCCAGCACATTGCTGTCCTTTATACCAAAAAGAACAAAATGGAACCACGATCTGCAACCGCCCACAGAAACTTACAATGGTACAGAAGCTGCTCTCTTCTTCCATAACACCAAACAGCAGCCTGGAATAGGTTCAATTTGATCCTGATGGAAAGCTGTGGTCACTCTCTCGCACACACTTCAGTTGTGTTCTGATGAGAGCCGCTCTGTTTGCCCAGCTTGTACTCTTCCCCCTGGGGAGCCCAACGCGGGGCCCTGTCACATATTGAGCTACAATCTTCACCTTTCATTTCTCGACCACACGCTCAGGTAGAAAGCTCTCCGGGAGATACTGTGATGAGATTACAATGAGTTTCTCCCTCGGTAAAGAACTTCAGAGTGCAAGGGATGAAAGAGGCCGGATTGATGGGAGAGATGATTACTTGTCATGGGTATAAAAATGGATGGAGCGGCGGGGAGAGTTGGAGAGGGGGACTGGAGAGAGATAGGAATTTTTTTTTCTTCTTCTTTTTCGTGGAACCACTTTGAGATAGCCCGGCCTATTTTTTATTTTGAAATGAAGTGCAGGGTGAGCAGTTTAATGGTCTCACTGTGAGTGAGGCCGGGTCTCCCTGAGGCCTCCAGAAAGATTGGTGTGAAATAGGAACATGCAGGTCTTGTTGTGAGGGAGCACCATTGTAGAGGGGGATACTGAACCTCCCGGAGCTTTCCTCAGGTAATCCCGATAGATCCCGACTCTGGGGCATGTCTGCAACTCCCTGTTTTTTGTTCAAACTGACACTCTGGGAGGTGTTAAGCAAGAAAAAAATATCTGTCAAGGGAGCTCAACGTTTGGGAAACTCTGTCAGCGTGGATGTTTGCGGGCTCTGGCTAATGCCTTCAGACTCTCCCCCTGGATCCTCTAACGGCTGTGTGTGAATATTTTATCCCCTTCGATAGTTTTTCCTGCCAGCCGTCAGATAGGCTCCAATCAGCGGCGTGGGGCCCTGAAGCATGAAGCTGTGTGATTACAGCCTGGGACCAGGTGGAGACTGGGAGGGAGGGGTGGGGGGTGCATGGCGATGCAGCGATGCAGCTGTCACACTTTTCAAGTCGTCAGGTGTGTAACAGCAGAACTGGTCCACCGAGGAGGTCTGAGACGCTCCTATCTGACAGCGAAAGGAGGTGAGAGGTCACCTTTTGGCATCTCACAAGGGCAGATTGCAGGACAGGCGGGGTGTTAACGTAACAGTGCTCCAAGGCAGGAAGTGCACAGAGGTCAAGGAGATGAGTCAGAGTAATGTGGCAAGAAGGACGAGTCACAGAGACAACATCATGAGTTATCATAAGGGTGAGTAAGGATTCACTGAAATTTATACAACTGCACTGATGAACTGAAATGGCAGTGGAGACGTATGGGACTGGACAGCAAAACAACAAATGTTGTCAACCATGCTGGTTGCCGCCAGAATTACGTTGATAGATTCAGGCTGTCAGACGATTGATTATCAAAATCACATTAGAGTGGTGTAAGTTAGCATCATGCTGGTCCCTCTAACTGTCTATGGGGTTTTCAAATGTTTTCGGAAAGCTTTAAATTCACAAAATATAATGTTTTTGGGATGTACAGTCTTTTATTTCAGTTCTATACGCATCATTTTCGTCTGTCTGTGTCTATTGTACTGTAGTTCTTGACGGACAAACAATATAATCTTGTCCTGAGCATTGTGCTGTTACTTTCCTTTGAACAGCCCTGATTTACGTCTTTAAAATCTGAATGTCAGTGGTGATATCAGCTTTCTGGGCTAATATCACAAGCATTTCCTCAAAACTAGAAAATTGGCTAAAAAGTAATATTGTTATCCATGAACTTTCAGATTTAGTATGCTCCAAAAAGAGAAAAAACAACAGAAGAAATATTAAAGCACATTATTATTTCTTAAAATTTCAGATTGTAGTTACTTACATACATTACTGAACAGAAATTTTCATTTCAAATGTATTTTTTGGGCATTTTGTGCCTTTATTGATAAGAGAGAGACAGTGGATAGGCTTGTGAAAGGGGGTGAGAGAGTAGGGGAAGACACTCTGCAACTGGTCATAGGCTGGATTCAAAACCAGACCGACAGAAGCCTGTACATGGGACGGGCATGGTTGTTAACCACTCCGCCAAACCAGCACCCTGGAATTTACATTTTAGTGGTAGAATGCTATGCTTGATTAATTTCTGACTGACAGAAGCCCAGAGAGCCAGTTATTTTGCTTCTAAAAAGGTAAATTCACTTTAAAATTTCCCATTCCTGTTCAAAATGTACGTCCAATAACAATAACATTTTCAGTTGTTAATTTTTTTAACCCCTGGTCCAAAAACTTCACTGTTAAATCTGTTAAACTTCCAACATCTCTCCTGCTCAGAATAAACCTCTTTATGTTTTTCATAAATAAGTTAACTTAGTTAATTGGCACACTGTAATTGGTTAAGTATTGAATGATTGATCACAAATTGGTAATGTGAGAAACATCAGGAAGTCATGACAAAATGCCTCAGATTTGACCTAAAAAAAAAAGAGAAAAAAGATGATGAGCGAAAGTCTAATTTACACCCCAGGATATAAACTTGACTGACCCAGAGTACATCCAGGCCATAAAGCAGATCTGCCAAATTTGGCCGAGACACCATCTGTTAGGGGAAGTATATTTAGAGCTGCCACATCAGCCAAGTTTGCTCTAAGTTGCATTGTACCTGACAGCCACTCACTGGAAACAACTATTTTGGCTTCATATTGATGCAGCAGATGAGACTGAAGCGGACTGTCCACATCAAGATACTGGCAGTGTTTGACAGTGTCACCTGTGTATAAGCCATGTTAAATAAAACCTAATATATTAGAGTTTTTTCCTGTGTGTGCTTTGCACTTCATACACAACAACATTAAACACTTGGATCAGCCCTGCAAATCTATCAGACTTATACCAGAGAGAAGAGAAAAGGTTAAAAGTAATTCTTCTCAGCAGCACGATTTATGATGTCGACCACAAGACAATATTCATTTGTTCAGCCCAGGCAGTGAATTCATTATAAAACCTGTCTAAAGCCTCCTCTCAACTCTTTCTCATTTAGTTACATTAAGTTGTCAACCACATCATTCCAAATGGTTCATAAATTGCCAAAGTGAATTTGAATATTGTTATCTCTCTGGAGTGATTATGCTTTACCTCATAAAAATATCACTTCACTCCCGCTAAAATACACCTCGGCTTTTAAAAACGTATATTAAGCGCCACTCCACAAAGTCACAGGACAGCTGAAATGGCTCGCAGACACATTTGATAGCCACCCTCAGAGATCAAGTGTCTCTCTGTGTTATTAATGTCGCTTGTCAGGCCCCCACATACTACAATTCTGCATTGCATTAATCTGAAGAGACATTGGGTCATTCTGGGTAACGTGGTTCTCTCTTTTTGCTCTGCTGCTCACTCTCCTGGAAGACTGACATGGGCAGCACCTGCAGGACTGAGGCAGAACAGTAAGCTATTGATTTCTGAATTAACTTGACAGGTTACAAAGCACTCGCTGGACTCGGAGCAGCAGCAGTGCTCCTTTTTCTAGTTCACCTGGTGCCATTTTTAGGGCGTGAAAGGCTGCGGTTTTTTGACTATGATCACAATCATCATGCAAAGCAGATGCAGGCGGCAGTGGAAGGTAAAGACAGACACTGACTGTACCTGTACCTGTGCTGTCGTCATAGACAACAGTGACGGTCCTCCACTTGAAGAAGTGCACCAGGTCAAGGATGGCTCTGCTGAGGGATGAGAAGTCCGGGTACAGGCTGACATAGTACGAGTCCCTGTTGTCTGACACTTGGTGCTTCCACTTGGTCTGAATGTGGGGCACTCCCAGAGCGTTGCAGATGGACTGGACTGCATTGGCCGACGAGCTGTGTGAGGGGCCAAAAATGGCCGCCACGCCGAGGGAGAGCTGGTCACATGCTGGAAACGGTGGGAAAAAATGTGTTGGTTTATTTATTTATTGGATTATGGGACATATCAGTTATTTTTTTGGCAGCAAAGGTCAAATCAAACAAGCACATGTAGCCAAATAAATTCTTCAAATGATTAATACATCTTTGGGTAGGGGTTGCATGGGTGAAAAAATCCTGCAACTGCCTAAAACAATCCAAGGCACACTGTAGGATTTGTATGGCATTAAATGGCTTTATTTTACTATGAAAAAATGGAAGTGGCACAACACTACTTTTTTAAGTCTTTATCAGCTATTATCTGCAGTAAATTAAAATTTGTTATGATTAAGCTGTTGAGCTCACTGCTAATCTGATACATATATCTGCCTCTGGTTGCGCATTGTTGTACTTGAAGTTACCAATAGATGCAGGAATGATCAGTTTGGGGGAACACTGCAAGGGCATATGACACATAGAGACAGTTAACAGGTTAAAATTACCATAGGGGTTGAAAGAAATGTATTTCAATTAACAGTCAATTGTTTTGTTTCTGAAATGCTCAAATGGTGTCCCACAAGGGTCCATATTTGGTCCAAGTGTTTTTTTGGTCACATAAACACTGATACTGATTTACAGAAGTTTCACCTTTGTGCTGATGATGCAGTTTATCATCATTGTCCAGCCAAAATCCCTCTAGCTCCCTTTTTAATGATCTTCATAATTGTGTAATAAAAAGTGCTTCTGATCATGCACCACACTGGTGAGTGGGTTTTCATAGATTTTAAAACAATTCAAAATACAAAAAGTAAAAAAAAAAACAATGTCTGATTACAATATTTACAATATTCATTAATTCAGTAGTAAAATAGTTTTTTTCATTTTCTGACTAGTGGCAATCTTGGAGATAAGAGATGCCCTAACAGCAATGACCTCTATTTTTTTCTAGCATTATGTCTACTAAAGTGTAAGCCACTACCCCTTGATAATTGTGAGCACCACAGATAAGACACAAGATGTCATTGTCAATGAATAAAAAACGTAAACATGATTCTCAAGATGATGTCACGTTTTAAATAATCATAACATACCTAATTTGATTTTCATACTAAAAATTCTAATGTGATATTGACTCCTTCAATGCAGTCTGAAAGAGAACAGGGTATAATGTGTGTAATTGTTGATTTTGGGACATGAAAGTGAACAATTTTAATACTGTTAACTGGAGAAACTAAATAATGCCATTTTTGGCATTTGAACCAATCTAAATAACACTGTTGGTCAATGGGTGGTGCAAGGATGATGTATTTTGCAGGCCAACACTGACGTTACCATCCCGACAAAGACTTCCTCTGGAGAGTTCTTTGTACCTCAGTGAGACTATTCCTGGTCGAATAAAGGTCAAATAATGAATACAAACATGGCATGGCTGTTTTTTTTCAATCAAATTTACCAGCTTTGTACAGGTTTCAAAAGAAACAAGCAACAAACATAAAAATAAGCCTTGAAGGCACCTGGTGCTAGGACACTATTAAACTTTTTAAAATGTCACTAACACTTAGTAAATCCTGTCTTGACTGTTTAATACAGTGCTGTAATATCAAAAGAGACTTTGTTAGGGTCAAGATGGGTCAATAAAAACAGGCCGGGAAGCTGCCTCCAAACCTGACTGCCTGGTTTACTCATTTACAACTCTTTCTATAAATAGTCACTGAACGGTTAACTCAGTAATGAGCAGCAAATTGAGATTTCAGACAGTTATTAATCTTCATCACCGGTGCCGCCATGACAGCTGTAATGCTGCTGTAGAGTGTTGTATTCTAGCAGATGTGATGTGAGGACTTTCTCCATAACTGTTGGAATATTAGTTTAATTCTCTGTAGAATATCATTTCAAGGGTTTCATTTTGCATCCTCAAATTCTTCTTTTCATTCTTTTAATATTTTAGTGTACTGCTTTATTTTATCTGTTTTCTTGTGACAGCATAGCTAATTTTGTGGTTTTGTGAAGGTATAGGGTGGTCAAGATTATGAATAATGCTATATTATTTGACTGATAAAATTTCAAGGACTTTTGAAGATTAATATTCAGTCAAATCTTCCACAAAAACTTGATCTACCTCATGGCAGTCACATATCTTATGGTCTTCTGGTGTGTCGTTTAGTCTCTGACCATCTACCTTCTTAATTAAATCAGTTCATCACATTGTCAGAGTGGACTTTTTGCAGTGTTGATGGAAATCCCCTTAAGGAATTCTTGACATGTAAAAATCAGATGCAAGGAATGATCATTCGACTTGAGGACAAAGTTCCTCCAAAATCTTACCAGTTTGTCCTTGAGTCAAACATGTGTAAAATGCAAAAAAAAGGCCTGGCCATGGCTTTAGATATTGTTTCTTTACTGGCAGACAGTGGACTCGTTGGATTTGATGTTTCAACCAAACCTTTCATCTCTTAGGTTGAGAAGACAAATAAAAAGTCAAACGTAAATCCTTGTGAGTTTTCTTGAGATACAAAATTTAAAATCAAAGAATGACCAGAAAACCGGATGACTTCAAAAATCAAATCTTTTCATACTTGTGTCCTGATCAGACATTTGTGCAAAGTCTGAAGACATCTCTTGGAGTATTTTTTGTGAATTTAGGTTTAACAAGATGACAGTCTCTGACCTTGTAAATCTACCAGGTTGTCCCAAAGCAAGAGTGGACATTGGAAAGCAAAGTCCGATCAAAATTCATAAAACTGTCCTTGAAATAGTCCATTCCACTAGTAAACATTGACCATTAGACTCCATGACCCTGAATCTTGCTCCATGTTGCTCCAAAGTTTAAAGAGAATCACTAAAAGTATAATTTAGATGTTGTGCCGGCACAGAGGTGCTCAAATTGCCACCTGCTGTAAATGTGCAAAGGTCAAAATGAACAAATACACAGCTGAACACAGGGCCTCAGACATCTTTATTACATCTTTGGTGCCAGTACATGAGTTGATATTATTTGAGTTTAACCTGTGATGTATTAAAGCTTTTAACTCAGGTATTTTCACAACACTAATAGTGGGATGTGTGGTTGTTAATATTTTGTGTATCTACCTTCTGTGTTTATGCACAGGCCCCTGAAAAACATCATAATGGCCCCCAGCTGTAATATAATAATATCAACTCTGTGTTGGATCTATTGCATCAGTGCTAATTTGGACTTTGGGCCTGGATTCATTAGTTTGTTGAGCTCACTGGAAAAGTTTGTTGAAGGTCTCAGCATTGTTAAACACACTAATATTACTGGAATGTAATGGAATGTTGATTTATAAGTTCAAGATGGTAATAAATAAGACATCTCTGTTGCTCATATTTAGGATGGTGCCTATATTTTGTCATCATTTAGGTCCTCAAAGACTCTCAGCTTCAGAAAGTTGTACTCTTAACCCCCTTGATGGATGGCCTTGTTTATGCATTTAGAAAAAAAAGAAATTGACACAATAAATGAGCAAAAATACAGAAAACTGCTCTATGTAGTTGATAGAGTCCTTACAGACACAGACAGAGATAGTCTTTATTGAATTTCTGTGTTTGTCTCCGGTCTTTGGAAGTTAATGTTTAATTTACATAATCTGTGAGCTGTTAAACCACACAGCCATTATCAGACTTTGAAATTGGTTTGCAGGAACATGTTGCAGCTGAGTTCTGAATGAATTCATTTGTTTTAGAAATGGCTTTCATTGAATAATTATGAACAGTTATTTTTCTATCATCAGTAAGTTTGACTGAATAAGAAACACATTTATCTCTGATTTATGAATTAGTTTATTTCAACTTAATATGTCCGGTGAATGAAAAGCAATTTGACAAAAGACAACAGAAATGATCAGAGATTATAAAATGTCCTTTCCTTCTAAATTTAGAATTGACATCTGTTTCAGGCTGAATTTTAGTACTTGGGTCCAGACTAAACAATCACATTATGTCTCCAATGACAGTGAACAAGCTTGCTCCCTTCTTGGGCGAATAATAGCCCTAACAAAATTTGTTGTAGCTTTTAGGTTCGCTCTGGTTTATTTATGCCTGTCCAGCTGCAGAGGTAGCAGTGGGAGATATCCCTGCAGGCCTCATGCAGAAAAGCTCCACGCTGTATAAATGACGGAGGATGAAAGGCCTCTGGCAAAGAGACTACAAGTGTCTTTTGACAGCTTTACTCTGACTTAAATCACCAAAAAGGAGATGGTGATTTATTATTTACCAAATAAACCTAGTGGGAAAATGAAAGAAGGGAGACAAAATGGTCTAAAGTGGGGGCTAATTCCATAGAATAACAGCAACAGTACTATGTGCCAAGTCAACAGTTGGGTTTTTGATCAAAGGTTGCAGCATGTGACTGATTATATGTCAAAATGATGCAGCATTAAATATGAGGAGTGCCCTGTGTTTGACACTGCTAACAGAAAAACAGAAGCTACATGTAAAACACATAAAAGGGCAAATAAACTTGAAAAGCATAACATGATATCTTCAATCCGCCTCAGCATATGTTAAGCATACATCATCACATCGAGCTGGATGAAGGCATTTGTATTCAGTTAAAACTGTTGAATAGGCGTTTATGACACAATTTGCCCATCAGACTTGTATTAACAAATCCTATAAAAAAAACAAGAAACTTCTGGATACCAACAAATCTATTAACTTCTTTTGTGTGCCATGACTAGCATTAATTAAATATTCTATCAAAATTTGTTCTTAATGTTTTGAGTTATCCTGTTAATAAATAATTATATCAAAAAGTTCTTTATTTGGCATACTTTGATAAGTTCCTCTTTATCTGATCCATAAAGCCCTTTAACAGATACATATTTCATGTTAAGATAACATCACTGACAATGTAGACCATGCTCTAACCAGCACACCATGGGAGAAATTCCTGTTGTAAGCAGGGACGCACAGTACTGCACTTTAATGTAAATTATGCCATATAAACTTGTTTATCTTTAAGTAATTGTGTGCGTTGTTATTAAGTCAAAGGACAGCTTTCTTAAACTTTGTGGACCTCAAATGTAATGCATTTTGAAGTCATATGAGGTCATATGATAATTCACAATATTGCCAATTTTTTTTTATCGTGTAAGCCTCCAGAAAACATTTTCTAAGCTAAATGGATTTTTAAAAAAAAGCTAACTTGGACAAAAACACATCCCCTTGATTAATATACCTTTTTGAATTGTCATTTGCTACAAACAAACTAACTAATGATGGCAAAAACAAAACCTTCTTGGGGGGATGTAACTATTTTTAGTACATATTATGTTACATCCAAATAGAGGAATGGTGCCCAGATTCTCAAAACAGCTTTAAAATTAATTAAATGTAAGTTCTGAGTGGTGCATTACTAGTCTTACCTTTCCTGGAGGCCTCAAAGCTGTCGAAGATGTTTATTCTCTGGATGTCATAGGTCAGCGTGGTGTTTGGGAGCAAGGTGCGGTTCCTGTTGATTGTGTTCAAGGCAAATTTAAAGGCGAGTTCCTCTGCTCCTGACGGGCCGCTTTCAATGGATTCAAATATTCCTCCTAAAACGACAAAAGCAAAGACAAGAAAAACATTTTAATATGCACTGCCTCCTCTTGTTATTGTTACAGTGTCCTTAACAAAAGTCATATTCAGGTAAGTGATCGATACAATGCAGGAAATCACGGCTGGAGCAGAACCATCATTGTTAACAGCTCAGTATTTGTACTCTCATATTATTGACACTGTGTGCTCTCCACAGTTAAGCCGCACAATGACATAAAACAGATTTACAGTACGGATTAGCCCATCGGATGTGCTCCGATTTGCATTCTGTTGCAGTGGACTGTGTAATTACAGGCAATTAGTTACGTGGGGAGGTGAGTTCAGGGGTGGCTGCCCTTCTTTAACTCCCACTGCTCCACTTTGATAGAAAGGTTTGCACTCCCATTTTGTCCCATTGATTTCAGTGATTCTCAAGAAAGACGAGAGCAGAGGAGAAAAAACAGAACACCGGCAGAGCAGTGAGAAAAATACTGGAGGAATGTGAGCCATGGGAAAATCAGACATTAAAATGGTGAAGAAAGAAAAATAAAAAGAGAGGCCAAGTGAGAAACTGAGATGAGACATTCCTATTTTTTAAAATGGCACTAATTTCGAACATATCGACTCAAGAGTTCACATTTTCATTACTCTGCTTTGTATTCCTCTGCTGTTAAATAGCAATAAAAGAACATCCTGATGGGAGATTCGTGCTGTGCCTGCCTGAGAAAATCCTGTTACCTTTTAGTCGAATGAAAATCACACCTTGCAATTGCTCATTAGCTGACAAAGATGAAAGCCCCAACAGGAAAGACAAACAATTCACACAATTTCTGTCAAACTGCACAAGCGAGACAATATAATTACCATCGCACAAAGTAAGGTGTTGTCAACTTTAAACAGCTCCCATCAGACTTGTCAATTATGTCAAGATGAACTACAACGATTAAAGCTCCAGATGGTCTGTCAGTTCTCATGCAGGATCCTAAACAAAGGAGCAACAAATGGGTCTCATTTAAAAAATTCTGTCCATAAATAATTTACCAGAATTCCTTTGACATTTACCACAGTAATCAGCAGTAAATTCGATTACACGTTGAAGCCGAAATCATATTTAAAAGCTCTTTATTTGGCATGCCTTACCAAGTTCCTCTTTATCTGAATCACAAAGCCCATTAACAGAGACATCTTTTGTGTTTGGATAACATCACTGACAATGTAGACTGTGTCAGCCATTTCATCAGTGGGAGTGGATGTTTCTTTCTAATCAAAGTTTTTCCACTTGACTAAAGTCGGCACAGTGGTGCAGCAGGTGGTGTACAAGCCTCACAGATAGATGGTTCCTGGTTTGAAACCCCATGTTGGTCAGGACCTTTCTGTGTTGTAGGTAATTGGTGACTCTTGCTCTTAGGTATGGGTGAGTGTGTGAATGGTTGTCTGTCTATCTATGTGGCCCTGTGACTGGCTGTACTGGACATACTCTGCCTCCTGCCCAATGTCAGCAGGGATCAGCTCCAGCCATCAGCCACCCTAAAAGGTATCAGCGGTATACTATTGTAGATCATAGATGGATGGATGTATGAAGTAAGTCCTACACACCAGAGTTTAGGTCTGAAATATCCGGTTAAATTATAAGCACTACAGACGAACGTTGTATTTGTGCTCAGGCTCTTTGTCAGGATTGTCTCGGGAGTCATTCTATAAACAAGGACATTAGTTGAGATAAAATAGTTTTAATATGAAGGACTAACCTCATTAAAATGGGCACTTGTCTACTTTCTGGCCTTCAAAGCTTCGTCTGTCAGCAGGAGGCTATTGTGCTGTTAATAGGATGGTTTTACAGTTTGCATTTCTAGGTAATCCAAGGACACTTGCTTTAGTTTTTTTTAATGCTGATGGTTGCATATTACTGTCAGGGTCATGAGACAGAAAAATAAAATGAATTTTCTTTTTTCAGCATGTATTCTGAGGAAAAAGTCAAAAAGACAAAACTGCAAGGATGAAGTCAAAATGTCAAAGAACAGGTCCAGATGTCAAAAAAGAGCTTTAATGTCAAGGGAGATGTTGAACACAATGTGGAGAACAAAGTCAAACCTTTCGAGACATAAATGAACAGGCCTGGGTAATTCCTCGATGAATATCATGAGATTTGGTGAAACTGTTCATCTTTGGAAACAAAGCAATACTGTTTATTTTGGCTTGTAAACAGCACAGCCATCAGTGCAGAACTTGGAAGAGGATGTGCCAAAAGCTGTTTGAAATGTATTAACAGCACAAGCTTGGAAGAGGTTGACAACTTGTCTCTCGAATTGTGTTTCAGCGTTATCCAAAACATTTTGACTTTTCTCTTGACATTTAGACTTGTACTCTCAAAGTGCAACATGAAAACTTATCACTCACCCACCTACTCATTTTCTGCCTGACTCTTTTTCACTTCCACAGACGGTCTTTTTTGTAACAGAATTCATCTATCATTTATTGCAGATTCAAACATTTTCATCTTTGTCTGTTTCTTTAATAGATAGGCTGTCATAAAATACTACAAGAGAGTAAATAGAGTGTGTCTGTACCAAGCAGCAACCTATGGGGTTGAAAATTGAAGCCAGTGCAGAAGAGAAAATAACTTAAGTTTCTTAAGTGGAGCTTGAGGTTGGCTGCAGGAAACCCATAAGTTATGTGACTGTGAGCAGGAGGTGGACATTTCTTTTAATGGTTTTAGTCTAAATACTGTAGCTAATATGCTTAATGCCTCTCACTGTCTGGTCAGGACAGGTTTGGGAGCACATGCTGGGTTCTTTATCATTCATTGGACCGCCAGCAATGTTAACCCTCCTTCATTTATTTCTGTGTGAAGAAGTTTGAGGTTGCAAGGGTGAAAGCCCTTCCCCTTGTGGCTCAAGATAAAGGAACACTAACTTCTTCAGCTGCTGTAATCAGCAGCAGAGACTGATGTTTTTGTTCTTTAATTTACGGTCTGTTTTAATTTTGGTTTTTTTGTTTTCTAAAGTAAGGGACATGACTGTCAATGCTAAAGCCCCTTCAGTATCTCTACTGGTCATACAGTCTTAAAGCTATGGTCTACGATTTGGAAGCTTGGTACATCTTAATAACACCGTTTATAAGGCCATTATGGTCCTATGGTCCGATCTACGCAATATAAAGACCAAAAAGAATGAAAAAAATCCATTCAGTATATCCGCTGCAAAGCAGCATAATAGTTAACCAATCAGAACCGCCATTCCCCGCAGTTCGGATTGGTCGAGTCCATCCAATCCCCTGTCTCCCCTGCTCCACACCATTCCGCCTCCTCCCCACTACCTCCCTCATATACCGGTGACCAGCTAGCTGCACAGCTACTGAAGCGTCATGGGGCCGGAGAAGACCAGCACCAAAACCGGGAGGCTGCTTCTGTTACCCTCCACATCGAAGGGAAGAAAACGTAAAAGTTTCGAGGAAAAGGTTGAAGTAAGGAAGAAATATGAGCAATACTGGTCCCAACGGAGACTCAACATTGGAGAATCGTACAAATGGTGGAAAAAGCTGCAGAATGATTTGGGACTGAAAACTGACGCTGAGACAGCCGAAATTCTGTTGAACAGGCAATAACTTTGTTTACTACAGTGGGAGATGTCTGCTGAATAACTCTGGTTAGCCTGTGCCTATACTGGCTAATGACTTAACGTTGTTGGTCGGAGCGGGTAGGCTCTGTCAATAGATTTTAACATAAATTAGCCACTCATCCTCAGCATTGTAAACTGAGCTGGTGAAGACACGCCGAGAAAGGTAAATCCTCACCCACAATTGGCTCTACTCTGATCGGACAGTGGTGACACCAGACCCGCTTCGCCGCCGGTCCAATTGAAATGGCTACTGCTGTGTGTTACAAGAGGGATGACTATTGTGTTCGTTACTTTCAGCTATGAAATATCTCATTTATCTTCAACGCCAATGAATATTTTCTGCCGGCCGGCCTCTTGCTCTATCGGAGGGGGCGTGTTGTTAGGAGGCGACACGAGCTGGGGGGCGGGATCTTGGAACACGGAAGGGAGGGGTGAGTGAAGGGGGGGCAGGCTGCGTTTATCAAATCTGTCTCAACAGCCAAACTGGTTTTCAGATCGTAGACCCTAGCTTTAAGTCCCATCTAAACTCAGCCTCTTTATCAGAGGGTTGATCAAAAGTTTAATTAGGTTCAAAGTTTATAAAATCCACCCACCAACATAAAAAGTGACTAATAGCACAGTTTTATGGAAACAAGGAAATAAATAAAACAGAGATAGTAGGTTGGTGTCTAACAGGGACAATGCAATGAAAAATTAAAAAAAGAAGCATTCCTGAACACACCTGTAGGCTTCAGCTTGTGATATGCAGTCCAAATATCAATATAGTGAAACACATGAATAGTTGTAACAATACAGGATGACATTTTTTTCGGAGGGGGAGTGCTCTCTTTGTCATGGGCTATGCCCCCCTGTGTAACTGTCTTCCAGTCCGTCTTACTCCAGTTTGGTACAAAGATGTTGTGTATGTGATCTAGTGGGAGCCACTAAGTGCACATTTTTGACATCGAAAGTGCTCTATAAATGAAGTTGAGTTGAGCTGAGTATCTAACTGGTCTCCATAGTTATGAAAAGACATAGCAGTGTCTCCTTGGCATACAGAAACAGACAAATAAACAGACAAACTGGAAACAGTCTGAAGAGGAGCATAAATGAACATTTTTCAAAGAACTCCTTCCATATTAATAATTTATTTAAGCTCTCCATGCCAACAGAGAGCCTTGTAAACTTAAAAGCATCAATACTGCAGCATACTATATGTATTAAAATAAAACACTTGGACTGGTCAAAAAGTTGACGGGAGTGCCTGGTGTCAATGTGTTGTATTGTTATGTTTCACAATTACAAAACACATTTACTAGCTAATTTAATGCACAATGCATGCACTTTAAGACTTTTTACACTATCCTTATGAAAGTCAAATAACAGGCAACAAAATAAAATGAAATATATATAACGATAGGTCAATAAAAGATGAAACGTGCAGCATGTCTAGTGTCACAGTATTCTTTCAATCTTGATTATTTAGTTTTCAAGCTGTGAGAGGCTGTAATTGGAATAAAACTGGATAAGTTGTCCAGCTCTAGTCTGCTTCACTATCTAATTGCCTGACAAACATAATTCAAAATAAAGGATGTTTTTAAGTTGCAAGATTTCCCCTTAGTTTCCTCTGATTCAGCCCTGCCCTGCATCAGCACTGCTCACTTGCTTTCAACCCTCCTACACCAGATGTCCACCTGTAGGCTCTTATAGATGGTTAAAACACCATTTTATATTCCTCAGACTTTGCATGTTAAATAAATGGAAGGACAGATGAGCCTTGACTTCAAACTCTTAGTATATTCTGCTGCTGTAATAAATGTTTCAAACCCCTGCAAAAGTGAGTTGTCGGACTAAAGTCAAAGTAAAGTTTGCCATAGCACAACATTCACGTATAGAAAAGTGAAAGAAGTAAAGGCTGCATTACCTGTCTTCTGCTTGGCTGAATACAGGAGATACAGTACGGCCAAAAGTGTCATTTGAGTGTTTACAAAAGGCCAGCATGCACATAAAAACCTACACCTGCCTCAGTGTTGGAAAGGCATGCATATAGGTGGTAAATATTCCAGAGAACTGATTTTGTAAAACTCACAGAATATCACACTGTTAAACAGGTGCAGAGTCAAACAACCCCCCTGAACTTTTAAATAAACACAACAAAAAAAGCCTACCTTTGAGCGTGGACTAAACCCTGAGAAAGTTTTTTACAGAAATCAAACTTAAAAGAGAATGGATGAGGGGCAGGAAAGAAAGATGAAAGGGGGTTGTGGGAGCTGCTTTCAAAAAAAGGGAGTTAAAAAAAACAGACTGCGAGTGGAGAGCAGAGTTCAGCAGTCTGTCCACGGCTGCCGTCCTCTCAAAGGACAGAGAGCCGGTTTGACGAAATCCTGGAGAAAAAAAAAAGTTTAAAGCCTGTTTATCGATTCAATTACGGAGAGCGAGGGGAGAAAAAGTGAGACTGAGGGAGGAAGAAGACAGAGAGAGTGACGCACTTTTAAAAGAGTGGAGAAAAAGGGAGAGAAGTACTATTATAGACAGGGAGGCTATAAATAGCAGCTGGCCAATGTAGTGAATGATAGAAACGGAGTATAGGAGGGCAAAGAAGATGTCAGCGGCATAAGGAAGTGAGCTCTATCACTGTCACTGACATACAGCCAAATGTAGGGACAGGCACTGAAATCCAATATTAGTGTGGTACCATAAACAAAGAGTCCAGTACTACAGCGTTTAATCACGACACAGATTCTGTGGTTCACAGCAGAGCCTCTCTCTTTCAGATTCAAAGATGCTGATCCCTGTCTGCCCTCTCTGCTCAGTTAGCTGCCCAGTTTTTACCTGAACAAAGGAAGCAGACCTGATGGGCAACAGAATCGGCTTAATATGGGCTGTGACGAGAGAAAATATTTAAATTCTGTCTTTTTTAAGTGTCAGTTCAACATTTCGGAATTGTTCAGGCACTTGAATTATAACTGTCACTTTTTTAACCCTTTTATGCATGATGTCCACTACAGTAGACAGATATTTAGGATACATTTCAGACCCTTCAAGTTGTAGTACCATGTCCAACTACCAGGTGATAAATTCCCAAACACTCGTCTTGAGTTTCATAAAAAATATATTTTTGCACATTTTTACAACACTGACATTTTGAATCATGTATCCAAAGTAGTTGACGAACAGTAAGGTGGGTATTGTGCTTATATTTAGATTTCACATAATTTTGTATTTTGTATTTTTTATTTTGGTGTAATTCACGAGAAAATAGTTCGGTAAAATTAGCAACAATACATATACTTCAGATTTTGCTTTTTCTTTTATTTACTCTTAATAAATGCTTGTCAAAGACATGTGTTTGTGGATCTTTAAGTTCCACTAAATTACTATTTATTCCACTGATGCATGATGTCCAGTGTGGTGGACAGATGCATAACTCCCTCAAAATACAGTACTGAAAAAATAAGCAGGATTTAAAATAAACAAATAAAGAATACAGAAGTGTTCCTTTCTGATTTCATTATTCATGCATAAAGGGTTTAAAGGCATCAAATAGGGTTTCCACAAACAATTCACCATCACTGATGCTCAGCTGATGTATAAAGTATTTATTAAGAACTGTTTATGCACTGTACAGAGTTAAAAAATCAAATTAGCAGTAGTATCATAAAAAACTCAAAAGATACCCAACTGTACTCATGTAACTATCTCTTTCATATTTATATCATTCAAAATAAGCAGTTTATTTCAAGTAAATATTTTGATTCCTTGACCATGAAAACATACCATTAGTAATTGGATTCATAATAATATCTATTTTAGTTCAGTAGCTATTCACAGAAATCATGGCAGTTTTACGCTGATCCGGATCACTCCCAAAATCTAATCATTTGTTCCCTGTTTCAATCCGGACATTTCCTGAAAATATCATTGAAATCCGTCCACAACTTTTTGAGTTATGTTGCTAAGAGATAAACAAACAAACCAAAAAGCAACAAAACAAACAAACAAACAAACAAACGGACATCAGCAATAACATAACCTCCTTGGTGGAGTCAGTTAGGGCCCTACAGTATGTCCAGTGCAGAGCGTGTTGGCATGAATCACAGGAGTCTTCTCTAATATCCCCCTGATGCAGGTATCATTAATTGCCCTGCACTCACACTGATCAAATGATCATGCCCAGGGCGGTTCTTCTTAAACTGAAGACAGTTAGTTGAAAAGCTGCTAAGTTCCTGACTGAGGATGCAGAAATCGGCAGCACCTGAAACCTCCTTATACCTGTGCATAGTGCACAAAAACCGTGAAATATCAGAGAATTTATTTATGAATCCAGTTTAAGGTTTATAACAGGACAGTGAGCTAAGAGACCAGCCTGGCTTTTGTTGCAACGCTCCACAGCGTGCTCCCCCACATGAAATCATCCAGGCAAAATCTTTGGGCACAGGTCTTAAAATACAAAGACGTCTCCCTGTTTTGTTGCCAGGGAAGAAGAACACAGACAAAAATCTCATCCTCACTGGTGACTGGTGGCTCCCTCCTGAGTTTTCTTGTCGTACTGTCCCTGTTTTCCAGGTTCCATTTCATTTATTTCTTCCTCATTTGGAGCAAAACAATAATGAGAGGTTTTCTGGGTTTACTTGGGTTTATACTTTTTTTTTTTGGGGGTCAACAAGTAATGCAGCTTGACATGTGCTTTCAGCCGTTTTCTCTTCCAGATGCGCTCCAATAACACAAAAAATCTAAATCATTCTAGTACAGTTTTAAAAAAATGAAAAGTTCCTTCACATTGTGAACACATTGTCTCTCCTAAAATCTCCCTACTTGAAAATTAATAAAGTTGTGTCATCAAAATTTAATGTTTGACAGTCAAAATATCTGAGTCTCATCTAGTCTGGCAGATGAAAAGAAGGCATACATTTGCCAGTGATATAATTTTCTTTTTTTATTTTATTTTAATCTCCTGTCATGATAAATAGGTAGTATTTTTATCTATATTCCTTGTTGACATTCTTGTTTGAAGTCCAGTAAGGACTGTAGATATGGGGGGGAAATGGAGAGGAAAGCTCACTTCAGTCTGTTACTTCTTCACTGTCAGCCAATGAGCGATAATAATTAGGTTTTCATGTGTCATTCCCCCTAAATCGCAGCAACGTGATGTGAACATGCTTCTATTCATGGCATTTCATTTCACCAAAATGGCACATTAATCTCCAAAAGGACAGAAAAGCCCGAGATTCACCATTAAAGATGATTGGAATCATGTCGGCCTGACCTAATAGATAATTATTACACTATTGCCCTGGGGGAGCAGACCGAGCTCCACTGGCCTGTTAAAGAGTATGAAAATGAGCAGAGGAGTATTAAGTTATGCTCATCAGATTTTCTTTGGCACACTGCGCATGCTGGTGTAAAAGAAAATCATATACCTTAGAGAACACACAGATGAAATAATTAAATCAAGTCCAAATAAGGTTACTCGATATTTCAAAGATATGTCAAGCATAATTAAACAATATAAGGTGATGGTGAACATAAAATAATGGTAAAAGAGGGCATGCTGTATGATATAAGTAAAGAGACAAGATATAAGATAAATTCTAACAGAATAAGAAGTAAAGATAAACCACAGGAAGATAAAGTGACACAATGTGGCGTATCATGGTACAATATACAGTATAACAGTATGAACTGAAAATACAAATTTAATTGAAAGTCTGAATTTCCATGAATTAGAATCAAAATACTCTTAACTGATGTTTTCATTATACTTTTTAGGTTTTTAAGTACATTTCCACCAGCAACTAGTTTGAGCCTGACACACCTGGGTACTTGCGTTGCTATAACAGGCTGTAAAAAGTATAAAAAATATTCAAGTGGTCATATTTTGCTTAAACTCAGGTTCATATATTTTCAATGACTGTTTGCATATGATTTAATCTGTCTCTTTCAGACAGAGGGGGTGGGATTAAATAAGTTCTGGCTTCTTCTCACTCCTTTTCACACATGCAACATTTCTCCAAGTGCTAATTTACTTTGTTTTTGTTTTTCTGTCTATACAATTATTTTTTCTTTTGTTAATTGTTTGACATAAACTTATTATTCATTCATTCATATGCCAGGATTCATATTCTGTCTTCCCCTGATCCACCTCCATTTTCTCTCTGTCTGGGATGCTATAGAGCCCCTGTCACTTGAGGGACACTTTACCCAATCTGACCTGTGATTCGGTCTTTTTAACAGCTCTGTCATCTTTCCACTGTCTGTGCTCTGCCCTGGGTTTGCCTCTCTTGATCAATCGTCTTGATCCCCTGATTGAACAGTGGTAGGATGTCACACTGGTGGATCTATCAACATGGCTGGGGAATCAACCATTTTAAGCAGGGTTTAGTTGCTTGGTCCTGTGTTTATTCTGAAAGCACTTTTTAATTTAGTTTCAGTTCAAGTATTTTGCCTAAAATATACTGTATTTTAGTTTCAGTCCAAATTATTCATCTGAATCGTTTAATTTAAGTTGATGAAATTTCACAACAAATTTAGTCGATGAAATCTACTGTAAATTTAGTCAACTAAAATATGCAGTGTAAAGTGTAAGGCATTTTTATGCTTCTTTAAATTTCTGAAGTCATGTTTCACACTTGGATCCCACCACCACAAAGTTAAGGCGGCTGTGATTGGATGTCCTCTTAACTCATCCAACCTTTCCACACAACCAAAGTAGCCATGATTTGATATTTTCCTAACTTGTTCCCACTTTCTACATGATGAAATTAGGTCTGATTGGATTTAGACTCTGTCAAACATTTCAGTACAGATATTGACGAAAATGTCAGTTAATTACCTCCGCCAAGGAGGTTCTGTTTTCGGGAGAGTTTGTTTGTCTGTCTGTCTGTCTGTCTGTCTGTCCAGCTGTCTGTCCGGCTGTCCGTCTGTGAACAAAATAACTCAAAAAGTAATGGATGGATTTTTGTGAAATTTTCAGGAAATGTTTAGCATGGGAAAAGGAAGAACTGATTCAATTTTGGTGTTGATCCGGATCAGTGTCTGGCTGTCATGATGAAAAATGTGATTTCTGTGAATAACTACTGAACTAAAATAGATATCGTTATTAATCCAGTTGCTAATGGTATGTTTTCATGGCCAAAGAATCTAAATATTTCGATGAAATAAAGGTAGGACTAATATTTATGGTGAAAATGACAATATGGCTGAGGGCTATGGCGCTGGCGTAGGTCTGCGCTCTCCGAGTGCTTTTCTAGTTCAGTTTTAGTTTTGTCAATGTGTACTTGTTTTGTTTTAGGTATAATTGTTGACTGGGAATAAAAAGGTCATTGACTAAACTATGACAAAAATAATTAGTCAACAAAATTAACATTGGTTTGGTCTGAGTTTCGGATGAATTATTTAATTCCTCTACCTTTGTGGTGTCACTACACTCAAAGAACACACACACTGCTGTATGAAATATGTTACTGCTCAGAAAATAAGAAAATAGGTTTTTGACTTAAGTGTCCAGAGAATAAGAAAGGAAAAAGTCAAGTAAGGAATAGAAAAAGCTTATTAATAAGTTAAATCTCCAATTAAAACCAACATCACACTGCCATATGTTTATAAGAGGCATGTTTACTGCACATCAAATACCTGTAGGCTTTAAGCAGTTTATTTTCTCATATATAGAACCGGAGTCCTTGGCTTTGCTGTCTGTGTGCAATATTACATGGGCCGAAAGACAGGCACACTGTTTCTCTGTTTTGATCATGCCGATGTATGCCAATCTAAAATGTATCCGCAGAATAGCAGAAACTCTGCACCACAGACTTTAGACTTCAGAAAGTTATGAGGAGGTTTAAAGTGCAGTATGCTTCTGCGTCCTCAAGTAAGAAACACACCAGCTTTGCGCCTGGCCACTCCTCATTTTCACAACACACACTGCAAACAGGAGTGCATGTTGATTTGCCACTTAAACAGGGCAGGTGCATGGCATATAAATGACATATGCACCAGGAGTAAAGTCAGGGGACACCTGTACTTCATGTCAAAACACAATGGGTCTTGTATGATACAATATACAAAACAGTTTGAGATGAAGATGGTAAATCAATAACACCACGAATTAATAAATGATAAAGAAGAATACACTGTGAAATGTTAAAATACAAACAAAAGGGCTAAAGTACGTTTAAAGTATGTTTCAATACAATATCATTGAATACAGAAGTTTGCAACTGAATAAAAAGTTAAGCAATGTTAGTGGGAATCCATAATAAAATATTCAGTCTAAAAATATGATATAAAACATTACATTTTGAGGCTTTTTTTGCCCCAATGAGAATTATTTCTTGAGCTTGAATGTGGTACATATGTAACAATATCCACTGTTCTTTCATTAAATAAAAGCAGCGAGCAAACATGTTGGGTGTTAATTTAGCTCACTTAATGTCTATTAACTCCCTGGCGTATCATCTATCCGTCCATCCTCCTCTCACGGCACAGCGTTGCGTTCAGCCTGATTGCAGGTGTGTGAGTTACAGCTCAGATAATCAGCGTGTGTGTGAATTATGGAGCAGCCATCATTGGGATTGGTGTGAATTATAGTGCAAGTGAAAGCTCTGAGTGAGTTATGAGCTGGATAATCACCCCGACGAGGAAACAGGCCCACTGATCTGAGTGTCTTTGTGTGCATGTGTAAGTGAGTGACTGTGTGTAATATGTGTGTGTGTGGGTGTGTGTGTGTGTGAGTGTGAAAGGGAGGAAGAGGAGGAGGAGGGAGAAAGCCAGGGCCGAAAGTGGGAATGAGGAAGCAGTGTGGGAGGAAGGTGCTGCTTTGTAAATTCCCTCTCTTTTAATATTTGCTTGGTTATTAAAATGTTTCTGGATGAAAATTACAAGTGGACTCTTTTCCAAAAATATTGTTGTGTTTGGCACAAACCTCCTATCTTCAATTTTTATGTTTTTTTTTTTCCATGAGTCAGTGCTATTGGCCACCTTTTATATTTGTGAGTGGGTTTTACAAATATTTAACCAAATTAAAGTACAAAAATTAATCTGTAATCAGGATGATGCAAAATTCATTTATCCAGTACTGCACCTTTTTTTTCATTTCAGTGGCAGAGTTGGAGGTAGGAGCTTTGTACCCAACAGCAGTGATATGACCAAAAATGATTGTTAAATATATTTTCTCCAAGACAAAGAAAGAACGTAACTTGATAAGAAATAAACCTCAACCGGGGAAGTTAAAAAAAAAACTGTTGGCAGTGTGTAATCAAACATTCAAATTAGGGATGCATTATATTATCATAAATTTATCAGTTTTAACAGATAATTGCCTATAAAGTAAGTTATCAGTATTAGCAGATATGATTATTTTTCCAGTATTTTCATCTGTTTGTTTAGCCCTACAGCTTGGCAGTCAATTTCCTATATATGTAATATTTTCAGAATGTAAAAGTGTATCATCACAGATTATCTCATCATCCCTTAAAAGTCCAACGACATGGGGTGCTGGTTTGGTGGAGTGGATCAGGCACCCCATGTATTTGCTTCTGCCGGTCCAGGTTCGAATCCCGCCTGTGACCAGTTTGCAGAGTGTCTTCCCCTGCTCTCTCACCCCCTTTCACAAGTCTATCCACTGTCTCTCTCCTATCAATAAAGGCACAAAATGCCCAAAAAATACATAAAAAAAAAAAAAAAGTCCAACGACATGCTTATGGAAAGCTTCTAAAGATGAAATAGTGTGTTTTTGCTTCTGTGTGGCCTTTGAGATGCCCTGCTGGAGCAACTCTGTATTCACTCTATGGTCTCTGTTGTGCACTGGGCTCACCACTCTGAAAGTAAAGTAAAGAAATATCAATGGTAGGATGTCACTCTTTAAGGTCTATATGGAGGGAAAAGGGGAGAGAACATGATGTTTTAGGCAGCTACTGGCGCTGTAAATAGGTAATAAAGAAGTAGTCCTGGTGCAACAGAAATGCCTGAATATGGGCTAACATAATGGACTGATAATATAATGTCACATTTGTACACTGTAATTAGAAGAAGTGCAAATATATTTACTTCTAAAGAAAGGTTTACTTACTAAACTATGAATGAAAGCACAATAAGGTCGCCAACAAAAGTGTGTGTTCTGTGAGGTGTGTTCTGTGAGATGGGAGTCATTTATGTTACCATGTTATTATGCATCCATGATAGCTGAGAGTCCTCTGCAGTTTTGGATTTGGAGCAGCCGATTGGAGGAGGAAGGGCGCTGAGATAGTGCATACAGCCTGTCTGTGTGACTAATGACCAGCAGCGCAGCTGCAGGATGGCGGTGAGCTGTAGGGTGGGTACCATGGCAACCACTGAGCAACCCTGTCGCTAGGGCAAGTGGCCCAGGTACTCACATGAGGACACTCAGTTATAGGCTTCAACGCCCCCACCCACCACACCCCGAACAACGCCCCGGCCTGTTTCTGTCTCCCTGTGTCTTTCAGCCTGTGAGGATCACAACTCTGAGCCAATGAGCAGGCCAGAAGTGATAGAAATGCTCCGTAAATATCCCAGAAACTCCCGCTGGGGGCACTCCCTGACATGTTTGGCGGTGAATGGGACATGATGCATGAAGGCCCGCAGAGAGTCACCGCCCCTGGTCATTAATCTGAAGCTCCCCTTGTGTAGGACTGACCTTCGTTTGCTACACGAGGGTCAATTCTGTTTTTCCCTGAAGATCCCCGGAAATCACACCACTGTACACGAGAAACAAGGACCGTGCAAGATGCTCACTGGTACCAGATAACAGAAAAATGTACCAGATATCACACTTCTATTTCTATTTTTAGCTGAATGATGATACTTGTTCTACAACCCACAATTCCAAGGGAGTTGGGATGCTGTATAAAATTTAATTAAAATAGAATACAGTCATTTGCATATCCTTTTTAATATTCAATTGTAAAGCGAAAAATTACTAAATTAGTCAATGTCCTCAGTGTTTTTCAATTAACCAATTAATCAACCAATCTCCTTCTATGTAAAGTGCTTTGTGTAACATTCTATGTATGACAAGCACTTTATAAATAAAATTTGATTGATAGTTTATTCTTGTTTTGTTTTGATGTTTATTCTTCTTCTAATTATTTCATTCAGTCATCTTGATATTATTGTACAGTAGCCATATAGGCGTGCAATTGTCTCCAAATCCTTCTTAATATCCTACATTTCATGTTAATCTTTTTGTTAATCACTCTTTCTGTTGAACACTTTGATCTGAAGTTAGATTTGTATGAAGTGCTCTTTAGAAATGAGGGATGCACAATTTCTTAATATGTTGAATAGTTTTGTTGGTATCATTAGTTATGAAAACGTATTCAAGTATTTACAACAGAAATTTATCAGCCAAACATTTGGGCATTCATGTTCCATATATCAGCTGTAATATTTTGATTCAAAATGCTTCCCCTTATTATAATTAAGTCAACTTTCAAAAAAAAACATAAGTAGCATGGGTAGAGTATGAAATGTAATTTTCCGTGTTTCAAATCTGTTTTTAACACAAATTAACTGCTACAATGAGAAGAACAGGTCAATTTTAAATTAGCAAAGCCTCTATATTCTGAGCAAAAAACAATCAGCTTTGAAACTGGTCTTTAATATTTGTTTCAGAATTATGCTGGATACTTGCTTAAAAAACAGTATCATGCATCCCTAATATAAATAAAGTCTGATCAGTTGATTGATTGGCTGATCGAAAGGTTATTAAGTTTGAAGATTAAATTTATTGTCTTTGCTGTATTTAATGAAAAACAGGTTCAAAAGGATTTTAAAAAAGATGTATTTGTATTAACGTTCACACGACATTTCATCTTTTTGTAAACTTGGGTTCATACTGTGTAGCTCAAAAGTTCTCAAGCTTAGAAATAACAAAAACAAACTGAAGCTATGTCTAAGGCACTAACAAAATGCCTACTGTTACATAGCCACTTTTATTTACAGCTAGCTGCACAGTATTAACATTTGCATTAAACTACTGCTTTCTAAAACACAAACATTTACTTTAAAAGGCTCTTTTGGCATGATACCATACATATAATGATAATTCATCATCTAGCTGAACATTTCATTGTTAAAAACGTATCACAGCTAGGTTCTTACTGTTTACCGTAATTTTACTTAAATAAACTCTGACATCTTTTCTTTATTTTATTACTGTTTTAAATCCACACACAACATAACCATACTTTTGACATTTTCTACACCAGTGCTTCTGAAAGTGTGAGCTGTGGCCCTCTAGTGGACCTTACAAGTACCACATGAAGGCCGCAAAGTACCATTTATATTAAAAAAAAAGGAATTGAATGGATGGTTGGCCTTTATTGATAGAGTAGAGATTGTGGATTGACATGGAAAGAGCACTTTAAGAATGGTTATGCAGTAATTTATTATACCTGTAGTTTTCAAACTAAAAGTCACCCCACAAGTTTTCACTTAATTCAAAATTATATTGTCTAATAACAGAACATATATACTTATAGTTTAACCAGTGCTGAAATAAGTGGTGAATATGAGAAGCACCTCGGCCTCCATCTTATTTAAGAAAATATTGGTGCACCTTGAAAACTTGATATATAGCCAGTCTTAACAGGTGATATGATATACAAACAATCATATGTAAGTGTGACTTACATGACTTACACTTACTTACAAGCTAGTAACTCTGGTGGACCAGAAATATGTAACTTTTCCACACCAAAATAGTTTCATACTCAGTCGAACGGGACTTTAACTTCGAGGAAGAGCATCGGGGTCCTCTGTTGCCCCTGGAGTCTGCTTTCCGCACTATGTAACTTTGGCAGTGGGCTTCAGGTCTCTGTACTGCATCTCTCCACCAGATTCCTGGCACTCGATCATACAGCAGCTGTCAGCTAGAAAGAGGACACATAGCCTGTACCAGTGCTGTTTGATATAACGGCTGAGGCTCGAAGGTGGAAGAGAATTTTGACAAAAAGAGAGAGAATGAGCTGACTGAAAATGCACATATTGTTCCATTAAAGGGGGGCAGCATATAAACATACATTCTTCACTTAAAAAAAAAAAAAATTCTCTTCCCCAGTTTCTGTCTTCAATCCATCGTCCTTGCACACAAACAGAGACACACTGCTTTAACTCCATTGTTAACACAGGTAATACATCACAGAGAGTTCACTCAGCTACTTCCTCTCTGGCCCCAGCTCAGAGATATTATCTCACAGGGCTTTGGTTGTGTAAGAGTAAGATAAGAAAAGCACTAAAGTTGGTTAATAGAGTAACATTTTCTGAAGAGACACTTGATTAAGATCTTGGCTGAATCCAGCAAACTTATTTAGAAAACTGACTTTTCTGTTAAATGAGAGAAATAAAAGAAAAAGCAATAGAGTGAAAAATCTGGATAATACGTTCCTGCATGCCTCTGGGAAAAACAGAAATCCCTGAACTGGAAAAAGTATGAAATAAAAACAGGCAACAAAGATCATTCCCCCAAGAAAGCAAGGGAAAAACATCAAATAAGTGATTCAGTGAGTCTGCAGACAACCAGCAGCTCTGCAAAGTGAACATGAAACTGTTTAAAACAGCTTATGTGAACAACAGTTTTGCTCTTGTTATCCAACTTGTTTGTCTTGTTGTGAGTTTATTTTTCAGAAGAGAATCCCCCCGTGTCACCCTAAAGCCTCCTGACACTGGACTGTCACCTGCCACCGCCGGACATTAAGCCCCCGGCTGACTCACACACTCCAACAAACACGTGGGAAGACAACACAATCACGCGCCTGAAGATTGAGCCTAAACAGGACTGTCAGGTAAGAAACAACTCAGTCCTGGGTGAGTGACTGACGGGAGAATTTTGAATGCACGCCCGCGGATTTCAAAGGTATATTTATGAGTCTGGATAAACATGAGGGATGGGGAATGATTTTTGAACATTTTAATAGCAATTATGATTGTTTTTAATCAAAGGTTTCAAGCATATATTATAATAAATTAAAGTATTATCATATTCTAATTTTTGCAAAGACTGGGCTGTATTCCAGAATAAAAGCCAGACAGCAGCTGCAGTGCATCTAAAAACTGTTAGCTAACCACCATGAAAAACTAGAGAAGAAAGCAACAATGTTGGTGACACAACTGAGGTGATCAGAAACAAACTTTGCATCAGTTAACAAAAAAGAAAGCTATTTAGAGAATGTGTGCATGTAAGTGACAAGTTCATTTGTATTTTGGTGAAGCGTTGCCATGAGAAATATATTTTCTCTTTAAGTTAATGGTGCTATGAGGAGAATCTATTACCGGCGAAATAAAGACTCTGCTACCCATGAGCACACGTGGCGACTTAATGCTGCATTCCAGTAACCTTGGAAAGGGGAGTGACACCATCTCTGACTTATCGGCGTTCCAGTTCAAGTCGGAAAAAAACATGCCGATCTACCAGGCTATTGTTAGCTGTTGTTAGCACGCCCTGCGTTGTTGTTCACAAATATCACATGAAGAATTTGATTATCACTATGGCAGCATTTTTGTAAATATAAGTTTAACAATACTGTGTATACAGCTGATCTAGAACGACACACCCCAGTCAGAAGTGCAAATAAATTGATTATTACAGGAGCTAAATAACTGTTCACACTGGGGGCATCCATCTTTGATTGTCAGCTTGGGGGTGGCGAGGTTTCACCGAGTTCCCAGTAGGAAATTCAGACTTCGGGGGACGTTCCAGTTGCAGTTTCCTACTCGGAACCCAGAATTCCTACTTCTGACTACAACTGGAACGCACCAAAGACGTGACTGAAGCCAAAGTGTGTATTTGTTGTGATGCTAATGAATGCAGCTCGGACCTTCCTCAGAACTCTGTATTGCTTTACAACTTCTTTTTTCAACAACTTACAGGATGCAAAGCGACGAGGTAATGTATCTCTTTCTAGTTACATAGTGGTAGTTTTTGATGTGTGACAACAAGCAATTTTTGGAAAACTTATAATCGTAGTTGTAGCCAGCTATATATCGCTACTTACAGCCCGGTGCTCTAAGACGTGTAATATATAAAATAATATACATTTGCTCTAGTTTTATTTGTCTTGTTCCTGAAGTTGAGTATCCAGGCCAGTCCAGCCCTGTACGACCCGACCAGAAGGCTAAGGAATAGCATTTATAGATAACCTATTTTGATGCTATAAAACTCATCTTAAAGTGTGTATTTCGATCAGGCATATATCTAAAAGTGAGACTTTTTTGTAATTACTTAGAAACTCCTCACAGTCTCTTTAAATCAAGCACAAAGAAATGTTGATTTTGTTAGCCTATAGATGGCGACTTCCCTCATGTCAAAGCATCAAGCTAACTACCTAATATGTCTTTGCTACATTTAGGGCCTGATCTACTAAGATCCAAAATATCGGGTGCTAAATTGTGCAAACCAAAAAAATTGCACCTGCTTTTAGTGGTCATGTTGCGGGTTATCTACTATCACTGCGTGCGCAACTGATAACAAGAGCAGTGGGGACCCCCCTCTTTAAAGAGGATTTCACGTGAGCTATTGGTCGTCACCACAGAGAGTTTGGGAAAGCAGAAAGGCCATAAATGAAAAATAAAGTTTGAAGACATGGAGTTTGAGGCAAACACACTTTTTTCTGAGCCAAATTTTTTTTTGCCGCATGTCATTTTGACAGACAAGATCATCACTTTTCCCTCATGCCATATTTCTATCTGTCATTTTTTAATTTTCCTTTTCTAATTGCAATAAAACATAATCTAAGTGGCAGCTTTAACATAGTTGCTCAGCTTCTACATCAATAACCTCATTTGAAGAGCAGTCTTATAGTTACCCACACACAGACCGTGCAGGTAACTGTTGCCCTTTTATGCACTGACAGCCTCTGAACTCGCTGTCAGTGTGTGGACAGTATGATGCAGTCAGCTCTGAGTGATTATGGTTATGAAGGGCTTTTTTGTTTGTTTTTTACATGGATTAAATGACCTCCTCCATGATGTAGAGCGTAAAGCAGTGAGGGTTTACTTTACGCATGCGTCTCCATGGCACACTGGATTGTCCCTCTTGTTTCAGTCCATCATAATGACAGACAGCCTCCAAGTCTTTCTGTTTTTCATCAAAAAATTCAGTCCGTGATGGAAAAAAATTCAGTTAAAGTGACCCCTGTTTGCCACCATGATCACAGCTTCCCGTTCGTAACACTGTGCCTTTTTTTGTACCTGCTTTTCAAACGTACTAAATTCAGACGCAAAAACACTGCAATCATTTGTGGGTTTGATAAATTACATTGTGGGTGCTAAGTTATTACATTTGTATCTCCTCCTTCCAGTATTTTGGGCGTTCTGATGATCTGCACTATGCTGCATATTCATGAGAGCAAACACACTAAATAGACTGCGCATGCTAATTTGCTTATCTGACAGACACAATCCCCAGTGCACCCTGTTAGCTGATCAGATTTGCACATGCTATCAAGTTTGCACGTGTTTTAATACACGGAAACCTTGAGTAGATCGGGCCCTTAATCTGTTAGAATGTTTTAATATCTAACACACGGTGACGTTGGAAGATATATTTTTATCTTAAATGCACATCCCCATTAACAGAGATAACACTGCCATAACACAGTGTTTCTCAAAAAGTGGGATGTGACCGTCAAAGGGGCAAAACTGATCAAACTTGGAAGGTTGCATGAGAGTAAGTACTTGAAGAGAAACCTGCCTGTGCAACCACAGTAAACATTAGAGTATCGAACAGTCTGACCACATCCCCTTCCTATCAGACCTGTGATCTGTCATAGCTCATAAAGATAAACATTAAGACAGCCAGCTCTGAACAGGGCTGAAGGAGGTGGGTTTAGGCATAACAGTGGATTGAAAAATAATGTTCTAGGGACATGCGGGGCCTTGTGAAATTGCTGAAAAAGGGGTAAAAGAAGTGACCTTCAAAGTTGCTGATTTTGAAGACATCAAACCTGTTAAGGATGGGCCAAATGTTTACTTGCAAATAGCGCTACAGTCAAAGTTTGAACTGTACCATTTTTTTATTTTATATTTTGAGTCAGTGCCAAAAAGCATCATCTAAAGAGTGCAAAAGACCTTAGACTGTATCCAACTACTTACTGTGTCAGAAGTACGCAGGATGGGAATCTTGAGCATAAATATAACAAAATAAACATCATATTCAATATTATCCTCAAATAGTTGTTTACAACTGATGATCAGTGGTCACATTGTCTGAACTAATTTTCTTCAATATTTTTCTCTTTGCACTGTCAGAACTGTCTCGTGTATGGGTGTAATGAGTTACTGTGTAAACTGAAGACTTGTGGCCGACTGAGCTGAGTCAAGGAAACAGAAAAGCAGAGGGTGTACCCTTCAATGCTTCAGTGCTCATCGTTCTATCAAAGACAACTTCATTGGTTTATATTAAAGAAGATAAAGCTAAGAAGCTCGGCTAACACTAACATATCTACAGAGAAAGTCAACCATGGTGTCAACTAAAAGTCATCAATGTACACAGTCACCACTTGAAATAATACACCAAACTTATTTCCTTGTTTCCCGACTTCAAAAGGTAAATTTATTGGTCGTCAATAAAATGAACAGTCAGGATTGTTTCTTGACATATTGCTCAGATGTTTATAATTGTGGTCTTGATTTTTCAGTGTGTCTGTCAATTTCTGGTATTGTTGTTTATGCTGCGTGAACTGCATCTGCTGCCTGAACTGCGTCTGCATTGTGTTCATTCTAGACAACATGCACAATCAATGTGCTCAACTAATGCAAGGGACGTGTGGCACTCATTATGCACACCTGTCCTCTTAAGCCCGTTTCCACCAAGTGGACCGGTATGGATCGGCACGGTTTGGCTCAGGCTGGATTGGTAAAGTCTGATCCTGTTTGCGTTTCCACAGGCAACCAAACCTTACTTGGTAGGCGGCATCTAAGCCGGATGCCGATAGCATGACGTCATAGCAGCGCAACACCGTGTACCCGGCTATTAAATACAACGAAGAAGAAAATGAGACACAGTAACAAAAAGCAATGATGAAAGACATCCAGCAATTCTTCTTTTTTTGTGATCAGCATGTGGCTTTTTGTCACAAAGCGCAACCAAGCTTTGTTTAAAGAAGGCTGTGTGCCGTGAGCGTTATCTTCACGAAGACAAGTGGAGATTTAAACATGGCCGGGTTATGTGTTGTTCCGCTGTCGCACAGGAAGTGACGTTTCCTTAGACTGGTCAATGGACTGCAGTGTTTCTAGCTCCACCCTCTGGGGTTGGATCGGCATACTTGGCATTCCAACAGAAGGGTCCCAAACAGAAGGATGGTACTGTTCTCTTATAAGGGGTCCTGTTCCGATTTTAGGTGATGTAAATGCCACAAAAAGCGAGCCATACCAAGATGAACCGAGCTGAACCCTCTGCTGGAAATGGGGCTTTAGTAAACAGCATGTATATCTCCAGCTTTTCATTTAAATATTGTGTGGCTGTTTTCAATATATCAGTATTTTCTTGGACAATGGTCATAACCAAACTTGACTATCTAAACTTTGACACTGGTAGGAAAAAGTGGTGCTGTTTATTCAGTGATTGTGTGTGTCCCTGGCTCTCCTCTGAGTGTCAGAACTGCAAATGCAGAAGACTAAGGTTTGATCTTAAACTCTTGGCAGACACAAATCACTCTGTTATTTGCTTATCTTATTTACATGGCAGTGCAGCTAGCATCAGTTTTGTCTTATGTGAGCATCACAGCCAAATGTATGAGTATAAACCTGTGAAGCCCACCACTATGAGCACCTTTTTCTTGGTAAGCGCCGACACAGATGAATTCTTTCCAAAAAACTTCATTAAACTTAAGAACTTAAGATAGAGGATGAGTTTAGAACAAACTGTTAAGCAAAGATTGTACTTTACATTCTAACATACTATTTTTGTTAGAATGATTCAGATTCTTCATGCTTATATTGATTTTGTCATCCCTAGTTTTCAATCAGAAATGTGTCCAAAGCCCTTATCTCTCTTTGAGTGCTAAGTGGGAAACCAGTGATCATATAACATGTATTAATTCTGAGTGCTAGCAACAGATGTGCTAATTTGCCCGGCTCTCTCTATTCACAACAACATGCCAGCTCCCTCTTCTAAATATGTGCTAATTTGCAAGGGCTCATTGTGAATGTGTTAAACTACCGGCTGACATTTTGTGTGCTAATTTGTCAAGCAGGGACCCTTTTTGGTACTAATTGTGCCAAACTGTGAGTTCACTTCCACAGGCCTTGAATTGCTCGAGTCCCAAATGATTTTTGTCTCCCCGCAGTTTTTTCCAGCCTCTCCACTGCTCTCAAACTGCGACTGAAAAGAAATCCCGTGGAAATAAGATGTATAAACGCTAAGTGCACGCACTCACACTCGCCCGAGTACACACAGTTCACAAAAATATGTGGCTGCACTTGAGATTAGAAGAGCTGCTTAAAGCCACGTAGGAAAGCAGTGAGAGCCAAATGCTACAGTATCGTCTAACACACTTTACAGAAATAACAGCCTGTTTCCTGAGATTAAAACAGTCACTTAAGGTAACATGAGGTCAAAAATAGTTTGGATTACATTAAAGCTATTTTGGTAGATTTTCATATCATCATGTAGAAACCCTGCAGTAGGAAGTAAGGCGAAAGTTAGAGCCTGTTCACACATGCACAGGAACACAGTAGGAGGCCAGAGCTTGTTTCGAACTGTCATATCAAACACTTTTATTTCACTCCTCCAGACAAACATGAAAATGGAGAAAACAGAATAATCATTCCCTGATTAGTTTATTTTTATTGCTGTTTTATCTGCCAGTTATTATTCTATGATCAATGAGTTCTTTGTTCTGAAAAAAACATCAGGAAATAGAGGAAAATGTCCATCAATTTTCCCAAAGGAGGTATCTCAGAGTCTTCAGAAACTAAAGATGTGCTCTTTTTAATCAGACTGCTTTCAAAAAAGGTTCAAGATTGGGAAGTTGTCTTATTTTAGCTGAAAGTGATGAATGCCAAAATATTGTCAGGGCTTAACCAGCTAATTTTCTTTTGATCATCTTATCAACCAAAGGCTTATTCATTTAGTTTTGTAACGTGCCAAAACTAAAGCTTTTTATGCCTGCCATGTTCACATCATGCAGGAAGGCTGGAACTATCACTCTACTGTTTATATGTATGATGAAACGCCTAATGAACATGGCATCTCGAAACTTCTTTAAGGGACTTTTTTGACTTTCAACACATTTCAACGGAAAGTTAAGGATGAAGTGGTTAGATTTTGGGGTTCAAAGGTTGAAGTCAAAGTCATGAAAACTTTTGGTCTTGTGGACATGATATATCTAGAACACTTAAAGAGATTCCACCAAACTTTGAGCAAGGGCTGAAGGGATGTGCTATGAAAATAAAATACTAATTTTTTTACTGTCAGCGATAATGTCATGATTCATTAAACATGTCGTAATATTTAACTTTTTTTCCATTTAGAATGAAATGCTTTTGTCATCAAAGTTGAGATGGAGTTTTGAAGTAGGCAGGCTTGTCTGCATTTACACAATAAATGGCAATATTTCACAAAACCTTTACCTGAAATACTCTAACTAATCATTTACTGATTCATACCTTCAACCTTTATTTCATCTCAAAGAATTATTGAGGGAAAGCCATCATTTTCAATCATGGTAAGAGTCGAGTAATGAAATGAACATGCATCTAGTATAAGAATTCAAAAGGTACCAAAAAGTTACAAACATACTTGGAACAGTTTCATTCAAATAAGAACAGGTGGTTAACATAGAGTTGAATTGACTGGCAGGTACAAATGTTTGCAGATTAAATGCTTGCTTTAAAATGTTCCAAATGAAAGCAGCAGAAAAGCTAAAAGCAGTATTAATTTGTAGTACTTTTAGCATAAGCCAATTACTAGAATGTATTGAGTAGTGTACACTGATTAAGATGGACAATCAGTGACATAATATACAGACACACTTTACCAATCAAGCCTTTATAACAAAAATGAAAATAAAGACAAAGTTGAACACTGTGCCAGGCTGTAGTGTAATCCTTACGAGCTGTGTCTGATCACACTCCTCCTCAAAAAGTGGATGTACTTAGCTTTTCTAGCACTGTGCTCTAATGTTTTCTGCAAATGTAACAATGTGCCTAGGAATGAGTCTTTCACTGGGGCCATCTCTGTGCTGAACAAACCCCAAAATCAGGGACTGTCGCCCAACTGAGAGAATTAAAAAAACCCAAATTACATGAGAAGAGGACTTCTTTTCCAAACAGGCAGCTAGTGTAGACATTTTCTGGTAGAACAAGCGACGGATTATTCTCATGTTTAGGAGGGCATTGGCACATGTTTGTTTTCTGAAAACTATTAAAAGGTTTGTTTTGCATCACACTGGGCTGTCTAGACAGGTCTGGGCCCCAGCACTTGGGCTGTTTCAGGCTATGTTTACATGGAAACTCCTGACTTAAAGATGCAAAGATTTGTCCTTTGCATTTTAGAATACTTCTGCGTTCAGACGACAACGCTCGGAGACAAGTTAATCCTCTGTAGTGTGCATGCCGGTTCAGTAGATGGCGGTGTAGGTCTGCAGAGAGGCAGCGCTGCTACAACACACAAACGAAGAAGAAAAACTTTTCACAAACAACAATGGTGAATAGACAAACAGAGATGCAGGAGTTTCTTTTCTGGAGAACAAATCAGTTCGAACATCAAGCATCAATCATTCGAACGTGTGAGCGCAGTAAGACGCTCACATGTTACACGGCAGACGGCCGAAGCTGTTGTTGTTCCTGATATGCGCGCGCAGCCTTCATGTGAAAGAGTACTGCGCATGTGGTGACGGCAGCGTTTCACCCTGAAACGCTCTGATACGGGTTTACACGGAGCTGAATGGAGAGCGGGTCCAAATCTTTCCACTCTGGAGCCTGTTTTCAAAAGTTTCCGTTTTCAACGAGTTTCCATGTAGACGCAAGGCCAAAACACAATGAAAACTCATTGGATTTGACTGTTTTCGGCGCCATGTAAATGCGGCCTCAGACTTATTGAAAGTTAGGAGAAGAATACATCTTTATTGTGGTAGAGCCAGTGTTGGGCCTCACAATGATCCTTCAGAAAGCAGTGGGTGATATCTCAGAGATGTAATTTATTCTTTGAAAACTTTCAAGCCAATGGCATTTACATAGATACATTCAAAATCAAAATCATATAATACGTCCAGGTCCAAATAGCATTTCGATCTATGGCTTGCAACTTAGTGACCTCTTATATACAGTGGATGCAGGCAGCTCCTGATCCACCTACATCAACACAGCTCACAGAACCAGAGAAAAAAGCTGTAACATAATGTAGAGGTAGGGGGCGATTTATTTTGTGCTCCTTTTCTGGCACCATTCAGCTCTGCCTCAGAGTGTACAGTCAACCTTCAAAAACTACATTTGCTTTGTGAAAGACTTCTCAAATGTCTGTATGCTGTATCTCTGCGGAACATTTTGGAAATGTTTTCCACACTTAGATACTAAAAGTCGGAGAGGTTTTATGGTTGCATCCCTCACTGCCTTCCCCAAATATTCATGGGTATTACCTATAAACAAGATCACACATGTAACAAAAGCATCTTACAGTTAAGATTTACTGCTACCTCAGTGCTGTGTGCTACGGCTATAGAGGGAAAACTCCACTTGATTGATATACATCTGGGGAGAAACAGCTACTTGCTGTGTTTTACAGCCTCAAGGCTCTTAACACCCCCAAACAGGTACAAACACAAGTATTCCCGAACTGTTGTGTTGGGGTTATAAGTTCAATGAAATAACACAAATCCCAAAACTGCAGTCCTCAAACACAGAACAATGGGATTTGGCTCCAAATACAGACCACAGGGAGTCAAGGGGAGCAGTAATTTAGCTGAATCCTTTCTGAAGGTCCATGCCTCACTCATCTTCACCATTTCTCCCTCCTTTTTCTCCCCTTTTATCAAATGACAGCACACACACACACACACATAAACACACACACAAAACGCCGCCTTTCCATGCTTCTTAAGTCTGGAGTACATCTCGCAGTGGCCTCGGCAGGTGACAGATGGCGACCTCACAGCGCAGCTCACAGTAAACTGAGTTTTAATCAAGCTTAAGCACGTGTGAGAGATGCTAATTATCAACCACAGGCTATAAGAGGCAGGAGTTCAACCCTGGAAATGCTGGAGCTATGCATGTGTGTGTGGTTTATAATCACTTTCACCCATTGCATTAAAAATGTCAGGGCATTATTATGAATACTTTATGGTGATGCACCTGGGAGCACAAGGCATGATGGACACGGTGTCTTCAATGTCCCTGGATACTCCAGCCTCCAAGCTGTAATGCTTGCTAAAATACACAGCTGAGAACTTAACTAATTGTACTTTTGGAGACTTAAGACAATCTCTGAAAATGAAAGAGTAACTTAACCCCAGAGTTTTGGCAGGGTGCAATTACCCTGACTTTGTTTTACAAAGTAAGACAAATATGACTCATTTTCAATCTCAGGCAATAGAGCTATGCTACCCACAGTCTTTGAGCGTCCCAGAAATATCTCTAATTTATCACCCCAGCCATAACCCAAGCACTTCGGTATTCGGCTGATATTATCCACAAGTGCAGTCATAACTGATTCCCTGTTTGTTAGAACATTTACACTCCACTATTGTCTTATTTTGAGCTTTTAAACTGCAAAGACCTGTCCACTCCATTTACCACAATTCATTTGGACTGAATGTTTTCACCCAGAAAGATGTGGGGCCAGCACCGTTTTGGCAGAGAGCCTGGATGGGTTGATTTTATTGTTTGTACGCCCCTGACTGGGGGTGCCCACTATTATCTGCAAACTTCTGATACTATGGATTTTGAGTCTTTTTTTTTAAGCTGCAGCTCTGATAAAGTAAATAATGTTGTGGTCCTGTAGAAGACATAAGCATGTATAAAAGAAACATGGTCATAAGGAAAAAAAATATGGTTTAATGGAAATCTGGTGTGTCAAACATTCCACTCATTCCTCTCAGTGTTTTGCTGCGACAGTTGAATTTAAATATCTGTTTTTATCAAATAGGATATGAAATGAAAACAATGTTATAAAGTGAAAGATACAAGTGCATGAATTATCATCTTAAAAAAGGCCTCTGCAATCATGTGCAAGGGAAGTACAAATCCCATTTCCAATTAAGTTGGTCTGTTGTGTGAAACATGAAGAACACCCAGAATAAAATGCCTTGCACATGTGGCACTTAATACATTACTAGCACAAGATATTTCATGTTAAAACTGATTAACTTTAGGTTTTTTAAAACAGTTCTTTTTTTTAATTTGATGCTTGCAAAATGTGAAAAAGAGCCGGGACAGGGGCATGTTTACCACCGTGTTTTATTCTTTTTTACTTTTAACAACACTTATGGTTTAGGGATCTGAAAACACTGATTATTGAAGATTTGTAAGTAGATTTCTTTCCCAGGTCTAATCCATCCATTTAATATCTAAACTGTTTAACTTTGAAGCCCTGCTGTTGTAACACATGCGGAAATTGGCTTTATATTAACCTGCCAAAATAACAAGGGATGCCTTTGAAAAGATGTCCCTTGGATGGCAGTATATGTTGCTCCAAAACCTGAATTAAAATGGTGTCTTCACTTCAAGTTTCACCTGCCCTGCATGGGCACAGACAACCACACAACATCACAGATGCTGGCTTTAAATCTTTGCTCTGTTAACCTGGATGGTCCTTTGCTTTTAGCCCAGAGGATACAACGTCCACAGTTTCCAAAAACAATTTGAAATGGGAACTAGTCAGTTCACACACTTTTTAACTTTAGGTCAGTCCATCTCAGCAATAGAAGCCAGCAGCATTTCTGTTGTTGATACGTGGCTTTTGCTTTGCATAGTAAGATTACAAGACACTTGTGGGTGTAGTGACAAACTGTGTTGACTGATAATGGTTTTCTGAAGTCTTCATGAATTCACATGGTAATATCCTTTACAGAATCATATTGGTTTTTAATGTGTCCTGAGTTATCGAAAGGTCAAGAGCATTCAGTGTTGGTTTTCAGCCTTGCTGTGTACAGGCAGAGATTTCTCTGGTTTCTCTGAATCTTTTGATGATATTATGGACTGAAGATGGTAAAATCCATACATTTCTTGCAACTGTTCATTGAGAAGCATTGTTCTTAAACTTTTGGACTATTGGCCAAAGCAGTTGTTCTCAAAGTGGTGAACCTCAGTCTGTTGTTGACCCTGTTTCAGCTCTTTTGAGACCTGTTGTAGGCATCAAATTCAAAATGAGTGAATTATTCAAAGGAAAAAACCTATGAAGTTTATCAGTTTGAACATAAACTATCTGACCTTTGCAGTGTACAACATGCATTGTTAAAAACACTGTATACAAAATACTTACATTATTATCATAATTACAAACATTTTAAACTTTAAACTTGGTTCCATAGAGTGCAATAACAGGATCAAGTCCACCAACAGCATGTACTGCATTAATATGGCATACATAATCACATGCAGCCGACCTTGGTACGGAGCTAAAAAGGAGCTCAATTTATAATGTTGCAATTAGGTCAGAGCAAATTGCACAAGACTCTTCGTCCTCCGCCACTCTCATTCTAATTCTCGCTGCTCTCCTGCTCATCAAAATGGCCCTGTATTACACTCTCCCCATTGTAATTTCCAACAAAATGGCTGTAAAATTAGACTTTCTTTCTTGTAGCAGGGCAGATGTTATCTCCAAGTCCGAGGCAAAGGTCAAGAATTAATTCAGGAGGTGACTCTTTAATGCTCACAGCAGGGGTATGAAGGGCCAGAAAGAGAGAGAAACATCTTACAGGATTTGAATAATGTCATCATTATAATTTTTAATCTTCATAAATTTAGAGATACTTGCCCAGATGGTTATTATACTTTTTAAGATGGGTAATGAAAGAGACGTTGCTGAACCCTGACTAGAATATGTTAGAGAAATATCACACAGTGTATACATTTTCAATTTGCTAATTTATTTGAGCTCATCAAAAGTGTAATTATGGGGAAAGTTTTCTCAAAAAACTTGAGTTCTTTAAATACAAATACCAGGTTGAAGGGAAGCTCAAATTTAATCATATGCATTATGCCAGTGAGTAGCAAAATGAATAAATAAAGTATAATCATTGATTAGCAACCTACCACATATTGTTATTGTCTTTAATTTAAGCTGTAGCCTGTATGCTACTAATTCATTTTGATACTATTAAAGATGAAAATACATTTTTTAGGGAGTGCACCACAACGTGTCTGTGGCTGGTTTAGAGCGGCACATTAGCCTTAACCAAAAACTTAGCTGTTAGTGTTTATCAGCTGAGCTAGACAAAGCTGAAGAAAAATAAACTGCCTTTACATGTTATCATTAATAATCATGTTGGTATATTTTAGGGTTATTATGACGCTAGGAAACACCACAGTGTGGCTGATGGTAAATGGCACATTAGCCAAGGCTAGCAATTATTGTTTTCTTTCCTGTTTACCTCTCATGGTTATTTCATGCATGTCATGTCATTTTAAAATTGTTTATGTGAAAATCTAGCAAAGTTAAAATATGATAGATTCACAGTTTTTTTTAAATGTCCTTCTTTGGTTTAATAGATACGTTATTGTGACATAAGTAAACCTGACAGAGCAGTGCTAGTTTATTTATTTATTTATAAGATCCCCATTAGCTGCTGAAATTAACAGCAGCTACTCTTCCTGGGGTCTCACCAATCTCATCAACAAAAGAAGCAGTAAACATCAAACACTTTTACATTATATCACATTCATACTAACAAATACACACGACTCACATTGCAGCTCGACACCTAAAACAAAGACTAATAATACAAAAAGAAATAATTAATGCTCACTTGACAATGCATTTTCCCAGTTATACGTGTTGGGTAAACAGAAACAATTTCAACTTTTTCTTAAAGCACATTTCATTACTCTCAGAGACCAGAAAAAAGGGTAAGGCATTCCATGCCACCATTGCTCTGTAACACATCATCCTCTGTTTAAAGTTGGTTCTACACCGGGGCAACACCAACCGATGTTCCGATGACTGTCGGGTGAAATGGTAATGAGTATCTGAAAAAAATTCTAAGGTCCTGTGTAGTTTTTCTGGTGTTTTTGTTGTTATAATATTTTTGATAAGACATATTAGAGAATATTGCACCCTGCATTTAACACTTAACCAAGCTAAACTATCATTCATTAATCTAACATTTGTTCGGAATGGGCATTGAAGGATTAAACGGGCTGCTTTATTTTGGGCTACCTGTAACCTATTCATGTTACTCTCTGTTGTACTTGACCAAATTATAGAGCAATAGTCTAAGTGTGACAGCACCAGTGCCTGCACCACTTGCTTTAGTAGACACTTAGACATTAAATTTCTGCAGCGTTTAATCACAGCTATACCACTACCCATCTTTTTAACTATATGATCTACCTGGGTGTTCCAGGACATTTGACTGTCTACAATAAATCCTAATAGTTGTGCTAGTTGAGTGTGTAACAATTGCCAATAAGCTGCCATAGCTAGCAAAATGTTTGCAACACCTCTCAAAATCTTTATTTTTAAGGGTGATGCAATTCAAACCAGCAAAGAAGGAGTTGGATGTTGAAAATCAGCATCCAAAACCTGGTATCGCAAAAGTAAGAAGCTAAAGCAAACAACACTCATGCAGTGCGAGTGAATGGAGTTGTGCAAGCTAAAACTTGCAAGAGGTTCACAGTCAGCACAACACAACACAAGCAACACAAGTCAATTCTGATTTTTGTCTCTCAATTAAAAAAAAGAAACACGAACAAAATTTTAGATGCATTAAAAAGAGATATTGGCAAACAACAACAGTACTAACAGTGGTACAACTTGCCAAGTGGCACAGTGGTACAACTTGCCACGGCCAGCAGAACGAGGGCCATTTTATATTTACAAATGTTATGTTCGTACTTAAAGCCGTGATGGTTCAAACGACTACAGAAGCAAACTCTCCCACCAACACCACCAAAATAAGCAGTTTTCTGGGCAATACATGGACATTATGGAGTAAGTAAGCAACCATAGTTGAGTGCTAATTCAACATACGCTAAGGCTAGTAAAATGCTTACTGCTGCTTTTTACAGTTACACAAAACAAGGCTGATATTACATTTAATTAGATTTCATTTTCATGTGAAAAATCTCTTTATTTGATATGAGAGAATGTTACTCTTGCCTCTGCAGTGATACGCAGTGCTGGCAAAGAGTGTGATGTGTTTTAAATGTTTGCTAATTGTGTTTTTGTGTTGAGATTCTTATTTCTCTTGTTTTGATTCAGATTTAGGTAGTATGATTAAGACTGTGTGTGTAGGTGTGTAACACATACATTGTTTTTATTTTATAAGTTTGTGTCTTTACATTGCACCTTTGTTGACAAAAGGCACCAAAGTTGGCTAACTCTAATGTTAGCTAAGCACACTGTGCTCACAAGGTATTAAGAGTATTTCAAGTAATGAGTTTGGTATCAACATCAGCTCATCAGTGATACTTCTGTGGTTAATGGAGTAGGAACACGTTACTGAAATAAGGCAAGACCTGATTAACATCCTTGAGAATTTTAGGTAAAGTACCAAAGGGCCAGAACAGATGATGTAACCACAGATGTCCCATATCTGTTAAGAACATTATAAAGTAAATCTTGGCTGCAGTAAGACTGGAGAGGTTCAATAAAAATGTAAAACAGAAAAAAAAACTTATTCTGTGCTTTGAATTTCAAAGGTACAATAGGAAATAAAGACTTGGACTGTGTCTGCCATCTGAGGATTTGTCCCTTTGTGTGCAAGGACAGGCAGACCAGGGGAAGCGGGAAAGTGAGGCATGATGATAGTGCGGGAGAACAAAGTGGAGGGGCAGGACCGGGAGACAAGCTGAGAGCCAAAGGGAGACAAAAGACAACACAGAGAGAAGGACAGCGAAGGACAAAAGCAAAAAAAAATATTAAAAAAAGAGAGAGAGACAGGGTAGACAGCAGACTCTGTTTCTGTCTGGATTCAGGCTATTGATTTAATACCTGAAGTGTACAGCACCATCACAATGTTTCCTCACAGACTGACTCACAAAACAACAGGCTGATGGTCAGTGTTGACATGTCTCTGAAGAGAAACAAGCATCCTGCTATATGAATTGATTAATTCAGAAAAGTAAACAAATAATTTAAAAAAGCAATTGTGACTAGAGCCCTGCAGCCTGTAGATTAATATATGAAGCTATTCTTGCATTTTATATGCAACCATAAACAAAACACTGTCACTTGCAATTTTATGATGCCGATAAAACTTCAAGGCCCGCTTGTGTGTCTGCTGTTAGACATTTTAGGGTGCAGCAGGGATGTCTTTCTAGATTTCAACCTTTTGAAGTAAAGATCTTAACACCAAGTTCTCAAGTAATTTGAATAACAAATGAAAGTACACTCTCCCTTTGGTTTGAAATGTCTCGAAATGCCATTTGGTCAGTCGCTTTGCATTAAACATCTGTTTTTCAAACACCTTAAACCTTTTCTGGAGCATGCAAACAAGAAAAAAATGTCAGGACTGAGATGCACATCATCCTGCTGAAAGCGTTCTTGTGCTCCAATGTGAACAAACCAAACTACTTACATAAATTGTAAAGAAGGGCACATAATATAATCATCTATGTACGATGAAGATCTAACACAGAAGGATAATAGCAGACTTGAAGTCTTTTGAGCAGTTTGATCCTTCTGTTCACAGAACCTTTAAGAATATAGGTACATCAGAGCTTAAAGCCAACCTTTCATTGCGTACTTGACATTCATAAACATAAATCTGTCCTATGGTGGTGAACATGAAGCAATCACAACAAACTGAATAAGAAAGATACAAATTTGAAGAAATTCCAAAACATTTTGAGAAAGCATAAAAATACAACAAACTAATTTAAAGGTAAGAAACAGAAAAGCTATCAGCAAAAAAGAAAAATAAAATAAATAAAATATATATATATTGACCTTTGCTCAAACTTAACAATAACTTACGGCATGCAAAAAAAGATACACCAACCAGTAGGCTTTTCAAGACAATTATGGCTGACAGGGTTGGTTTGATTCATGTTATACCCAAAATACATCTATGTATAACTGATGCCCACAATCCATCCTCTTTGCACTTTGTACCAGGCTTTATACCTGGACTGTGCACCGTCTAGATATCATGCTACAGGTGGAAATGCCTCAAACTGCAGAGTGTCGCTTATGTTTTGAAAACTTGCATCGCCAAAAAAGGACCCAAATGTGCTATTTGTTGTGCAAAGTAATCTGCCGGGACATTTAAAAAAGGGGTTTGAATAGATCTTTTACTGTTAGTCTTCCCATTCCTGACAGGTCCAGTACAACAATTCAAAGACAGACTGTTGTCTTTTGTTTAAACAGAGAGAGAAACAGGAGGGGTTCAAACAAGGTCAGCTGAAATCAGCTACTCTTTAACATCAACCCCCCTCCCCCCCACATCCGAAAAAACATTCAACCTGGAACTGACAATATTTGTAAGCGGCTTTGCAGAAAAATAACCCTTAAGTCACTGATAATTAGCAGACTTGGCAACACTGGTGACAGCCATCCATAAAGCTTTCAGTCGGAATAAGCCATTCGCAGATGGCCGATGGGCGTGCTGTCAGCCGACCAAAAAAAGAAGAATTTGGAGGAAAAGGGAGGAGGGGAGGGGTGTGAACAAAAAAACGGATGAGCGGCAGAAACCAAGAGGGAGAAATGGAGAATAAAAGAGGTCACCAGAGGCAGATAAAAGACACTCAATTAAACGACTGAATGGATGGCCCATTAGACCTGAACGGACACCTGCATCCCCCTGCCTCTCCCTCAGCCACAGGGCAGGAAAATGTCAGCTCCGGGTGTGGGTTCATCAGCCTCCCATCAGCCAATGCTGTACAGGAGCTAGCAGATAATCAGAGTTACAGGTACGAGTCAATATGCCGCTCGGCGCTGCTGCAAAGGTGTGTCGTATTTTTTCCTCCTGTCGTCGTGGTACAAACACAAGCATCAGCAAAGAAGCAGAGGGAGAGAGAAATGAAAGCACTTCGCACAGAGAGGAAAATAGCTGGGGGCTTATCGATACGAAAAAAAGACTGAATAATAAACTTCCTCAAATATGCACACTCATTATTTCCTCAATAAATAAGGGAAGATCTTAAGGTAAAATAAGTGGAAAAAACAAATGAGGTGATCTAATCTTTCTTCTGATCTGCAGTTTTCTGTTCGCTTCGTTTTATTTCACAGCTGCTGGGAGGAAATCCAGAGTCTTTTGTCTTGTTTAAAAAGCAATAGCAGTGTGTGAGTGTGTCTCCTTCAACAGAGGCGTTTGGCTTTATTATATCTTCTAGAAGTATTCGACAGATGCAAGATGGGAAATCAATTCATGTCTGTTTACAGGGTAAACATACAATCTCTTTTATTTTAATGATTGACGGTGGAATGCAAGGCTACACTCAGCTCACAGTACAACATATTTATCACTTAACTGCCTTCACAATATCATATAATGACTTCTGCAATCTATGCTCTGTTTCTTTAAAACTTCAGATTGAAGTCAATTTACAACAAGTAAGGAAAATGTATTTAAATAGACAGAGTTGTAGCCTTTCATTCTAGCATTGGAGCTCAAAAAGCTTTTGAAAGATGCATCACTTCTAATTGTTGTATTAGCTAAATGTGCCAGTCAAAGTATCCTGACTGAGTCTTGCCTGGGACGTGCCTGACATTGTAGCTGCCACATCTGATGCAGTGACGTGACAGAACATTTACTGGCTGGTTAAAGGGGACATATCATGCTGATGCATGATTTAATACTTACATATAATATAATAAATCTGAAAACAAGACCTTACACCCTCTTAATTTTCAAAACATGAGATATTGTATTTTTTCTGATATCCTAGAATGAGATTTGATGCCTCTGAAAATAGGTCATTGCGAGATGTCCGCTAGATTTAAATTGTCGTGACGTCACGAGGTACATTTCTTTTATTGGAGTAATCTGATAAAACACTTCCTCCTCTGTGATGTCCGTTAGCCACAAAACCGTCACCAAGGAACACATCCACCCAGCAGCAGTGTATAGCTCCCTAGCTCACACTCACTCAGTACCAGCTCTGGCCTGTAGGGGGACTCATCTGTGTCGCTGCTTTAAGCCTGCCGGAAAATACAGTAGAAGAAGAAGGACAGGCTGGCTCTACACCCAATAGAAGTGACCAATCAGAGCACAAAGGGCTGTGACGTTACGAGGTTACTGTAGGTCAGCCTGAGATCTGAGCGTTTCAACGAGAGCTTGATAATGGCCTAAAATGAGGATATTGAGAACGCTATTGTGGGGCAATGAAGGAACTAAATGACTTGTACTGAGGGCAAAAATGCTTTACAGGCATCCTAGTCTGGCATAGTGAAAAGGAGAAACAAGCATGATATGTCTCCTTTAAAGCTAATGCTACTCCAATAAAGTCAAAGGTTGAAGCCCACTGGTCGTTTCTTTATGAGGGAAACACCCTCTTATGGAGACACCTTGCAATTGCGAGAATGGGTGTTTTTTAGTGGAATTAATGCTGCGTTCCATTCACCTCGGAACTCGGAAGAGGGATGTGGGAGTGACGTCATCTCCAAGTTATCAGCGTTTCAGTTACAAAGTCGAAAAAAAATAGGCTGATCTACCAGGCTATTGTGAGCACGTCCTGTGTTGTAGTTCACTAATACCACATGAAGAATGTATATATCACTATGGCAGCATTTCTAGAATTATAAGTCAACAAATACTATGTATACAGCTGATTTAGTACAATACACACTAGTCAGAAGTGCTAATAAACAGATTATTACAGGAGCTTAATAACTGTTTACACTAGGGGCATCCATCTTTGATTGTCAACTTGGGGGTGGTGAGGTTCCCCTGAGTTCCCAGTAGGAATTTCCGACCTCTAGGAGTGTTCCAGTTCAAATTCCCTACACTGAACTTGGAAATTCCAACTTCTGACTACAACTGGAATGCACCATTAGGCACAACCCCAGAGAGGTGGGGATCTTCCAGTGACAGTAACTTCCAGTGGCTGGAAGGTGGCTGGAGCTTGGCAGGCATTTGGCTAGAAGGAGGGATATTGACGTGGCTGCAACTGTATAAAGCAATGATAACTTTGTTTTTTTTTTTTTGTTTGGATGTTGCCATCCTCAATCCTTCCCTTCTATCCATTTTACCAATCCTCTTATTGTTTCCTGTAAGTATTCTGTAAAGGAAAAAAGTAAGTGTATGCAGGTTTTCTGTGTCAGCAACATTAAGCACGTGCTACATCAACAATGTTTCAGCATGTGAGGTGTCGGCCTTCCTTGAAATCACACAGTCGTTAACATTTTGTGGTGTTGGCAACACTTTATGAAAAATCAAGCTGCATTTCAAATCACTGCAGTTGACTTCCTAACCTTCTTTGATTGTTCATGCCAAATGCCTCTCTTTCAAGCTGTGGATCTCAATTACTTTTTGTTGAGCCCCCCTCATAAAAGGATGAAGGTGAGACCAGTATCTGTTGATTTAGTTGTGTTTTTTAATGTGAACAAATTTGAACAAATTTTTTGCAACACATCACAAGACTAGTCAGGTAATCCTAAAAATTTAGGATTTTAACCCTATTAACCTTATCAGTGGGTCCATTTCATCCGTACTTACAGAAGCTCGACCATTTCCTTGTGTTCTGTTGCTTAAGCAAGGTCATAGTGTGAGGTGAGTTGGAGAACTTTTTTCTTTCAATACATTTACATTGTGTTAGTGGAAATATATTGAGCTGATTTCTTGTCCTTAATTCATTTAATTACAAATTTTTAATGACACGTTTTTATTATCATTGAGAAGATTTGATCTAATAAGTTTCTGTATATTACATTCAGTAAATTTAGGACCAACCCAGAATAATAAATACAATTTACAAAGTCACACTGAGTGTATTTGTTTACACCAGTTTCTCTGAGTAAATTTGACTTGTTTTTATAGTGTAGATCAGGGGTGGGCAACTGGCGGCCGGGGGGCCACATACGGCCCTCCGCATCACTAAATGTGGCCCGCCAGTCATTTTCAACAATCAGCAATTGTAAATATAAAGAAAACTCAAATTTTTAATCAAAATAGTTAAATATAATCTTGACTGATATTTTAATTGGCTTTTGTAAGTTATTTACGACCTTACTTTGCTATTATAGTGTCTCTAAATCTCTTTCATGATGCATTGGAACATTATATCAAGTATTACTCAATACTACATTTATAATATGGCAGCAGTAAAATCTTTGGGATTTAAAAATTTGGGAACACTCATTATGTCATTAATTTGAAAATAGCTTTATCGGCTTTAATTCCATGCATTTTGGCTACAGTTGCTTGAATTCAGTCTCAAGTTCATTTGATTATGCATAATAACTTTTATTTGTGATGTAACATATGAATATTGGTATGCTAATCTTAGGATGAATTCTCTCGTGTTATTTATTCAACATCCTTTTTCCCCAGAAAATTTCCAAAAATCTGTAACAATGCGGCCCTCAGGCTGGGAAAAATAGTTTTATGTGGCCCTCTTGGTAATGAAAGTTGCCCACCCCTGGTGTAGATGAATAAAAGGAGTTCTCTGTCAGTATTGGGAATGTTGTCCATTTATTTTTGCCATGGTTTCAAAAACAGGCATCAAATGGCATAAGGCTTGAATTTTGGAGTTATATACAACAAATGTTAAATCTATGTTTCATTCTTCTGTGACCAACAACATAACCCAGAGACAGGATACTTCAGCCAGGAGAGGAGTCACTTAGCACAGGAGCTAGATTTGCAAAATTTGATTTTATTCCCTTAGCTTTGGAGGCACTTAGCTCTCTTCCCTGGTCCTTTTACTTTAGCAAAAATCTGTTTGCTTTTCTATTCATGCGTCTCCTTTCCTCCATTTCCTTTCATAAATGTCTTCAAAACAAAAAACAGATTGCAAGGCTGATTTACAGAGAGCAACACAAACACTTAAAAGCCCTCTGAGCAAAAAGGAATGAGAAATAAAATTCAGCATAGCAGGAGGAGACATTTTGCATAACCCCGGTGGTTTGTGGACAATACAATGTCACGCTGATTCAAAGAACACGATTTTTAAGTAAGCCTGCCTCAATACGTCCTCCCACAGAGCCCATTTCCCCCCGTGTCCTTGGTTCACACAGAGAAACGCTCATACATCCGACCGGCTGTGCTGTCAATAGGAGCCCGAACTCTTGCTTTCTCTTTCTTTCAGTCGTCGGATCGCCCTCCTCTCCTCCTCCTCCCCCTCTTACTCCTTTATTCAGCTGGCTGGAGATGAAGGTGAATCACATCACAGCCTAACCTGAGCACAGGAGGGCTTTCTGCAAATCGATTGACTTCTAGATTCCCGCGTTGTTATGATGTCAGTGCTTTCATTTGTGCTGAACATGAATCAGAATATATACAGTATGTTTTTACCTGCTCTGCATGCTCCAAGATTCACATGTAATCTAGTATTAAAATCACCACATGGATGAAATCCTTCATGCATATATACCATCGAGCCCCTACAGCAACAAACACATCCAACATGGCCAATCAATGCCTCCTCCAACATGGAGCTAATACACAATAAACATTTACTCTGACTCTTAATTAGCACTATCACCAGCTTCCAAAATAAACCTTCCACTAGTGATGTTTGTTTCTCTGCTATTGAGCAATCACTTAATGGTTAATTACTGCAGCTAAGCTATGATGAAGTTAAAGGTTACACCCACGCATGATGCAAATATTACAGCAAGTGGCACGTCTTACAGCACAGCCTGTTCAGAGCCTATATCATACTGAGAGTAAGTGAGTAAGACACATCTACATCTAGATCAGGACCATACAGAGGCTTGTGGATGTTTAAAATACTAATAAATTCACACTGACATGTTTGATTAGTCCACACAATCATCACATACTTTAACTACATGTTTACATCATTACAGATGGTAAAACATGTTAGCATGTCAAGTGGGACTTGTCAGTGCCTGCTTTTCTGAGACTTTTTTCATTGTTCCTTGGAGCAATACAAGCATGCTCATACCTGTTGATTCCACCAGTCAACAAGGAGACACACTGCCACAACGAGATTGATTTAAGACATTTTAAAAACAAGACATTGCTATTATAAATTTGTTCCTAACAGAGTCTAAATGGATCTCCTTCTTTTTGTGTATATTTTTATGTCCCCCTCAAAACAAACTTATTGATTTCTGTTGGTCCCCAGCATATAAAAATGTGTTTGGATGATATCGATGAATTTATAAGATCCACAAAGAACAAATATTTGTTTTCTGTGAAGGAGTTCCCCAGGGAAACTAACATATCCCTTTTCTTTTCATGTTTTTTAGTTCTATGACACGACTTTGTCACGCTCCACTTAGCAATATAAATAGTCTGATTTTCCTTGGTACCCTTTGGTCTGCAGGGAGAAGAGATGGACAAATTTCTGATGAGAGGGAAAAAAATCAAAAAGATCCAAGAAAAATCATCTTTTTTGGCAATGAGGACGAATTAATCTTTTTTAATGTTTTCTGACAGTTCTTTCATTTTCCCCCCAGGCAGTACGAACTCATTCTTTTTTCCAATCAGAATTTTTCAGAGGAGTTTTCCAAGGAGCCTAAATGAACTCTTTGTTTCTGAAGTTCTGTGTTTAATGTTTTCAAAGTTTCACTTACTGTTTTTATGAGCAAAAAATGTTTATATTCTATAGGTACATTTTCTGCAAGGTCTCCCAGAGAGATTAAAAACAAACACTTTTTTGAGGACTTTCCACTGAAGCTATAGATCATCTTTCTTTGTTGTCACACATTTGTATGTTTTTGTGCAATTTTCTTAGCTAATTCTTTCATTGATTCTCTAGCCAGTTTTTATTTTTTCTGATTTCTCATTGGTTAAACCATTGAGGAGTACCAGGCTAGTATAATTTGGTACCAGGCTGCAGAGAATAATAAATCAATAATTTTCTTTTTGAATGAAATAGACCATAATATGTTTTATTTTGAAACAATGACAGGGTTCTTACATTTCTGACAGTGCAGCTTGAGCATACAGACACTGCACTATAGCTATCACTAATGTGATGAATGAAAAAGTACATTTGAGACGAACTCCTGGTTAAATTTCTACATGTGCAGTCTTCCACAAGTGCTCTGGATGCAGTTGTTGATAAATTTGACTTTTTGATCATGTGTGTAATTAGCTAACACACACCAGGCACATGAAGGTGCTCAACTTTCAGATGTGGAGGGAGACAATACGGAGGTTAAAACTAAAAAAATACCCCTCAGTTATCAGTAGAAATCAGCCCAGGATGATGGCCAATGATTAAAACACATCTCATCATTTCATAACTGCCATTTTAACAGCATTTTTCTCAACAATCAGAGGGTGTAATAGTGTACTTAGTTACCATGCCAGCTGGTGACTTTCAACCGACTGTGCTCCTAAATGTCATAGTGAAGCAGCTGTGAAAAACAGAGTGAGTCCTCATGAATTTCTTTTTATTGGAGTTCAGAAACAAGGCCATGGCCTCCTCAATCTGCATTATGGTGAGTTATACAATGGTGCATATGTGTCACCCCACTCTTACACAAGTCAGTCTGGCCATATTATACTACATGAAATTGGGATGTTGTACAAAAAAGGTTGGGGACTCTGGGTCTTAAGAGAGAAATTGTTAAATGGACTTGAGTATGTTTAGCATTTTTTTAGTATATGACTGTATAACACTGTAGGCCAACCGATTGCACCACATTTCCACACAGCCCTTGCTATCATAAGGGCTCATCAGTAAGAGCTAACCTCATGCCTACACATACATGCCACTGACACTGCAGTCATCAAAACATGGCTGCAGGAGCTGGAAATGGAAGCAATGACCCTCCAGTTAGGAAATAGCCAACCATACCACAGAGTATTAGCTGCTCAAGTTAAGGCAGGAAGGGACAGCTACATTTTCATAATAAGACAATATGGATGTTTTTATGAGATCAAATAAAAAATCTAGTTTTTCTTTTACGGGGGAGTTCCCTAAAAGACTGCACAGAGCCTTTTCCTTTTTATGTTATTTCTTGTTAAGTTATTTTCTCCAGATTTGGTACATATTTTATACTTTCTGACAGTTTTCTCATTGTTTTACTTTGCAGTGCAAATTTATTGATTTACTGGTGCCCATGGTCTACAGAGAGTAGAGAGGGTGAGATGCAACACCACAATATGGATGAGTTCACAAGATCATAAAAAAATAAAAACTCGTCTACTCTTGAAGTTTCCCATGGATCCCTTTTGTTTTTATGTTAACTCTTTTGCATCATCTGCCGGTTTTTATTGTTCCCTCTTGCAATTAAAACAAGTGCAATAAGAACATAATGACCTCAGTTGGTTCCCGCTGCTCTACAGGGAAGTATAAATGGCTAAATACTGTATATTAAACCTTTATAAACAAAGTATTGGAAATAGTAATTGTCACACTTGATCTCTAAATTATGCACTGTACATTTATCTACATAAATTATAGATAAACAACATGAAATTATACACCTTTCACCATATTTCAACTACTTTTCTGATAAAATAAATGACATTGGAATACATTTTGTGTCATATTCCACAGACAGTGTATTCTGAACTGACAGTGTACCTTTTAATTAAAAATCAACCTAGTCTTTTTTTGTAATCTCAGTTGAAAACCTACAGTGTCATATAACAAGAGGATCCAGAAATGTATTGTTTTCTTTTCAAGTATTTATAATACTAAATATTCTGGCTCTAACTGGTTGACATGCCTTTGATGCTGCTTTATGGATGCACCTTGGACTCCATTTAGGGGTCAACCTGTCTTCAGTCTTTGTGGCATAGGTGCAACAAAGTGCTGGAAACATTTACAAAAGATTTGCCAAATTGAAATGGTTTTGGTCGTCAACTACTCTGATGCAAGTCTCCTGTTCGACCCAAAAGTGCTCTACTGGATTGAGATCTGGCAGCTGTGGAGGCCTCTGGAGAACAGTGAACTCGTCATGTTCAAGAAACCAGGTTGAGATAATCTGAGCTTTCTAACATGGCGTTCTGTCCTGCTGGAAGTAGTCATCAGATGATGGCTGTGCTTTGGTCATAAAGAGATGGACTTGGTCAGAAACGATACCCAAGCAGGCAGAGGCATTTCAAAGAATCTCAGATGGTACTAAATGCTCAAAGTGTGCCAGAAAAATATCCCCCTTACTACGACATCCCCACCATGAGCCTGAACCACATCAACATGGCAGAATGGATCCATCATGTCATGTTGTACCAAATTAAACTGTTTTTGTAACTACAAAAACTGAGACTCATCAGACCAGGTAATATGTTTCTAATCATCTATAGTCCCTATGCAAACTGTAGCCACAGTTTGTTCTTTTCTTACAGGAATGGCACCCAGTGAGGTTTTGTGCTGCTGTTTGGTATGTCTGAACGGTCTTCATTATGCCTTGATTTTATTGAGTGGTTATTTGAATTATCCTTTTCCAATATCTCGAACCACTCTGGCAATTGTCCTCTCTTATAAACAGGGCATTCTCACCCTTGGAGCTGAAGCTCTATGGATACTTTCTCTTTTTTGGACTATTCTTTGTGTAGCCAAAAGATGGTTGTGCATGAAAATCCCTGCAGATCAGCAGTTTCTGAAATATTCAGAAAGGCCCATCTGCCACAAACAACCCTGACACATCAAAGTTACTGAACTAACCTTTCAGTTAAAGTCTGATGTTTGGCTTGAACTTCATTTTTTCCTTTAAAAGCCTTTTCATTTATATTTAGAGCCATCAGTTAACTTCAGCCTGCTAAACTACACAGCTGACTTTTATTTAGAGCCGCAGTACACATCTCCCAGCCACCCACTATATGTCCACACCATACTCAATGGTCCTTTTCTGTCTGACGCGATCAGAAAACAGCAATAAAAGACCACAAGTGAGAGTAGGCTGAGAGTGGACAGCTTACAGGCAAACTAATCTATCTTTACTCTCTATCTGCTGGACTCAACACTGTTTTACTTTTCGCTCACATTTCTTTTTTTTTCTCTCTCGTTCTCCAGCAAACACTTTTCTGCTTTCTTGGTCTGTGTTTTCTTTTTTGCACTTTGCAGTGACTTCAAATTGTCTTCAATCTCCCTTGGCGGGACTGTGGGAAGGACGGCTCCACATGTGATAAAAGATGCAAAAAAAAAAAAGAAAGAAATCTTCTTGTGAGTGTTTTCAGCTCTGACCTTCAGTCAGCTAAGAGCCAGACAAGCAGGCGGTAAGACAAGCGGCAGAGCTCTTCTCAAGGGACAGTTTCACAGAACAATTGCACATATAACCCTCTAACCCCCTCTGTTACACAGGGAAAAAACCTTGAGTGACAATGACAAAGAGTGATAGGCTGTGAATAATGAAAGCCAGTGTAGGAGTAGAGCTGTCAAAAAAGCAGCAGACGAATAAGGGCCTAGGGCTGGATGATATAGAGCCAAAGTCATACATCAACATTTTACAAGCTAAATGGTGATACTAAATATGCATCTCAGTATTTTCAATATATTCTAATTTTAACTCAATTCAAACCAATGTAACTGCTGTCAAACTAAATGCTGCTAAATTAGTCAACATCAGCCCTCCTACCTCATTCCTTATTGCTTTTAATTTTAGATGATCTCTCTATTAAAGTTCGGTATTAATGTCACCACCATAAAAACTACAACAACCTAACAGAAGGGAGGACCCTCCTGAAAACAAGACGTCACATCTAAAAGAGCAAACCTCTAATACATTTCAGTTGAACAGAGAAATGTTTGATGAAGACAAGTTCATTGTCTGGACATCCACACTGTAAAAAATTAGTAATATAACAGTATTTTATTGTTTATTTTACAGTTTTTTTCTGTATTTTCAAATGCCAATTAATGCACAAAAATAAACCGTGATTTTGCATGTCAAATGTAATCTAACAGGAAATTACTGTAACTGTGAAAAAACACAATATTTATTTAGAAACCCCATTAGAAATACAAATATTTATTGTTAAAATACGTTAACAAGTGTATTGTAATTTTACAAATATTTTTCTGTTATTTAAGGGAATAAACTGTAAAATTCAACTTTACAACTCTAAAAAAACCCTTTTTCTATAAAATAATGTCATTAAGGGGTGCTGGTTTGGCGGAGTGGTCAGCAACCAGGCACTCCATGTACTAGCTTCTGCCGGTCCAGGTTCAAATCCCGCCTGTGACCGGTTTGCAGAGTGTCTTCCCCTACTCTCTCATCCCCTTTCACAAGCCTATCCACTGTCTCTGTTCAATCAATAAAGGCACAAAATACCCAAAGAATATATATAAAATATAATTATAATAATAATGTCATTAAAACCCAACTATTAGCAGCACATTCCTGTAAATTTAAGCATAATTCTTCGTATTACAATGTCGATTTACCATCTTTATGGGTAATTTAATTGTTTTTTTAACGTTAAATGTTTGTAATTAAACGTTAAAGAACCTTAAATTAAGGCAAAATCTTGTTAAAATTACAACTAAAAACTGTATTTTAATTACGGAAAGAAACTGTATTTTTATGAGAAAGCAATTTTCTGTTATTTCATTGTATTTTTTTTGCGCCTCAGCTGCCGGAAAATTAGTTTTTTTACAGTGCATAAATCTGTCACCACCATCAATTGTTATTTTAGTCTCTTTGTCTCAGTCCAATTTAGTGCCTCCACCCACTGACACCCCCAGCTAGGTTTTGGTTGGGGTGTGAGATAAATGAAGAATATGGTTTCAGATGACTCGTTAGTGAAGTGTCTTCAGATATAATTTATGATTTGGAACGATAAAAATTAAAATTGATGTACAGTTTAACTGTAAAGAAACAGTAAAAGGCAGTCACATCACCAGAATCAAAGGCTCTGGTTAAATTCAGAAGATAATAAGACCTGTGTGTAATTCAACATACCAGATATACTGTTTAATATTTACTGTACCTAATTTAATTCACTAATTCATCTGGGAAAGAACCCATAGAAAGTATTTAAGAAAGGGCAAAACCTTTCAAAAGCAGGCTCAGCAGGTGACTGGACATCGTCCCGTCAATCCCATTCATTATGGGCTAATCAGATAATTCAGTAGGCGGGCACTACTGTGTGGTAAAAAAAGTCATCCTATGCAGGACTTCAGTGGCAACAATGGCAAACACATGGCACTCCTGATAACAACTGTCATGCAGGAAAGACACATGCTTGTTTAAGTTTTTGGACAAGGACATTGGCCCTTGTCTAATCAGCATCATCTAGCATTAAATTACAGCCTGTAAAGAGAACACAACATCATGGATTTGCTAGGCATGCAGGAAAATGTTAATCCGACACACCAGATAGACTATTAAATACATTTAACTCGACCATCAGTAAAGAGCCAATAGAAAATGTTTGTGGAGGACAGAACCATTCAGCAGCATATCCAGCAGGTGATTGGATGACCATTCTGTCAAGCACATTTGTTACAGGCCAATCAAATAATGAAGTAAGCGGATACTGCGACCGCAGAACATAAGCCACTGTGAATAACATGTCAGAAGTGGAGGAAATGTGTCCTCTCTTTTAGAGAGGTTTGTAGTGTTGTTAATGTTCTTTTATTTTATAGAGAAATGTAATGTAGATCTGCTACTAAAGATGTTAGTATCTACACTAATATGCTATGCTATCTGTGCTCATTGTAGATTGTTGCTTGGAAAGAACAGCCTGATAGCAGACACTTAATCAGGCTGATCCATCTGCACTGCAAGGTTAGAGTAAAGTGAAAGAAATTGATCAGGGCACACATAAGCCAACACTAATGATACTAACTCCTTGAGCAAGTTGTAATAAATTCTCAATTGTAATTTGTATTCGATTCCCATCCCAGGTATGATCTGGATATAAACAGAGCTCCACGGTTACCCTAACAACAAGGTCAAACATCCGCTGCCTCCATCCTGTAAATAACCTCTTCAAAAACACTGAATAAATGCTAAGCACGAGAAAACTAATTTCATACCTCACAGATATTTCCCATTTGAAAAATGGCAAGAAATCTGTTCCCAGAATTAATCACCATTGAGCCTTTTGTAACTGAAGCATGACAGCGAGACCTTCAAAGACTCACCACTGTAAATATGTTTAAAGAAATTCATCCGGATAGTTCCCTGCATGCTTAGAGCCTGTGTGTGGTGCTGAATGCTAATGTAAGACAGATCTCCATTTTTTTTTTTTTTTGTTCTTGAAAGCCGTGGTGGGTATTTTTAAACCATGAAAATCATTTGCCAGCAGAGAGGAGATAGTTTCATATTTCTATAAGCTAAAGCGGGGCCAAGTGACACATGAATATTTTAAGCAGCTTTGTGCCCGTTTAAATGTGTTTGCTGTGAAAAGGCTGGCAAAGTGCCAGGGTGCTGGGTGTTATCCGTAATTCCTGCAATCCCAAACTTAACTCCAGCGTGCCGATAATTCCAGCTGGCGGGATGCAAAAAGCAAATAAAGTCAATTAACTGCAAACTTCCCCTTGAATTTGCTCCCTCTCCCCTTCTTGTCAACCTTGTAATTTTGCCAGCTAAAACATAGATGAGGGGATGAAAAGACTGTTGAATATTAGAAATGCAATAAAGGACCTTCATCCTGGCACAGCATTGTGGAAGCAGTTAGATAAACATAGCTTCGACCAGGGGGGATTGTGTTTTTTTTATTTGCCAGAGGACTAAACAAAAAAATAAAAAGGGAAAACTTGCTTCCCTCTCTAAAATGAAAAACAATGTTGTGCTTTAGCCATAAATATTCCCAGACATGTCTGTGCTGGGGAAAAAAATCTAAACATAAGCAGGAAATAAACAAGCAGAAATGAGCTTCTGTGAGTCAACAATGCGTTCAGCAGCAGTTGACAGCCCAGGGACATACAGCGTCTGCCAGTGAAGATGGCCGTGATAATGTTATCACTCAACCTCACAGCCGCAGACCAACTCTGGTCATCAGGATTCAAACACTGCCTCACAATTGCTGTTGGTTTTTTCTTCTGTTTGACTTTCTCTGTAAATTGGACACGTTCCTCAGCTAAACGCGATTAACTTTGATGGAAAGGCAGCAGCAGTGACTCATGAACATTTGTTGTTCACAAAACCAAATAAGAAAATATGCATATGGTGCTTTTATCTTAGAGAAATGCAAAATCAATCCTTTTAATCTCTGCTTTGCAGCCAGTGTGAACAAAATACTTTTTCCTCAAAGCAACATAACGCAACTTTTCACCTTAAAACTGCAGTTTTACAGCTGATCTAACAGTACAATAATTTAGAGAGAGAGAATGGTGTCATATCCAATATTTAACTGGCTGTTGCTCAGTTACTTTCTGTTTCCCTTTTCCAAGCTTCACCCCTTACTGCTCTGTTCTGTCTGTCCCATAGTCTCAGCCATAATTTAAGCCAGCACTAAGACAGGCGAACTGGCATCTTTTCAGCATAGGCCTGGTGTGTGATCTAGTACAGTAAAGCCTTCATATTCCTACCTGATGCTAAGAGCAGAAAACCAGAGTTATCCTCCCTGTTCAAAGTGTACTCTTTAAAGAGAACATAGTTTGCTCTAATGCAGGTTCATAGTGCATCCAGTTTGGTAAGGTTTGTTCTAATTGCTAAAGTTCTAAAAACGTTCGTGTTTTAGGTACTGTGATCCAGCAGTCTTTCTAGTCTGCTTGTGATGCTCTGTTGGAGCTTCTCCCCCTTTAAGGCTGTGTTCCTCAAGGGCCCAATCCACTCTGATTGGTCAACCAGACTGCTCTGTGGTGATTGCTCAGTTCTGTGCTGCAAGTTGTCATTGACTCTGAACTCATTCTGATGCTATAATCTGCACTGGGCTTCCCAACTTAAAGGTGCAGTGTGTAGAACTTGGTAGCATTTTGCCAAACAGAAATGGTGAATATATGATATAAAGTTTCTATTTGTATATAAAGTCCATCAAAATAAGGATGCAATCATCCCCATAAAGCATTGTTTTATTTTGATTTAGTTAGAAAAAGCGTTAAAACATTTACATTACTGCGGGCCGCGTTCATGTAGGCAATAACGATCCGCCATGTTGTTTACGGGTGGATTCTGGTGACAAAAAGAGTGAAACCTTTTGAATACAAATCTGGCTGCCAGTCTTGAAGTCTACCTGGATGGCATGTGGCATTTAAACTAAACTACACTCTATTAAAATAATAGTTACAAATATGAATGAAAAAACCCTCACCTTGTAACTGTTGTAAATGATGCCCTGTAAAGGAAAAGTTCGGTTCCTACAGCTTTCACATTGTTTATAGAATGAAGTAGAACAATATACTCACCCAGAAGGCTTTCCTGATCCAAACAGTGCTTCGGGAGATATTTAGATCCAAAAACGAGCGGCGGACATCCGTATAATGGTAGCACACGGGGCATGTTAGCGGCACTCCTAAAACTGCATTAATCATCCAAAAACTCATTAGTTTCACCAATGTTTCATCATGGTCCGCTCACACTACTCCTCCATGACAGTCTGTGTCACTCCACACATATTTTGTGACTGTGCTGACCTCTGAACTGAAGAAGAAGAACGTTTGCCTCCGCGCATGCGCAATACGGCTCATTGTTTCAGGGGAAGACCCCCCGCTACACAACAACTTTCTTCTTCCAGTTTTGTGCAAAATGGACGAATATATCTATCGGATGAAGATGTTGTGGAGGAGAACTTTGAATATGATGGGTGTCATTACGATTTTGAGCCAGAGTTTACAGATGAGGAGCTCATCGAAAGGAGGACGCGGAGGCAGCTCTCCGGAGAGTATGCGGAGGCAAACATTCTTCTTCTTCAGCTCAGAGGTCAGCACAGTCACAAAAACATGTATGGGGCGACACAGACTGTAATGAAGGAGTAGCCCGAGCGGACTATGATGAAATATTGGTGAAACTAATGACTTTTTGGACGATTAATGCAGTTTTAGGAGTGGCGCTATACACGCCCCATGTGCTACCATTATACAGATGTCCGCCGCTCGATCTTGGATCTAAATATCTCCCGAAGCACTGTTTGGATCAGGAAAGCCTTCTGGGTGAGTATATTGTTCTACTTCATTCTATAAACAATGTGAAAGCTGTAGAAACTGAACTTATCCTTTAACGATCCTTTTTGGTCTTCACTGGCTGTCGTCACTTAGTGAAGTAATGGATGGAGTCAGTTCAAAATCTGAACACTAGATGTTGCTAAACTGGCCAATTTCTACACATTGCACCTTTAAGCCAATGAGCTCCAACTACCGGCTAAACACTGACCACGTGGTGGTTGTGAAAAGATTTACCGAAAATCCCTTCCAGTTCTATGAAGTCATTAAATCCACATGTACAGCTTTATAAGTAAAAGATGAAGATAAGACTTCTTTGCCTTTACCTATGACACTGAAAGTTTAAACCCAATCACGTTATCCTTATGTCAATGTAAATGTTCTTTATTTATACAGCCCATTACAACAACCGGTGAACCAAAGTGCTTTACAATAGGTGCAAAAAAGGCAATAAATAAAACAATTGAAAATAAATAAAAACAATGACAGCAATAAAAACAATAAAAGCAATGGAAAGAATAAAAGCAATAAGAGCAAAAAATACAATAAAATGAAGTAAAAAGCACTTATGGAGGAATAATGCAAAGTCTGGGGGGTTATTAATCAAAACATTATTAAGATATCTATTTACAGGAACCATCCACATGCAACCAGCCACAAAATGCATCTGGTCTTTGCTAATTTTTAATAATCAATTTTTAATCAGTTATTCAGATTTTGCACTTCAAAAGCCTTTTTGCACACACCCTATTATTGCTGTGTTTAAAAGAAAAATGGCTTCAGATTGGTTTACCTCAAACCTCCAAAAACTATAATTCAGAAATATATATTTATGCTTTACAGGTTTTTATTCTGCAGGTGAAATATGCGTAAAGGGCAAAGTGTTACTTCAATAATATTTAATTTCAGGTTTCACAGACCATTAGCTGTATCACTTAACCTACAAAGTCTAATTTAGTGCTCCCAAAAGGCGAGTGTGAATTTGTTGTAAAAATCATCCATCAGAATATGGTCGCACTGGGTCCAATTCTGTGTTAAACTATACGGATAACCTGTGAGATTTATGGACAAAGAGAACAAAACACTTAAATTCAGCTGTGTGTTGAAATTAGCCCCACATACAGTACATCACTGCAGCTGGTGACCTGAATGCCTCTTCCTGTTTTTACTCCTCTGACACTTGTCGCTCTTCGTGTTGAGGGCGAGGCTGTGAACACAAAGGGCTGACGACTCTTTGGTGTTACAGTGTGTACGTGCATGTAAAGGTCTCAGGTTGACAGGGGAACAGTGGTTGTACAACGTGAGCTGCCTGTCTGGGCCCAACTGGGAGAAACTTGGGGTGGGAAAAAAGGGAACAGACGGACCCAGGGGAGACGACCTCCTCATTTAGTCGGCCTTTTGAAGGAGCAGCTGGAAATTAACTGCTGAGCAAGCAACATCCTGTAGGACAGGAAACGCACGGGGGAAGAAAAGGCCGCCAGTGTCTCCAAAGGCTTTTTTTTTTGAAGGACTCGCCTCTTCTCCCAGCATAAGCACTTACACACGCTGACATACATTTTCTTGTGTTGATAAAATCACCCACACACATCCCTATCGGCGTCTATCTCTCTCTTTTGAAAGACAGTCCCTTTACAAGCAACGAGACAGATAACCGTATCATCTTTTTTTTTTTAAAGAATGAATTGTGAGACATGAAATCAAGCTGTCTAACAAAACCAAATGTAGGGTGGACTCTTAAGTCTGCGGCACAGATAACTCGGAACAAAAATCAGGGGACCACAGCTTGAACAAAATGTATACTTATCAGGAATGCACATTATTACAGAACAGTATCAAGTATGTCCCTCAGGTTTTGTCACGATGGTCCCACAGGGCTGAATGGAGGTGGATTGAAGTGGGAACAAATTTTACCACCATTTTAGACTGGTCTACACTTTCCACTGTTTTTAATGATGAGAAATATTGTAAGAAATGTTAGTCTGTGATCATCTCAAAAACAAAAACTCTGCATTGACATAATTCGGAACCATTGCTTGAACTGTCATAAAATAAAACAAGTAGAGGTGAGACAGTGATCAGTATGGGAAGATAATACCTCCTAAGAGAGATTACCAGTATTGGCAGGTATAAAAATTTCTGAGGATTTCAATTTCAGATGAACCAGCCAAACAGTTAAGCTCCATCCTAGAAAGTGGACCATAAAGTCCATGGAATTTTAGGTTAAACTAAGCAAAAGTGTGGCATTGACCTTAAGCTTTGGTTAACTCATGAATAAATATTATACAAAATGACCATTCCCAAACTGTTTTGATTTCAATGAATTAAAACATATATAACTGTTTGTTTGGTAAACCCTCAGAATTATTTGCAACAAGGAAACCCCTGGAATAAGAAAGGCATTTCTACACCAGCCTGAATCAGCAGGAGGAATGGGATGACCGAACATCCAACTTTATTATTGGATAAGCAATACCAAAATAATGTAAAACTGGCCACAAAAACAGAAACCCATATGGTTTAAGGTAGAAAAGGAAGGTGCTTCCTCTGTTCTCATTCAGCATTCTAATTCTCAGCTTTATCCAACATGTATTTTAAAGCTGCAAATGACCCAGTCATTCCTAACGCACTTAAGATCTAGGTGCAGATTTGAAAACACTATGAATGGCAAAGTAGTTTTCTTCAAAGTCCTCTCATTAGACATCATTCTTTTGCACACTCCTTTAATAAGACAATGTTTGATGACTGGATTAAAAAGCGAATTCATAACTTGACTGATATGTTCATCTATAAGGCATTTCCTCCATTTCAACAAATGCTGGAATAATATTTCACAGACAGTTTTTAAAAACTATTGACAGATTATTGTATTAGAATAATCCAACATATCCTGAGCTCCCAAATCAATCATCAAAGGAAGTGACACTTCTGAAGGATCCACAGAAGAAGGAGGTACTGTAATTCAAAGGTTTATGAAATGCTCACTCAACAGTCATATGCAGTCATTACAGACCACTTAAAAACTGCCTGGCAGGATGACTTAGGTCAAGAGACTGTCTATGAGCAATCACAGACAGCCTGAGAGCAGACCCATAATCTTTCAATATGAGCAAAACATGGCCTCATACTATTCCAAATAATACATCGCTGACACTGGTTCAAAGAAACGCTGCATTAGATATACCAGGAAACAAATCCTTTGTGTGACCGCTGTGGGATGGCACCAGCATCATTAGGTCAAATGTCCTGAAGCTGCCCAAGGACAATAACATATTTGAAGCATTTCCAGGCTTTATCCAGCATTTGACATAGATCTATTAAAGCAGACCCCTTGGTAGCAGATCCAGACATCATAGACCCTGACAAAATTAAAATCAGATCAGAACATAGAAGGATTTCATGTGTTAGCGCATAGCACAAAGATTGATCCGGCAAAACAGCACAGGACCACTGCTCTTAAATCTTATGACAGATGTAATGAAACATTTGGTACTACAAAAAAATCTTTCCTTAAAAATCAAGAAGGGGAATTTCTCACATCTGGAAATGTTTCATTGACTGTTTCAATGAGAATTAGAATGTGGATAACAATCTGCCAGGTCTTTATGAGCAAAGAAGGAAACAAGGGAAGACAAAGGAGTACACTGGGGAAAAGTAAACAGTAATTTCAATTACCATTTACTTTAATTGTTAGCTGACCAAATCCTGACATTGCTATTTATGGATCACATGGGCTGTATGACAATCACAAACCAGCTTACAGTTTAATATAGAATTGCTAAGTTGGGTAATGAGTCACAGAAATACAATTTTTGAGAGCAGACACCTGCATTGGAGCGACATTGTCTATGCTTTTCTGCTTAGTGTTATTATGTTAGAACTTATTTAAATTTTATCTAGTTCATTTATTCATTTATTTTCTATACCGCTTATCAGCTGTTGGGGTCGCCAGGGGGCTGAAGTCTATCCCAGCTGTCACTGGGCGAGAGGCAGGGTACACCCTGAACTGGTCGCCAGTCAACTGCAGGACATTTATATATTCATTTCGTTTTATTATGTATTATTATGTATTATTATTATTATTATGATTATTATCATTATTATTATTATTATTATTATTATTATTATTATCATTATTATTTTTATTATTATAAAGAATTATTATTAAGTATTATTATTTATTTACTTGTTTTTCTTTTCTTTAATTTAAATGACTGTGTATATGCTAGTATGGACTGTACTGTGTTGATGTATTAACAGCTAAAAAAATAAAACAAAATTTGGTTAACTCCAACATGACACCTTAAGTGAAAAGCACTGGTAATGTATTGGAATGCAAACATCTGAAACTGGAAGTGCTCCAAGAGCCCAACCCTCTACAAAGGCATTTCTGCAGTTTGGGGCCAGTTACTGTCAAATATGAAAAACAGCCAATCTTGTATTCTTAACAAATCTTTGAACATTTCCTGGGAAAACTAAAAACTTCATCATTGTGCCCTGCCCTTTAGGTTCTCCCATCAACAAGCTAACAAACAAATGCCAGGGGCACCACATATAGTTATTAAGAACCACTGATGCAAAGGCTGCATGATATTACTGGCATACTGCATTAGCAGGCACCTAAAAAGGAAATGTATTGCATGTATACAAAAACTTCTGTTGGTACTGATGATAGACAAATTGACAGTAAATACTACAGAATGTTGAAAAGTTCCATCATTCATATTTTCACTTTGTGTCTGAACATGCTCAGATTTTTGGTGAACTGTAAGATAATAAAGAAACATGAGCGTAGTTCACTCTGGAGACTCTGAATGGGGATTCATGCTTCCTGAGGCTTTGGGGGTTTAGGGCTCCATCTGCTGACTTGAACTAGATGTGATGGCACTCAGTTATTTGCTATGGATCCGGCTGTCAAAATGTTCCAGGCCAGAAATTTTCATACGAAGGCAAAGTCTGTTCTCTTCAAAGTAGCTTGAACATTTTTTATCATGTAGGTTGGATACTAAACACGGTTCATGATTTTAAAATGTCAGATTACAGGTGAGATTTATGTCTCTCTTTAAAGCTCCTTCCTCTGTTTCATTCAGTGACTGAATTGAGTTATATTTACACCTTACAAACAACAAAACACATTTGAAGCTTTCTAAAAGCTGAATTTTAGAAATCTATTTAATAACTGAAATCACTGCTGCTATGTAGCAAAAGCCTGAAAAATAAAGAGAGATTAAAATGATCACAACTACATTGCTGTTTAGTAATTATGATCGAGGTCTTTGCTCTTCTGCTCTGTAAAAATCAGTCCTTAAAATAAAACTTGGAACTTGCACTACACTGACTGCACATTGTAAGGTTAGAAATGGAATTTGTGGAGATTTAAAGAGAACCACCAGACCTTACTCTGCTGAAGTTCCTTTCCTTTGTCATCCTCTCTCTTTGAACCTTTAAGTCTGTTCTGAGGACTGAAGTTTCAGGTCTGATCCACAGCTAATTCAGCTGCACTTCAGAAAAGTGTGTTCTTTTTTGTGTTATTTCAAGCACTTTGTCAGACTGTCTCAGAAACACTCACAAAGCTGTTCTTTAATTAAGAGAATTACGTTTTCTTTGGAGAGTATAAGCTCCATAAAGTCAGCAGGTTGTTACAGTGCTGTTTTCAGCTCTCTGACAGGCAGAGGAGGCTTACTTTGACTTTTGATGCTAAAAATACATTTTGCATTAAATATTTGAAAGAGCAAAGGTATAATCTACTGTGGTGGGAAGATATTGTTTCCCATGGTTCATGTTTTTTTCTATTAAATATTACTTTCACATCAGCATTTGAGCTAGGATGAATTTGGCAAATCCCATGCACGTAATATCCGGCAACAATCCAGTTCTGTGAATTCGACATATTTGTCGATGATAACCAAAAAAAATGTGTATTAGGGCTGAAATATATTAGAAATAGATGACTTAGCAATATCTTTTCCTCCTGCAATAACTTTAGAAATAAATCTGTCAATTTATTTATATTTTAAGCAGCTCCATATGTCTAACTTCCAAAAGGTCAACATGCTGCTCTGCTAATTGCCTGCTGTTGTCACGGTAAAGGTGTTTTTCAGGCTGAAGAAGCTGAATGGGTGTCTCTTTGTTTAGACTTTCACCGAAGATGCAAATAATCAGTATTTCTATAAGTAAATGGAGGCAAAAAAAAGTCATCTACAAGTCTTCACATAACTAGGGTTGGTAATCAAAAAACAATCCCAGTTGAGATTTCATAGCGACTATTTTTGTTTTACAACTACATTTTGTTCTGCATGGTTTGCAAATCAAAACATTTAGAGATAGGGCTGGGAGTTATTACCTAATATCAGTATCACGATGAATTGAAGCTCTTACCTCAATTAGATTAATGAACAATTATTTTATGCTGTGCTGGAACAAATTAGGGGTGATACCGACGGTTGTTGAATTGGTCTTCCTGCAGTATTTACACTTAAAGGTGTAGTCAGCGATGTAGGAAAAAAGGAGTGGAGAGGTTGTTTATAAACAAATTTAGACCTGCCTCTCCCTTCATACCTCACCCCTGGCTCCACCCCCGAAAGCTGATGGTCGTGCATCGTCATGGAAACGGCCGTAGAAACTGCGTAGCTGACCAACATAGCTAAGGTAACCTCAGACTCATCAGACAACTCGACCGACAATATTGATAACATCACAACAACAGTACATTCTGGCAGATTAGACAATAAGATGAATGCCCGACGGCTGTTACTGTTATGTAAAGCACCACAAAGCTAATGTTGCTTGTTGCGGACCCGGGTCTTCGCTCTTTCATGTTCATAGCCCCTCTTTTTTACTTTCTGCTCCTCTGACCTTTTTCTTTTGGGCTGTTTTTCAGACATTGCCACTGCACATATTGTAACTCTCTTACGCTAACTGTGCACGCTACGCAACCTACGACTCCCCCTCCCCCCTCTGTCTGATCTGCGCATGAGTATGATCGCCCCCTGGATGTGGGGGGGTGTACCCTGTTTTGGTAACTCGGCCCGAGCCACAGTATTTATCTGCTGAAATTCAGAGCCAAGGCTGTGTATTGAAACCTTTTTTTTCAACATGCTGTCAGTGGGGACATCTTGTGGATGGAGAGGAGAAATACGGTGAATTTGACAAATAGTGCATTAGATTAGAAGATTAGAAGATCACTGACTACACCTTTAGCTTTTGTCTGCTCTATGTCCTCGGCACAGAAACCAAAATGTTCCCAAACATGGAAGATGGTAGTTTTCTTGGCAACAAGGTCCTCTGATAGATTGGCACTTGTCTCCTTCACATTCATGTCCAATCCTTTGCTCTTGGTGAAAGTGAACAAAGACTGTATGGAGGGGGCGCAGTCGAGTGACTAACAAAAGTAAAATAATCCAAATAATCATCATGAGTAAAATTACTTCAATTGCAGAGTCAAAATGTCAATTTTAATTATTTTTCGATTAATTGCCCAGCCCTATTTAGAAGGCAGAAATACCAACAACTCACAGCAACATATATCTTTGAAACACAGAGTTGAAATGTCAGGGGTGGCTAGTTGGCGATTTTCAACACTGATAACCTGTGCTTGGCTTTGGTATCAATAAAATATTATCAGTTTCCATCCCTACATTTAACATTGTCACTCTAATCTGTAGTTGAGGGGATACTAGACTGACCTTTACTGTAGTTTAGGAAAATGAAAATTGGCAGAATCTGTTTTATAGAAGCTGAGTGAGTCATGTCACTGTATGTACACTGTAACTGTGATGCCAAAACAATAGACCCAAACGAGGCTTCAGAAACACAAATGCAAAGAGAAGCCAGTGGGCAAACCAGCAATAGTCCTGCAGCAGCACTGTAAATAAAATCAGTTGTGCTGGATCATTTTTACAATTTAGTTGAGTAATAGCTGTGAAGACAAAGATTTTTTTCATCATTTTTGATTTGGCCTTTTGCTTTTCTGAATCTCCTGAAGGTAGGATTTCAAACTCAGCATGGAGAGGATGATCAGGACACTGTGTGATGTCCTGAGTCTTAGATGTTACTCTCTCATAGAAGGTTTGAGACAGATCAGGTAATTTTATCCCATTGATTTCTGGCAGCTTTTTGTAGCTTTTATTAGACTGTGCAGAAGGAGACAGTGGCTAGGCTTTGGAGACAGGGGGTTAGAGAGTGCAGGGGGAAGACATTTGGCAAATGGGCCTAAGGCAAGAATGAAACCCAGACCATTTGAAGGACATACGGGGCGAACTTTGTTGCTTACCGCTCTGCTAAACTAGCACCCCTTCATGAAAGACTTAACTGGCAACCTTCACAACATGTTCAAGCCTCTTCTTATCTGCTAAAACAAGTTTACCTAACCAGGAGACCAAAACGAAGGTGAGAACAGTCACACGATGCGTTTTGTTCAGTAAATGGTGCAGGCAAAGCAGCAACAGAGCCACGCTGCTGTCCGTGGTCCTGATGAGAGTCTGTTCCAGGACTGCAGACAGAGAAACTGCTCTCAAACTCAAACCAGGGTTAAGCTTTTCCTCAATGCTACAGATCACAGTGAATCTTTATCTTGCATCAGCCTCTGATACCCGATGCCTCGCAGATACAGCCTGTCATCTAGAGCAGCATATCACAGGTAGTATCTCCAAAATAATCTGTTTGACGTCCTCAGATACACACAAATAAATACACATCTCACCGAGGTTTCATTTGCAAGTTACTTCTTCAAAGTGAGCCAGCCTCACACATATTATCTCTACGCTCCTCCCTGACTCTCACATAGAGGCTTACATCCACAGCAGTTAAGTGAATAAACTGTTTGTCCTGAGGTTGTTTTTTTACGGACCTGGACCCAGACAAGACTTTCAAACTCCAACAGTACACAGACAAAATCAAACAAGAGATTTGCCCCGATGAAAAAAAATCACAGTGACATTTTGCCTGGTTTATTTCAATCATGACTCTAATGCCTGAAGCCCTGAAGATCCATCCTGTCAGCAGAACTAGAATCTCCAAACAAATTCAGTTTGACATCACTGAGCAAACACACAATAAACATTAGAGAGGCAGACATTATCAGCATGTTATCAGCATTGGCAGATAACAGTTTCAACAGTTTAATTATCTGTATCAGCACAAATGAAAATTTCTGCCAGTATATCAGCCACACATGCAGGCTATGGCTTTATAATTCTGCCAAGAACCATATTTGCAATCTCTTTGATTGGTACTGAAGACTTTTTTGGTGTTTTTTGCATCTATGACAGACTATGAAATGACACTTTGAGAGGCAAATATGAATTCTTCAAAAAAACAGCTTTGGTACTTTTCTATTTAATGTGTATTTGTACAGTGTGAATTAAGAGAACATTGCCACACACTACAGGATTAAAAGCCTGAGCTAATTTGTAATGCCCATCCCGAGTTGGGCCTTTAAAGACATAACACATTATTATACCTGCACTAGGGCTGGGCAAAAAAAACAATTAAATCGATTAATTTGAATTATTTTCGGCAGAAGATTTTGAGAAGAAAATCAAGTTTTTTTTCTTGCCTTCGTCCAATTGTAAGTAGTTCCAATTTTTGAAAAAAAATTACAATTCTCATGATGGTTGGCCATGGAGGGTTTGCACAAGCACTTTTATAGGTTTGTATTTGTTATTTAAGTAGATTTAATATTGATCAAAGAGTTTCATGCTAATACTGTAAAAATACCTCAGCCTTTTAGTGTTTATGTAGACAAACCTGCCTACGTTTGTACTACATAATCAACCTTTTATGACCCAGACTTTGACTTTAAGAAGGAAACATTTATACAACATAAAGGCAAAACTTGATTTGTTTCATTTTTATGTCACTGGGAGTTTTGTTTCTTTTAGAGAGGGAAAAATGGATTAAAATCGTAAATCGAGTGTTGTGGAAAAAAATCAGGGATTTCATTTCTAGGCCATATCGCCCAGCCCTAACCTGCACTTTAAAAAAAGGAATTTTTAGGCATTAAAAGCACCACTACAGATCAGCTGCACTTGTTGTCATCTTCCTCATTCTTTAAACTTTCTTTCATGATGAAAAAGTCTGGAGTTTTGAGTCTGATTTACAGCTATTTTTTTGCAGTCAGTGTGTTTTTTATTCTATTTTTAGCACTTTGTTGAGATTTTCTTCAAGAGCTACACTGGAACTCTGCTCCTTGATTAGCAAACTTAAATTCTTGGTTTCTAAGTGTCAGCTCCTCAGAATGAGGGGAACATTTGTGTGTTAGCAGGCTGTTACAGTACGGTCTACAACTCTTAAAGGCAGATGGAGCATGGTTTACTGAAACTTGTAAAAAGCATCTGGCATATTATGTAGATGGAAAGGTAAAGGTAAGATTATTTGCTTTTCATTACTGCATTTTTACATTTGAAAATGACATTGTATGCATAATGAAATAATCATGTTGTTTGTCTCATTTTATAGCTGCTTTTATAATAGATAAATGACACATCAAGAATAACATGTAGGTTGCAGTTCTTCAAAAGCATGAATCTATTATGTTAGCATGAGCTAAACTAAAAGAGAAATATCAGCTTATCAGCAAAAGCCCAACACTGCCTGTCCCACACAAACAAACGCAAACCGAGTTTCAATTGTCAGAAATTCCCCCAAACTGAGTCCAACCTCACACACATTATCTCACTGCCTCTGCCCTGAATTTACTCCTCATCTACCAGCTTGTAAACTTTAGTGTCAAATACTATCATGCTGAGACTTTTCCATCCCCGGCGGATTAGTGAATAGATGCCGGGCGTCTGTCAGACAACGTGTGAGACGGGGGAGATCGCACATTGGAGGCTGAGGGTGCAGCAGGGAAGACAAGCACATCCCGTTGCCATAGCGGCGGCTCCTGCAGACGCAGCTTGACTCTCAAACAGGACCCTCGGGGGGGTGGGGGGGTATTGTAAGGATGTGTTGTCAACACTTGATGACATCCACTGCTGGGATAGGGGGGTGGGCTTGGATCAGAGGTTGGGAGGATGGTAGGGGGCTGCTCTGTCACTCCAAGGTATTCTCTGTAGGGGAGACTGGGGTTGGTTATGTCATTGATTAATGCCAACAATGGAAAGGGATCTTTTATTTGTTTTTTTTAAATCAAGTTCATAATAAATATTTTTCCTGATGGCACATTTAGCTTTGTAAAATATTTTGTGATGCTAGCACTATATAATATAATAAGTGTTTTTCTTGATATTTGTCATTTTTATTCATTTATTCACTTTGTTTGGGTGTGTATTAAAGGTTTATTGGTGATCAGCCATTTCATAATTGACCCATCGCTAAGCCTTGCCCTTTTGGTTAATGTTGCTACACCTATATCGAGTTTTTTTTACCGCTGAGTGATATTCCTAAGGAAATATCTGAGAAATTCTGGACAGATTCTTCATAGATATCAGAAAGAAGTAGACAGAGAGGTCTCCAGTATACTTTGAGAGATGCATTCACCAAATCAAATGCTGGAGTCCAAATGAAGAAGACATTAAAATAGAGGGGAAAGCGCACAGATCTCAATGTAAGTATCAAGTACCCCATAAGTTGACACTTCACGTTCAAAACAATCACAGACTTAAAAACAATGTTGTTGTACAGCAGGGTAAATTGATAAATATTGTTTAAATTGAAATAAATGTTAAGTTAGCCTTCATCATTGCTGTGTTTGCCCATTTCTAGGGCATCCGTTTGCAAAATGCGAACAGATATCAGTCAGTCAGAACTTGTCTTTATCTGTTACTTGTGTTTATTTTACTCAAATATTACCCAGTGGCTCAAGGTTTAACAGAAATAAGCTACCGTTGAGACGTCTTTGTTTGCTAATGCTATCTTACTTAACACACAGAGCTATGGTTAGCTAAACTTAGTGAGCACCTCACTTTAGAACAAACGTAGGTGTTCATGTGTTGTATCCACACCCAACCTCTTTCTTCTTGCACCTTGGACTTGGGGAAAGCAAAAAAATCAAACAGAATAATATTAAGAACTAACTCACATACATGTGACCAGGGCCCTTGACTGAAACAGTTTTTCTGTTTCTCTAGACAGGATTATTCTCTGAAACATGAATGTCAATTGACAGAATATTTGTTAGTTTTTTTCACACAGATGACATTTTTCCATTAATTCAAGCACCTTTGTCCTAGTACATGTGCTAAAAAGCAAAAGTCCAGAGCACAGAACACAAATCTGAACAAAAATCAGACTTTCTGATAAAAATTGTTAAATTGATTCTCAGTTAAATGATCAAAGTCGTTAGCAACAATAGAAATGTTATCATGAATTAAAAGAATGGGCAAAATTGTACACGTAACTGTCAAAGTCAGTCTAATATACATGAGTACACACAGAATATCTATATCAGGGCATGTTTGTGATTTCTACCAAAGTCCAAAATAAAAAAAAAATCATAATGGAATTATTAGGATGGATACTGAGATCACAGTCATAGGACTTTAATGCTGTGCTGCAAACATTTTGAAAATTAAGGCACATATATGCAGAACAAAAATAACTAATATTGATGACAACACTAATGGTGCAATAAGACAAAAAAGATCTACATACCCTGTGGTACAGTGATCTTTGAATCTCAATCAGTCAGTGTCATAATAGTGGGATGCAGATATTTAATAGAAATGTAATTAATTTCTTACTTCTACTTGGCAGATATATCTTTTTTTTTTACCAATATAGCTCCAGCATAATGGCTGTACACTCATTTATCAGCCATAATATTACTATCAAAATACAGAAATGTACTATAATGCTTCATGTTGTACTATAATTTGGAGAAAAATGTAATAAATAAAAATAAATTCAATTATATATTGTACACAATTTTTTATTATGTTGGCACGGACACTAAAGCTAGATTTGAATATGTAAGTCAGGTGGGTTGGGGACTTGTCGTTTCGTTTTTGTAAACATACAGCAGAGTTTAACTATAGCTGTTCATGATGCTTCCACTCACCGTGAGTTCAGATATATTTATGTTCTAACTGTAACAACACAAGTTCCTCATTGGATCATAACGTAATGTTTCACAACATTGTGATGCATTATCACCTCCACCAAGAGGATGATGGTTTGCCGGCATCTGTTAGTTTGTCAACATGACTAAAAAATAAAAATAAAAAAGTAAGGGAGGCATTTGAATGAAAATTTTAGGGAATGTTGGTCATGGCACAAGAGTCGAGGGATTAAATGTTGGTGGTGATATGAATCCAGATCCAAGTTTCCTTTAAACCACGTGGGAACATGACAAGATAGTGCAGTTTTCCATGTGTTTGCTTATGACTAAACATGCCCTCAGTGGATTTTTAATGAAATTTTTAGGGACTGTTGGTCATGGACCAAGCAGGTATAATGTCCGTAATTTTGGTGTTGAATCAAATCCATGTGCAGATTCCAGAATTCTTTTAAGGATAAAAAGTTCTCAATGGACTTTAGGACATCTTCATGGAGAGCTGGTCAAGGCGCACAGAAGAATGGATTAGATTTTAGTGCTGATCTGAATGGGGATTTTTTTCCAAGTAATTGATGACACTGCGAGACAGAGCGGTTTTACGGTTTTGCTAATAACTCAACATGTTGTCATGACATTTTCCGGCGACACTTGTCATGACACAATGGAACTTTATCTGATTTTGGTGTGGATCAAATCCATTAATACTGCAAGATATGTCAGTTTTCCACATTTTTGCTACAAGTCACTTGACAATGTTGGAGATGCCTTCGTGGAAGTTTTGCTCTCAGAGCACTTCTACTTTTTTATATTTAATCATTAAACTGCACTGACAGTGTATACAATCATGCATGACTTGATAAATGTGCCAAAATGGGAAAACCTGTAATAACATGCTGTTAAATCAGATAATAAGAATCTACTGGGTAGGCATAACAAAATCAGACCTTGTGTTTCTGTTTTACAGAAGAATAATCAGTGTTAGATGAATAAGTAATGTGTACTACATGCAAGTAAACTGTTACAACCAGTCCCAGTGCCCCCTATGTTAGCAGAGAGACAGTAAGACTCAGCCCACCCTAAGAGGGACCTAATTAAACAGCAGAGAAGCCACAAGATGCTTTTGATTTAGTGATTTTAGAGCAGGAACAAGGGTGATAATGGCTCTATATTAAAGTTAAGAATCAGCAGCGACGCACTGTAGTGGCAACTGTTGAGGAACTACTTTAATAATCACATTTAATTATATGATTCCTCCACCAGGCGATAGATACTGTGCTTGAAGAGAAGTGGTTAATCAATTTTTAGGCTAATGAGATACACTTAAGTACTGCCAGGGTGAGAGATGCTTTTCCATTACATTTGTTTAAAGCTGTGACTCAGCCAAGCAACCCGGAAATATCTGTTTCAACAACGTAGGCAGGACAATGTAAGAAATACGCAAAAAAAAGCGTGCAGGAGGAATCAGACAGGGATGAAAAGTAGCGCCCGGCGTATTGATCCGGACAGATCGGAGTGATTGATCCGCACTCCGGGGGTAATGTTTACATGTAAACATTTACTGCGGAGGACTTGTTGGGGTGTCAGCACTTTAAGAGGGTGAAGGGGATACAAGAGAGGGGAGAGGGAGAGTTTTACCCGCTGCTCCAAAGCGTGAACTGTTGCACCACACTCGGAGTTTGGCATTTACTGGTTAGCTACGCGTAATTTCCCTTAAAGTTACCAGTTTAAAGGCTCAAGGATACACCGCTGACCCTCTTAAATTGTGACACAGGACACTATTAGACTAAAACACCCCTCTTATTGTGCAAACGCGATCATCTTTGAAGCATTGTTGGAGTATACCCGCACTCCGAATCAACAAATGCGCTTATTTATCTTGTGTTAGATGCAATACAAACAGGCGAAACTAGCCACTTTAGCATCACATGAAATGCCATCTGACTGTGGCACAGCAGCGTGAGATCTGACACAGCTCCAGATGAAATGGCATCATAAACAAACAGGTTCTTACCAAATCTTAAAACGTGCGGCATCCCGCGAGAGTAACCAAGAAACAGCAGCAGAAGCGGGATCAGCCTGAGGTTGGACCTGAAAACGAGACTGGTTATCATCAGATGATGGGAGGTAATCTTCATGTTGTTTAAAAAAAAATGCACAGTGGTTTTAATCCACCCGGTGCGCGGGTTCGATTCCCCCGTGTTTCTTCTACGGATCAAGGCAGGGGTGACGGCGGCCCTGGATGCGCAAGATCACGGCATGGTCACTTGCGCTTTCCCTAAATCCATTAGCAGTCCCGGCATGATTCCGTCCCTTTCCTTTTTCCTTCCTTCTTCTTCCTATCCCCCTTCTCCTCCTTCACTGCGCCAAGAAGCAACAATCCTCCGGGTCGAGGGACGGCGGGACGTCCATGTCGAAGGGTACGGATCCAAAGAGGAGGAGGAGGAGGAGGAGGAGGGGGGAGAGCCCGAGCATGGGCTGGAGGTGAGCTGCTGGAGAGGAGAGCTTTGAGAGGAGACAGAGAGCGAGAGAGAGAGGGAGAGAGCGCCAAGCAGAGGATACAGCAGCGATATACAGCCCCCTATGAGGCGCTCTGGGTTGCTTGCGCTCCCATTATACTGCACTGCTGCACAGGCTCTGACGTCGAGCCAAGGTTAGTGCTGTGAACGCGCAGAGAGAGAGAGAGAGAAAGAGAGGGGGGGTGCACAGATAGAGGGAGATAAAGGGGGATGAGAGTGAAGAGAGAGCGGGAGATGGATGGATGGCAGGAAAGAGAGAGGGAGCTACATAATTGGGAAAGAGTGGGAAGTTATTTTCATCTTTTTTGGGGGGTCTTCACTTTTTCTGCTTCACCCCAAACTTGCCCCCGAGCTTGCAAGGATTTGAAGATGTTTGTGGAAATCTGCAACAGAAGTACACGCTGAGCATCACTTCCCTGCCCTGATACAACAACCAAATGCAGCAGCTTTTGAGATAAACACGTTACCTGCTCCCATAGGCGCTCTGAACATTAGGTAAAGGTAGGGGACTGATTGCCTGGAGCTTTGTGCACCACAGGGCTGCAAAAGGGCAAAAATTTGGAAGATTCTGAGCCCATGATTGACAAGGAGCCATAGGGTGTACCACAGTATCAGAATTCTTTACAGTTTAACTTTTTACCATAGGTCTATAAAAACATCTCTCTTCAAAAATAATAAGATTACCAAGTTTTCTTGTTTTAGATTGAATAAAAGCAACATTCAGGTATCTATTGAAAGCAACATTTATATAAAAAGAAGCCATTTTGAACATTTATTATCATATATTAGTTTTGGTTTTTTTTAACTAACATGTTAAAATGTTTGGATCTTTAAAAACAAATAGTTGTAGAGCAAGCAAAAATTAGAATCTGCAAAGTTTTTAATCTCTCACAGGCTTAAAAGACTAGAAATCATATGATAATTAAATACACCATGAATGCTTTAAATGGTTAAAACTGCAGGAAAGCTAAAAGTTATTAAATTCACAATTTATTCTTTTGTAAAGTGTTTTCTTTACAGTTTGAAGTTCTTTTGCGTCTTTAAACAGAAAGACATTGCTGTAATAATTATAAGTGGTCCATTAAAAATAAATTTTTTTATACTGATTTATAAATTAGATGTTAAGGTCTGTATGAACTAGTGCACATCAAGAGTTTAGACAACGTAGGGGTGTAATCAATAGTAAATGAGTTGCCTGGAATGCATCATCGAACAGAAATATATTTTAGTTTTATGGTCCAAAAGATCCCTGGACCCAAAGTTAAAGTCAAGCATATTGCAGTAAAATAGATCTACAGGAACAGATCAAAATCATAAAATATAAACAATAATGAGAATTAAAATTGTATAAAATTCATTCAAAATTCATGATAAGTGGCAAAATGATTTGGACTCATATAAATATCAGGGATGGTCAACTGTGGTTTCCAATTGGGCCACATTGAATTTATAAATAGGGCAGTATTGTCATATTTATAGTTTATCTATACAGTAGAAATATTTGTCACAAGGAGTGACTTCATCATCATTTGCATAGGCCTATATTAAAATGATAATGAAAATAGCGATTTGTCAATTTTATCAACTTTGGCAATTTGATGAGCTAACAAAAAAATGCGAGCCAGTTTCAGCATTTTTTAAAGCAAGTATCTTACATATTTGACTTTATTTCAACTACATTTATTAAAGAGGACATATCATGCTTGTTTCTCCTTTTCACTATGCCAGACTAGGATGCCTGTAAAGCATTTCTGCCCTCAGTACAAGTCATTTAATTCCTTCATTGCCCTACAATAGAGTTCTCAAAATCCTCATTTTAGGCCATTATGAAGCCCTCGTTGAAACGCTCGGATCTGAGGATGACCTAAAGTTACCTCGCAACGTCACAGCCCTTTGTGGTCTGATTGGTCAGGTCTATCGGGGGTAGAGCCAGCCTGTCCTTCTTCTTCTACTGTATTTTCCGGCAGGCTCAATGCAGCAATCGGGTATTGAGTCCCCCTACAGGCCAGAGCAGGTAATGAGTGAATGTGAGCTAGGGATCTATATACTGCTGCTGGTGGACGTGTTCCTCTGTGACAGTTTTGTGGCTAACGGACATCACAGAGGAGGAAGTGTTTTATCAGATTACTCCAATAAAAAGAAAGGTACCTCGTGTCGTCACGACGTTTGAAATCTCGCGGATATCTCGCAATGACCTATTTTCAGAGGCATCAAATCTCGTTCTAGGATATCAGAAAAAATACAATATCTAATTTTTTGAAAATTAAGGGGGTGTAAGGTCTTGTTTTCAAATTTATTATATTATATGTCAGTATTAAATCATGCATCAGCATGATATGTCTCCTTTAAAATGTTGACCAATGCATTAAAGAGAGCTCAACAGATAGAGTTAAGACCCATTAAAACTCTGTTTTCTTGGATATATCTTATTCCTACTCTTGATGTTCTCATGGTAGATTCTGTCAGGTTTTCATCATCAGGGCTGAATGTTGCCCCCGGGCCACCAGTTGCACCCCCCTGGCATACAAGATATTATCTTTTAAATAATGATACTGATCTTATGGGGATAAAACAACATGGTTCAAAGTCACAGTGTCATATCATAAAGTTGGGTTCTCATGCACGGTTACTGTAAGTTCCAGTTGATTTTTTAGGTGCTAAAAGGGATGATCGGGGAAGTAGAGCCAGAGTGAGATGTCTTGACGGGGACTTGTACTCAGCACTGACGTCTCAGCCCCTCCTTACAGCTCTCATCACCCATCATGCCAATACAAAGACCTCCTTTACCCTTTTACCTACCATCGGTCTATCACAGCCCAAACAGCAGGGGTGGACTAACATAACTACACAACCACATGGCCTCTAATGGACTCAATGAAACAAACAAAGCTTTTCCTGCTGCCAGCTTTACACTGTTAAGCCACGTACCCATAAAGCAGTGCTAGCATAAAGTTTGAAATTTTAAACACATTTATGGAAGAGTTTGAAGTGAGATCCAAGGTACAGCCAGAGTGGGTTGTACGTATTAGGCTTTACGGCAAACCTCGCTCCCTCAGGGCGAACCCTTTTGTAGCGCTCAGAGTCACCATGTTACCATAGATGTGACAATGAAACTCCCTGGACCAGCAGATGAGCCCTGTTCTCTTCACAAACCATTCCTGGTGCCAACATTGCACCATTTAACCATGTCATAGAAGAATCAGTATGCATGTTGTTACTCCTATTCGTCATTGCAAACGTTGTAGTGAAGACAGGGGAGGTAGAGTGGCCCCGATTGGGACCCTGCTGTATCAGACCCACCATGGTCCTTGCTTACTCTGATCCTCTTTGTTATAGGCTATTTACCCCCCACTCCATGGCCAACAGAGCTCAGCCAATAATGATGAATTATCTACCACCAAATGGTCCCTGATGGCCTTGACAAACCAACTACAACTCCACCTGATGCCAAAATTTACACTATTTCATAATAAAATAGTGTGTAGTACGCAGTTTCTGGCACAGCCTGAGCAAAGTCTGCAGTGAAAGTTCAGACAGAGGATAGGAAAGTTGAGCCAGAGTGAGGTGCCCATGTTATAGCTGGTGCCCAACCATGCCAGACATGTTAGCTGCAAGTAATGACAACCCTGAAGCTACATACCTCACCACAAACAAAACACAATATTGCTGCTGGGAACAAAATAATGTTTATGTATGTAGCAGTCAGACTGTGAAGTCCATAATTTTGGTCACAAAACTAAAGGTGTCTGTAGGAAGGGGAATTAAACCAGAGAGAGATGGACTGACTCTTGGCTAGATCACACATGGTACTCCATCTCCCCCTGTTTGAATAAAGAAAGAGTAAAGATGCACGATACTGGCACACAGTATGATATTGGCATTGGCAGATAGTTGCTTGAAAAGCTTGATATCTGTATCAGAAAATATGCAAATTTAACTGATATGTACTAATTATATTTAAGCCCAAAGTATACTAGCATAAAGTTCAGAAAGTTTTTATAGGCTCCAAAAAATGCTACATTTTTTAATAGAATTCAGACTGTATCTTTTGAAAAAAATATGGAGCTAAGTCTTCTGTGAATTGAAAAAATAGATGTTTCTGTAGCACTTTAGAATAACAATCATTTGTAAGGCATTTATAAACTACTAGTCGATATTAATAGTTTACTTATTATGAACAAACCACGTATACATATTTATAAATGATTATTAAATCAATTACATTATTAAAAACAATGCGCCAACATTATTTGTACATGATTTATTCATCATTAACTACTGTTATGTTGGAAAACATTTTTTAAGGATTTAAGGAAGCATTCCTTAACTCCATGTATTATGTAGTTCATGATTAATAAATGATTTGTAATAAGTCAGTATATGTCATGTTAAGTCGTTGTTGCAGCTCAAGCATTTGTCGAAAAAAACATGTTTTTAATAATGTATAAATCAAAAACAAATGTGCAAGTTTAGTTAAAAATGATTTAATAATCATTAAAAAAAGTATATATGGTCTATTCATGATTAGTTCAATATCAACTGATAGCTTATAAATGTCTTGTAACTGAAGTTGCAACTGATTTAATAACCATTTATTAATGGTATAATAATCATTTACAAATGTGTATAAGTGGATTGTTCATGATTAGTAAACTATCTACTAATAGTTTGTAAATGCCTTACAAATGATCGTTAAAGTGTTAGCGATGTTCCTTAAAATGTAGGTTGTCTCACTCCTTTAATAGGTTGGTATTGATATCGGTATTTGCTAAAATAAGTTCGAAAATGTCGCCATATCAGCAACAAATCCATTATCATACATCCCAGATAGAGACATATGAAAACAAAACACCTATATACTTCTTTTTATTTTTATTTAGCCCCAAATTTTCTCTGTATCCAAATTACCATCTACATACATTTAGTTGATTTATCTAACAAAGATAGGCAATTATAAAACAAAATGGAGTCATCATGTCATTCCTCAAATGAAGACATGTTATAATAAAGTGAAATGATACAGAAGACAGCTGCCAGCTCTTTTTCACATTGTGTTTCCTGTGCTTAAGTTGATTTTTGGTGTAGCCTCTCAATTCAGCACCATGGACAGAGACAGCAAACCTGCAAAGCAAAAAAAGCAATGCAAATCCCTTCATAGCAATCTTTCTAAGAATTTAAAGAACCAGCAATGACTAAGCCAATGTTCAGGCTTGGTTGAAATCTATAAACAGCCATGTGTGTTTTTGGCAAAATGCAGGAATAACTGTACGCACTGCAAGGCAACACAAACCCTGGCCAATCTCTGCACGCCACAGATATAATCTAACGCCTGAAGGATGCATTGCTGTATTTTTTTTCTCCACTGAGTAGGATGTGTGTGCCTGCTGGGGTTTTCTTTTTTTTTTTTTTTTTGTTGTGCCATTCACAACTTCTCTTTCCAAAATTTCCTCTTCATCTTAAGCTACAACCATCCAACAGTCGTTCCAGAAAAGTGGGAGGATTCAGCTGAGGAGAATTAAAACTGGCAGTGCAGCAAATCTAGTGATATTGACATGGCCGCTGCGGAAAGGTGCAAATATTTAACCTATGCAAATAAGTCCACTTTAGACTTGAAAACCCTCCAGCTATAGACTACTCTCGAGTGTGAGGGTGTAAGTGGCACACACACACACACACAAGCACAAAAAGGGGCTCCACATTGTCCAGTAAAAGACAGTTCATATCCTCTCTCAGGAGGGTGTAAGTATCATGTTTCTATCTGATTAGTGAGTTCAAATGAGGCTGAGTTGTAAGGATGAGATGCAGCTGAGGAGATGGATATCTGCAGCCATTGCGTGGGCCTACACGCTATTGATTTTACACTACATGCACCTTATCAGCGTCCGCCCCCAATGAGCAGCAGCTCTTCATGGGCCGGTGCATCAGCTGGAGCTGCAGGTACAGTGGAGCTCTGACCCCCCCCTCCTCTCGCCCCCAGGAGGGTGGAGGGGCTATTTAATCCCAACAGGGATGTGAAAGGAGCTCTTTGATCGGCGCCACCAGAGTCCAAAAGCCTGAATGAACACAGTCATTGTGTGACTCAAGGGTGAATGGCCATTCTGTGTGTGTGTGAGTATGTGTGGTGGAGAATTACTACAAAATGGAAGCATTACAATCATTATGTTCGGTGGTATGTCAAACAAAGTAACTAAAATGTGTTTTCAAGGTGGATTTAACGTGTCCCTTAAAAGGAGAAACAGTGATGCCAGAAAGTTTGTTTTATTCAGTTTGTTGGTTTTCTTTTTGGGATCCGATTTTTTATTTTTAGTTATATGTTTATTTGTATGTGGAAGAAAATTCTAAATAGGAGCACTACAGTGATATTGCGCAGGCTTACAGTGTCTCTAATATAAGTCCTTTGGGACCTGCGGGAGCCCTAAAAAGACAAACATTACATTTTTGCTGAAACAGAAAGCAAGTCAATCTTAGCTGCTTTCATGATTTTAACAATTTTTATCTTTTTTTTCTCAGGGTAATAAGCCTGACTTACTGTAATAATGGGTCATCTGTTGTCTTTTTAAGAAGAGCTTGGTCGAAATTATTATCATGGGAAAGCTAAACAAATCAATATATAAATATAAGTCAACTTCAGGGTCCTCCTGTGGACTTTTTAGCCTTTACATACTTAAAAATTTTAATGGCCTTCTCTGAAATCTCACTCTACCCAATTTGCTCAATATAGAGTCGGCTTGGTCAATACAGCCGATCAATTATCGATTGATAATCTTAGCTGAATGGCAACAAACAGATATTCTCTTATTAGTAAGATCATGAGAAATGGCAAAAGAAAGTAAAATCCACATGGGCCTAATGCCAATCTTGTAGACACTTTTATTTAAAGCTAGGGCCTGCGATTTGATTTAGATACACTTTTTTAATTCTCGTTAAAATGGACTTTATGACACGATGGTAATCAACTCATAATGTGTTCTTAAAACAGAGCGAAAAATATCCGCCATCTACAGCAGGAGTAAAACAGGGAAAACACCAACCAATAATCATGCCGGGACACCAGTTTTTAAACCAATCAAATCCCGTCACCATTCTGCCTGCCTACTGCGCGTGCATTTCCCCAACGTGCACAGACTCGGTGCGTGTGGTCGAGCTCAGACGTAACAGAGTACCTTCCAAGTTTTGTCTTTGAAAATAAGGGAAGCCCGCCGTGAGCCGTCCCACAACCCCAACCAAGCTCCAGTATCCCTCACATTTTAAGACAGATTTACAAGAAATCTAGAATAAACTCTTTGTTTTCTAAGTTTGTTCTGCTGCACTAATTTTGCGATAGCTGCCACCCAGGCCGCTGCAGGTGGACGTTCTCGCGGGGCTTTTTCTTCTTCTTCCGTTTTACGGCAGTTGGCATCCATCATTTTGGAGCATTACCGCCCCCTTCAGGCTAAAGACAGAGTTCAGTTTGGAGAGGCAGAGGAATGTTTTTATTATTATATCTCACACGGGAGATTTACGGGAGAATACTGATACAGGAGGACGGCAGGAAAGAGGATAAAATACGGAAAATACGGTAGTTTCATGGCCAAAATGGGAGATTTGACAGCTATGTGGAGAACGTCAGAGGAACTACCTATACCCGGATCAACATCGGGTGTGAGTACTAACTAACTTTACATGTTTGTTTGGTGTTTTCTTACTGCTGACTGAGACATGACTTGGCGTAGTGTAAAACAAACACGTTGTGCTGAGGGTTTGGAGTTGAATCAGTCTTCTAGATATATCAGCCACGCGCGTGCATGTGAGCTGGGGTGGGGGGCTAGGCGGAGCCCTGAGGAGATGCTACTTTCAAATTCATGCTAGTTTTCCAAAATCACCGACCCCAGCTTTAAGGATAACTACATGACTGCTGCGTGTCAACTTCAATATAAAATGGTATAAAAACCAAAAACCCTTTGGGATTTTTAATCAACATGAACTATAAATGAAAGGCAAATACCAGTTTGTAGCATTGTCTGAGTTATTTCTGAGTATTGCTTTACCTTATAAAGATGTTGTTTTGTTTTATGCATAAACAGCTCAAAAATATGTACATAACAGGTATTAAATCATGTTTTATTTCATAATGACTTTGCAGGACAAAAACTCAACACACTGTGCCTTGAAAAGATGTTTAACAAAGCTATTTTATATTTTTCTGACAATGATGACAAACCTCAGACCAAGCCTGTGTGCACAATGATGTGGTGCAAAAATGTAGAAAGCTTAATTCTAGTATTATCTTAGCCTTTTAATGTTGAATTTACTTAAAAAATACTAAAAATAAGAATTAGCCTTTGCTGTATTAGTAACTATACATTTTATGCCAATTTCCATCATTGCTATGGATCCTGATGAAGGATAATTTGCATAATTTTGTTATGCATCATTAATAACTCAGCTGTCAGATTGGAATACTGTGTTATTATGCAATTTTTCATTTAATCTGTGTGTCTGCCTGCCTGCCTGCCTGCCTGCCTGCCTGCCTGCCTGCCTGCCTGCCTGCCTGCCTACCTACCTACCTACCTACCTACCTACCTACCTACCTATCTATCTATCTATCTATCTATCTATCTATCTATCCATCCAATGCTGAAAAGTACTGTTAGTATATTCCACTACAGGTTGGTTTCTCTGTAAGAAACAGTGTTAACTTCTGCATGAGTTAAACGTTTAGTCTTAGTTCTTAAAAACTCTGGCTTTTGTTATTGCTTTTTCGTCATTTAGATAGAAAAACATTACATTTGAACAGAGATTGTATGTAAATGGTAAATGGACTTGAGCTTATATTGCGCTTTTCTAGTCCTTGACTACTCAAAGCTGCTTTACACCGCAGGTCACACTTACTCATTCACTGTCACATTTACTCACTGATGGTTCAGTTTCTGTGTCAGTTTTCCATCAGTATCTCTAACACATTCACGCCCTTTCATGCCCATTTACACTCCACTGACATCAGTGGGAGTTAAGTGTCTTGCTCAAGGACACATCGCCATGTGTTGGCTGGAGCTGGGCTGGGCAACCTCCCAATCACTGACCAAGCGCACTATCCAACTGCGCCACCGACGCCCCATGTTTATTTTATATTGCTTTAAAAACAAGCAAATTATGCATCAATACAACTTTATTCAAGTACTTCAAAAAACATGTAATTTAAGGTTCTTTAATGTTTGGTCACGATAATTTTTTTGCCTTACCAGTTGCTAAACCAACTAATCAAGCTTTGATCCTCCTGATTTTAACATGGATTTCAACACTTAGTCAATAGTTTTACTCATAGGATGACTTACAGAGTGTACGATCTTACCACCACTGTTTAGATTTGAGAAGGAGGATGGCTGTTTTGCAGGAGCAGTGAATATGTTTCATCTCAGAGCTACTTTCAGCAGCCGTAGGAGAGGGGTAAATCTTGACCAGTTTATTCAGCTGGATTCAGTTACCACTCCTCAAAGCAGCAAACATTTTGGTTGCTCCTTACTTTGCTGATAAAAACTAAACAATAGTTTCGTTAATAAAACAAACTTTCCTTTGCTAATAAAGTAACACTGGTAGGAAGCTGAGAGTAGGAATTCAGTGTATGCTAGCATAACCAATCATTGCTGCATGTACTGTCCCCTGAGCATGATTCATATCAATGTTTTTTACTGTCTGTATCATCTGCCTGTTGATTGTGGAAACATCATCTTTCATTTATTTTTGGTCCCAGGTCTCCCTTTGAAAAACAGCCCTCTGATCTCAATGGGCCAAACCTGATTAGAAAAAGGTTAAACATTAAAAAACATGTTTTTTAGGCAGCACAGCAGTGAGATTACATCTCTGTGGATAAACAAAGGATCATGACACCTACCCTCTCTACATTTGGAGTGCTCCTCCATTATTTAAAGCAGATCTGTCAAATCCCCCTTCACAAATAACAGCAAATGCATTTAATAGTTAAGAGGGCGCTTGTCTCAGCTAAAAGAGAAACACGGAGCAATTACACAGGATCAAGTGTTACGTGGTGTGAACACTGACATTGAACGTGTGTCAGTTTGCGTGGGCTCTGCAACACGAGGGCTCTGCAGCAGTGTGAGAATATCAAAGAGAATGGCACTCATCATGCTACCATCTGGACCATTAGCATAATTATGGAGAAATTCAGGGCTCCGCATAAGTCAGCAGAGCTCCGCACACAGCATGAAAGGAATGCTTATTGAGCTCAGGGAGTAGACATCCACTGACAGGCACGGAGGGGTTCCTCTAAAAGGCACAGCGCCCTCTGTGCCTCATGCTGAGGAACTGCACTCAGAAAGTCCTTAGGTGCCCCTTCACTCTGTATAATTGTATTTGTGGAATTGAATTAAAGCTTGACTTGAGTGAGTCTTTAAGTCCCTGCACTACAAGTTTGCAGTATCACAGAGGAGAGAGTTATTTACCAACAGGCCTAATTCTAGCCATGAAAATATCTTTTAATGTCAAAAATTACATTTAAATTATGAAGGCACTTAAGTGTGCTATACAACACCATGGGTATGTCCTCTAAATGAGCTGAACAATGCCCACTCACAAACAAGATAATCCTCTTTCTACCCTAAAATACAGTCTTCAACCTGAAAAAGTGGGTTGATTTGTTTTCCCTAATGGACGTGCCAGTTGCACATGTTAGAGCCACTAGAAGCACATTCATTAAAAACCAGATTCATGACGGGTTGATGGCTTAGTGTAACTTTGCACACACCAGGATGTGCCTGATTCAGTGTCTTAAATAAGACCGGTCCTTCTTGCCAAGCTCCAACCTCCAACGATTGTGAGCAGCTCAAACCGGGACGGCCCAATCAGTGTTCCTTAGAGCAGGAAGAGGAGGAGCTATGAGTGAGACAAGGGCAGGAAGAAACTGTTTGAACATTGATTAGTATACAAACAGCTTCACTAACAGAGCTGTCAGATCTGGACAGCATGTCTTCATTAAATGAAAAACAAACAAATGGTAAATGGATTTGAGCTTATATAGAGTTTTTCTATTCTCTTTAGTTCTCAAAGCAGCTTTACATCACAGATCACTATTCAGTCACTCCCATTCACCCTCATATTCATTCACTGATGGCTGTTTGTCAGTTGTTCATCAGTATCAATGAACACATTCACACTCATTCAAGCCCATTTACTCACCACTGTCCTTGCAGTGGAAGCAACTTATGGTTAAGTGTCTTGCCCAAGGACACATCACGATGTGACAGCCAGAGAGCTTGAGCACTCAACCTTCCAAGTACCAATCAACCGCACTATCAGACTGAGCCACCAACACATACAGTAGGTGTGAAAGTAATCGAGTTTGGCATGTTGAACTGGCGCATGTGCTGCTGGTGGTCAATGTTCTGACTGGATGGAGGCTCCACTGACAAACAGATGTGACTGATTCATCTGTGTGTGCAAGCTGGTGTGTGTGAGAGAGTTTCAGGCAGCTCAACATGAATGCTTTAATTTCTTATCAAGCAACTATACTGTTAGAGCAAACATAACATTGAAATTGCTAGAAATTACTGATGAAATAAAACAATGCTTGTCTCATGGGGTTTCCATTTTATAAAAAAAGAACACAATGTGTGTTGCAAAAGGTAATAAAAGTGATGTTGTCTTTCCCCATTATCACTCAGCACTTCAGAAACATTGTATTTATAGCCATGATCTGCTCTTTTTAAATCACTGAACTTAGGTCAATCAAGACAGGCAAATTAGATAATGTGGCAGGCAGGCGAAACTACTGTGTCACTTCCTGCTGTTGTCTCGCTCTTAGCTTCCACCTTTTCCTGCCTTTACAGATGCTGGTTGGCCCATGCTGCTTTGGGCCACTAGCAGTCATTGTAGACTGGACTTGGCAAGATGGATCTGCCTAATTACCTCTCCCCCAAAGGAGGTTGTGTTTTCAGCCAGGTACTGTTTGTGTGTTTGTTAATCAGTCTGTTAGCAAGATAACCCAGAAACTACTGGATGGATTTACATGAAGATTTTACCAGAGCTGTGGTTTTGGTCGAAGGAAGAAGCCAATACATTTAGGTGGTGATCTGCGTATTAATAGAATTTCTAACATTTGTGAAAAATCTCATCACCTTACATTGGGCCATATTTTAAAAAATCATATCTCTGACATCACTTGATGAACTTGCTTCAAATTTTACATAGTGATATTTGATATCTGGGATCTGATCTAGATTGACGTCACAATAAACATTGAAGTTTATAATGACAAATCCCATTAGTTTCTCTTCTGGTGCTGTGAGGGTTCCGCCCCCTACACGTCATAATGAGAATTGTAGTTTATTTGCAAAATCATGTCAATGTTTTTCAAGCCTATGTCACTTCATTACCCAGCTTCCCTTGTGATGCCAGCTGAGGACTTCTCCACATGGACAGACATCAGCGAAAACTCTGTTATATCAGACCGCGTGGTAATCCAGGATTGTGTGTTGAGGTCTGCGCTCTTCATGTGCTTTTCTAGTTACATACATTGAATCAGGCAGATCTAGCTGCTGTGCAAGGTCAACTGTGGTTGGTAGACCCAGCTTATTTACCAAATACTGTACTTAAAAAAACAGCACTTAGCTATGACTAATCCCTGACCCTGAGATAAAGACATAGTTAGCCAAACAACAGCTTTACCAGGCCTTAAAGGATATGTTCAGTTTCTACAGCTGTCACATTGTTTATAGAATGAAGTAGAACAATATACTCACCCAGAAGGCTTTCCTGATCCAAACAGTGCTTCTGGAGATATTTAGATCCAAAATCGAGCGGCTGACCTCGTATAATGGTAGCACACGGTGAATGTATAGCGCCGCTCCTAAAACTGCATTAATTGTCCAAAAACTCATTAGTTTCACCAATATTCTGTCATGGTCCGCCCGCGCTACTCCTCCATTACAGTCTGTGTCGCTCCAGACATGTCTTTGTGACTGTGCCGACCTCTGAACTGAAGAAGAAGAAGGTTTGCCTCCACGCATGCGCAGTACTCTCTGGAGAGCTGTTCTTCTCTTTGCCTCCGCGTCCTCCTTTCGATGAGCTCCTCATCTGTATAATCTGGCTCGGAACTGTAAGGACACCCATCATACTCAAAGTTCTCCTCCAAAACATCTTCATCCGATAGATATTCGTCCATTTTGCACAAAACTGGAAGAAGAAAGTTGTTGAGTAGCCGGCGGTCTTCCCCTGAAACAATGAGCCGTACTGCGCATGCGCGGAGGCAAACATTCTTCTTCTTCAGTTCAGAGGTCAGCACAGTCACAAAGACATGTCTGGAGTGACACAGACTGTAATGGAGGAGTAGCTCGAGCGGACCATGATGGAATATTGGTGAAACTAATGAGTTTTTGGATGATTAATGCAGATTTAGGAGCGGCGCTATACATGCCCCATGTGCTACCATTATACGGATGTCCGCCGCTCGATTTTGGATCTAAATTTCTCCCGAAGCACTGTTTGGATCAGGAAAGCCTTCTGGGTGACTATATTGTTCTACTTCATTCCATAAACAATGTGACAGCTGTAGAAACCGAACTTATCCTTCAAGGGCTGGATCTGAAAGTGGTCAAAAAAAAAAACATAAAAATTGTCCATAATGGAGAAGCACGCAGTTCGTGGTCCTCTTTTGTTTGAGAGAGCTTGACTCAGACCTTTCTTGTGAGTTTAGTGCCATTTTCCTGATTTTCATTACAGAGACTTTAAAAGACTGAACTGAACGTCTGCGCCTGAATAAAAAGAACAAAAGAATCATTTAACCCCCTCCGTAACTATCTTGAGTTTATACTTGTTTTTCAGTTATCTTGATTGCCAATTAGAAGTCACACTTTAACAAACTTTCTCCCTTGAGTGAGCGAGAGTGCGATAAGTGTTTGTGTGTAAACTAATTAGAAAGACGAGGCAAATCGTCTCATTATGATGTTAAAATGACTCCTGCTCCTTCCGCTCTTGTGACTAATACGGAAATACCATTTGGGAGACTTGAGTTTTTCCACCCATGATCAAACCGTGTCGTTTTTGAAGCAGACCGCAAATTAGATTACTTTATACACACCCACTCGCTTGTAACCCATGGAGGCTTCTACATGAGCTGGCTGGTGTGTTTATTCAGAAGCCCATTCATGCACTGGGTAATGCAAAGGGGACTTTATGCAAAGGAGAGATAACCACTGCTAAAAGCCTTCTGTCATTCTCTCTCTACATTTTCTCTCCCCCTCACTCCCTCTCTTGCAGGCAGACTGCTAGAGAGATAGCATTGGCACAGGGAAGGGAAACCATGGAAACGAGAAGCCGATGCACTTTGAATGGTAAGACCCTGAAAGAGAAGACATCCATTCAGCCTCGCTCGCCCTCATCTCTACAGCATTATTCTGAATGCTACAAGTTTATTTTAACAGTGTTGGCTGTGGGAGGCCGACAATGCTCTCACTTCATCAGGCCATTGTGTCAGGATGACTGCAGCTAAGGAGGTCTTAACATTTGGCAAGTTTAAGAGGAGCACTGCTCAAATACTTTCTCCTTTAGTGCTTACGCATGCAAAAAATGTTCCTTTCTTAACTGCTACTCTACAGCGTTTATCTTATAAAGGCTGCCTCACTTAAATGTAGGGCTGGAAAACATGGAACAAATTAATAACTCAATTTCTTTTTTAATATAAGGAGTAAACATCTTGATACATTTTCTGTAAAGAATCAACAAATAGTTGCCAGAGTACATGAACTACAAACTTTCCTACATGTTCAAGAAATTCAAATCACCAGTCCCTGAATATATTAAACACGAACAGAGTCAAACGTCTCTGGGAAAGGGACCTGGGATCCGAGTTGTGGGAGACGGCCCAGTCTGATTTCATTAAGTCAGCCGGGAAAATCTTTTATGCAACAGGTTGATGGAGAGTCAGTGCAGGAACCTTAAGACTGGTCCCTAATTGCATTTCATGCTTGGTGGTCTCCATCTGTGTCAAGTGCAAGAAAGAGATTAAGTCTTATTCACATTATATTTGGAGCTGTGCTCTGATATTTATGTTTTGGGAAATGGTCTCCAAGGAAATTAATTTAATTTTTGAAAAGAAAATCCAAATACACCCTGGTTTGTCCTTGCAGAATACTTCAGTTGGAGGACTTGGTCTAATGCAAAACTCTTGTTCTGGCTCACTCTACTAACTGGGAGATCTGTGCTTTTCAGTGGATCAAATCAAGACCTACAAACTACTAATCAATGGTACAGGGAGATATTTAAAGTTTTGACTGATGAGCAGTATAAGCTCAGCGATAAAAGTTAATGAGAGGGGTTTCAACCAGCTGTGGGTGCCATTTCTGAACCACGTACCAGACCGCAAAGCAAACTTGGTTCAAAATGATTGCAGTGATGTAGGCTGTGATGTAGACTCACCCCTCCTAAGACTCTCTCCAGAGTATCTGAAGAAATAATGTCACTGCACTGTTCCCCCAGTTCTGTGTTAGAACCAAGCTCTGCAATGTATTATTGCTTGTGGGAGTTCCCAGCAGTACAGTAACATGTGTGCTCTTGTGCATTGGGATCTTTTGGTCTTGTATTGCTGGTCTTGCTTCACACTTGGCCTGTAATATTCCCACTTTGTTCCATGCTGTCATGTATTTTAATGTATTTCTTATTATTTCCAACAAAAAACAGTTTTAAAAAATAATAATTCAGATATTCTCTCAGTCTCAATGTGTGGAAAGTAGAAGTCCTGATCACCTAATCTTGGTCAGTTAGTCACTTTTAATAATCAGAAATGGAGGAGAAACTATCCTGCTCCGTATAAATTACGCAAAAAACACTGCTAACATCTGTTTATTTAAAGAGTCATGTTTTGCCTTAACATATACAGTACAGGTCAAAAGTTTGGACACACCTTCTCATTCAATGAGTTTTCTTTATTTTTATCACTAATTACATTGTAGATTCTCACTGAAGTAATGATGGCCACTTGTTTCTCTTAACTTAGCTGATTGGTTCTTGCTATAATTAATTTTAAAAGTGTCTAATAGGGCTGTCGACTGTGCATCAGCCTGACTTCTGAACAACACAAATGAAGGTCCCAACCCCATTAATAAGGCAAAAAATTCCATTAATTAACCCTGGAAAGGCACACCTGAGAAGTGAAAACCGTTTCAGCTGACTACCTCTTAAAGGAACACTACACCCAAACAACGATTTGGCCTCATTTTCTACTCACCCTCATGCTGAACAACACTGTGGAGTAGTTTTGGAACATCTAGGATGCAGCCGGAGATCTGGGGGGATACTCGCTGTCCACTGGCATTGATATCATGACTTAGATAGGAGTCCGAACGAACAGTGTCCTTAAAAGTCCACAAAAAGTCGGCAATATTCCTCCATACTGCTCGTGCGCTGTAATCCAAGTGTCCTGAGCAGGTAACGTCCACCATTTACTCGAAACGACATCATTTAGCACATGTTTATAGCCTAAACAGTACTACTTGGCATTTCTATGATACACTTATGGGTGCCTACGGGAGCCGCGGCTGACCAAAACAAACGAATGCGCACTCTGCAATAACTAGGAGCGTAGAACAAGAAATCCCACATTCTGCTGTGAGCGACGGAGCCGTGGACAGACACAAGAGGGGTCAGCAGAATGTGGGATTTCTTGTGTTCTTGTTTCTTGTTCTACGCTCCTAGTTATTGCAGAGTGCGCATTTGTTTGTTTTGGTCAGCTGTGAAAGAACAAAGGGTGTATACTTTGAAGAAACTAGAATATAAAACATGTTTTCATTTATTTCACACTTTTTTGTTAAGTACATAATTCCACACATGTTCATTCATAGTTTGATACCTTCAGTGAGAATCTACAATGCAAATAGATGAAAATAAAGAAAACACATTGAATGAGGTGTGTCCAAACTTTTTGCCTGTACTGTATATAACATATTTATTTAATATGAATGACTGCTAGATTATGTTTACAAACATCAATGATTAAAAAAATAGTTTTTATATACTAAGCACCCCTTATCCACCTCTATTCTCACTCAGCCTAAAATGCTCTGACCAAGTGCCTGTCAGTCTAGTTCACGCCAGACTAACAACCAGACAGGTTGAAATGTGCTCCTGTTTGCAGTGGGTTATTCTGCAACATTCAAGTATTTGAATTCACAATCCAGCAACTTTAAGAGATGATGTTTCATCTGTACAAAACTGACCCTTTATGCTCCACTCACTTCAGCACTGCAGACTCGTCTTCTTAGAGTTTAATTTATACATGAACGAGCACAGTGACGCTGATTCACTTCATAAAGCTGCAATTCCACTCCTGTCAGAAAGTGTGAAACACATACACAAGAGGATCAAGACTTTGGAGCCATCCATGTGTGTCTAAACAAGATATCCCAGGGGCTTACTACAACTTACACTGCATATGCTGTGAGTTTAAAGCAGGGGAAAACCCACATTTGGTGTTTTGTTTTGTTTCTGGTAATTCAGCAGACAGATTTTTTTTCTTTTTACCAAGAACTGGCTGATGAAAAGGCTGCACGTCTTGATAACCAGTAAGTCATAAGAGTTGATAAAGATATATAATGGACTACATACAATATAATTCATTTTACGCATTTTCACCCTTAGCTCTGGCATGCTGATTGGTTGTTAAAACATGTGACATGGCGATATGACAAACTGAATTGCTGGCAACACCATCAGCCAACTTGATTTGAGCTGCAATGTCTTAATTCACACAGCCACGACTGTACCTTTCAGCATCCTAAAACATATAATTGCATTGGTGTGAGCTGGGTTTGAGGGTCCCTTCTCCACACGGCCCTGTCTGTGTTTGACCACTTAAATCTGTGGCTCTTTGGTGTCATGTTGTCACGGCTTTGCATTAGGCTGGATAGCACTACACACTGACAGGCACATTTTGGTGTCTGGCTGAGCCATTTCAGGCACTTATGGGCACTGACATAGGTAGAGAGGGAAAAGTCCCAATGCTGTGGACTTTATGTCTTGTGCATTGAAGTACTTTATTGTGAATTTTATCATTGTTTCCATGGATTCAAATATGTGCTATTATCTCACAAGAGTTGCCAACTTATTCTTCTTCTGTAGAAATTAGGCAGTTGGATGACTTTAACTGCATTACTGATGAAAAAAAAGAAAAACAATCTTGGTGTTTAGAGCTTCAGTGGTGTTAACTGTTATTACATAAGAATTTATTCCATACAAATATCACTTACATATGACCTATTAATCGAAAAAGAACAATGGGAAAATTTTGAAAATGGGTAGAACCTCACAACTTTTATCAATAAGTCTTTTTAATATAAAAATGTTTACAATGTGGGGTTTAAAATCACAAAAAGTTGTGTAATTTTTTGAAGATTGCTGTGTAACGTGTTATTGAATAATGAAAGAGTGCAGAACTTTCCTGGTAATCTTCATTTAAAAAACTATTGGGAGTTTCATAGGTACTGATATCTACATGCTGCCAATGTATTTTGCATAATTAAGACATCGTGCAGAGGTCTACCAGACAATTTTGGTTACTGCAGTTTGTAAAGTAAGTTCTATTTGGTGATTAGGATTTCTACTTTTTATTATACAATATAGATTTTGGTTCTTATTGCTGTGTGTCAAACTGGTACATGCATTATTTTTTAACTACTTTTAACTGACATAAATGCCCATTTGTAAATAAATGATAAAGACGACTTTAGACCAAACAATTTGGCTACATTATCCTGTGGTCAGTTAGCATATGTCTGTTGGCAGTTTATATTGTAAAAATGTATCTAATGAGAACTTAACCTGGCATCTATTTTTGAACTTAACTTCATTTTTAACATAAACAATGTCTTCCTCTATGTATTATACAAAAATATATTTATGTAAGTTACACCTGACATATTTCCCTGCCCCCCTGAATCTGTATAATGGCAGCCTGGAGCTCAATATTTTCCACTTGTGGCTCAGCCTAAGGGATGCCTTTGAACATAGCAGCATGCCCATGTCAGCACTGGCCTATATGTCTTCAGTGATCCTGTCAATGAGAATCCCGGGACCCTCATAGGGAATACATTCTTCAGAGACGACAATTAGTCAAGTGAGACAGTAATTAGGACCTCTCTGCACACTGTCACTTCCTGTTAGTGCTGACGGATGCCCGCAAATCCCCCCTACAGCAATCACAGTCAGGCACTCTTATGCTACTCCCACAGCTGCAATATGACTTTGTTGTGACAGCTATCTGTTATAACGCAGAGCAAAGTATAGCATAGATATGCATTTAGTGGAATGATAGTACAGAAAATAAATTCACAATATCACGTTGACTGCAACATTGTGATAATTGTCACTCTGATTTTCTATGCCTGGAATTAATACAATGAAACAACAGCTTATGTAATGCTGCTGTGAAATTATAGATGATTTTTCTTACTTTGTAGTGTTGATAGAAACATAATATTTGAATGTGTGGTAGTTGTACACTGTATGACAATAGAAGAGAAAATAAAATAATACTGACACCAGTCAAAGCAGCAAAAAATAGAAGTTCTTGACACTCAATAGTGGGCGATTTTTGTCTCCTCAGTTATTAATAAATGCATGCAAAATCATGTACACAGTAAAGCAACATTGTGCTACAACACTGGGAATGATTCATCATTTTTTGAAAGACCCATGCTCTCAAAAATGTGTATATCACAAAAGAAATGGTTTTTTTTTTTTTTAAGTTTGACAACTCTTCAATATATTGTCTAACAGTAGGCTACACACGGTTTCCAGATTTTAAAATCAACCCCTGAAGGAAAAAGCCCCCCTGCTTTTGCTTTCAGGGATCACAAGCCAGCGAGAGCCTGTCCCTGACACTGGGCCAGAGGCAGAGTACACCCTGGTCTTGGTCATTTTTAGAAGTCACAGTGACAAAAAGGCTGGTGTAATCTTTAACATTTACAACATTCCATTAAGATTAGCAGCTGCAGTCAAAGCTCGGATATTATGCATGCTGGTGCCCTTTCACGGCTTACTGGGACACTTAATGGAAGTGAACCATTGTTAATGTTATTAGTTCCACCTGTGCCTCTCCTTCTAAGATGAGCCAGAGGTTCTGCAGTGAGGTATATTCCCATTTGAAAAGCACCTGTATTTCCATTTATTCATAATATTTGACCTGTGCTCCAGCTGGAGTGAGGCTGTGCTTTGTTGGAAATACATAAGCGATCAAAACTAAAGAAATGGGCAGAGAGGAAGACTCAAGATGAGAGAAAAACATGGCTAGACTTCTGAATGAATAGAAAGCTAAAGGAAGTGCCTGTTTGTGATACCTTTCCAAATAGCTAAGTGGCTGGTGACATGTTAATAATGGCTAATGCAAGGTAGTGTTTATTGATTTATTTCTAAAAGCATCCACTCCTGGTGACAGGGGGGAGGCCATTTTTTCCTTTTTAACATCCAGCTGTTTGGAATATGCGTTGACATATCTGATTGTACACACAAAGACAATCTAACTATGAACAGCCTTACACTGTATTTTCAGTGTACTTGAGGCAATCTCCTGACCTAAATCTGATGAACAAGAAGAGCTTCTCCGCCACATCAGTTATCACAGAGTCTCCCAAAGGAATGAACAGGTCAGTTTACTCAACCTACTCATAAAATTTATTTTTCCTCACTGTGGTTTTCTGGTCCATTTTTCACACGTTCAGAGAACAAGCTGTGTTTTAATATTTAATTTAGCTTTGTTAATATAATGCTAATGAGGATGTTTTTGGTTTTGTGTCTTAGTATTAGTCTAGGATGTATTCAGGCGAGAAACTGACAACACATATTGAAAATGTTAAGGCACATGGCCAGCTCAGAGGGCACTGGGGTATCAGGTGGAGCTGTGGCACAGACTTTTTGATTTTCATCACAACAAAAGGACACGTTTGCATCGCATTAAATGTAGAAATACTGAGATTAATGTATACTATTACTTTTGGACCATTATTCTCAGACCTGTCCCTCAAAACAGCACTGCCTTTTCCAGAACATCACTTTTGTTATGCTAAAATACCTGAGAATGGAGAATCGTTCCCATTACACCATTTTAAGGAAACAAATGCCGACAAAAATATGGGCAGCTTTGTGTATTTGCCCGAACATCCCTTTTGTTATGTTAAAATATCTGATAATAGAGAATCCTTCCCATTGCACTATTTTGAGGAAACAAACAGCTACAAAAATATGGGAAGCTTTATGTGTTTGAGTTTGGAATAATGGTTTTGCTGTTGGTAATGTTTGGAATAAGAACTTCATCGTGAAAACATCGGTGTTATAAGATAACGATAGCTCGGTTACACTATTGCTGGTGTCAGGATCACACTCAGCTGACTCTTGTAAGTGTTTTCAAGGCAGTAATTTAAATTCTGATCAGGTGAACGCTAACATTTATGCAAAGTGTAAGATAAGTCTTTTTATTGTTACTTACACACAGTGGAGAGTCTGACAGCATCAATGTACTATTTGCTCGTCCCTAGGTTTTTTCTCTGAGAAGAAGTAGTAGAACTATAATTTGGAGCTCATTCTCTCATTTGTGAGAGCATCTATAAGATAGCCATAAGATTCTTTGGCTGATGCAGAGGGCATTAACAAGTGAGTGGTCTTGTCATATCTCTTTCTCCCCCTGGCCCTTCTCATGACTTTCTTAAGGCCTATGTTTCTGCTTGCCTCTTCTTCTTCCACTGATCAAGGACTGAGTCGCAGAGACAGGAGGCTAAGCAGGTCAATCAAGAAGTCAGTCTCTCCTGTAGCATTTTCTGGTTTCTTCTGGGAGAATCCAAGGCACTCCCAGGCCCAATGGCATATTTAATCCCTGCAGAGAGTTCTGGGACTTCAGATTCCTGAATCATCTCAACTGACTTTGTTCAAAGCGAAGGAGCAGTGGCTGTACTTTGAGTTTCCTCCAGATATCTGAGCTTCTCACTTTATCTCTAAGGCTGAGTCCACCCATTCTACAGGGATATCACATTTTATCCACTGCAATCTCATCCTTTTGGCCCATGAACAAAGGTGACGGCTGATATGATGATTGGACCAATAATGAAAAGAGTGGTCCTACAGCTTATTTCCTCTTTACAACAGCAGTTTTATAATCTGCTTGTCCATCTCTTGGTCCACCTTACCCTCACCGTGAACCCTACTTGAACTCCTCAGTCTGAGGAAAGTACTCTCTCCCCACCTGTGATGTGCCATCTGCCTTTTTCGAGGGGAGAACCATGACCTCAGATCTGGAAAAGCTGATCTTCATCCCAGCCATAAAATGGATGCTGCAGGTCCCCGCCTGAACAAGCCAACAGAACCAGATGACTTGCAAAAAGCAGTTCTTGGGGTGCTATTTGAAATTTCAGGGTAGATGCACTTCAGCAAAAACTCTTGGGCTCAGTGTCACTGAAATAGCTCTATCCAGCGTTGACATTTTCATTGAATGGTTAAAGCTGACCCACTTTCTGGTACAGAGAAAGTCCAAAAGTCCTTAGAAACTCCTAAAACTTCTTTGACAATATGATCCACGTCTGTTTGATCGTGTGCTCCATATGTCTTAAGCTTTTCATTTTTATGTGCTTATTATTGTGTTTTCTGAGCTTATCCACTGTCAATAACATTATTCATAGATATATTTTAAACCAGAACAATATCCCAAAAGGAGATTCACAACAAAATACAAAGCACTCTGAATGAATAGATAATATAACTTGATTTTGAAGGGGCTGTTTGTGCCTGCATTCTTGTCAGGAAAATAAAGGCTTTCCGGGCTTTGTGGTTTCAGATCTTAGGAATAAATCCTACATATTCACAGAGACAGAGACACACAAATACAAATACACACACACATACAAACATTCATACACAGCAGAAAGCCCGACTGATTGGATGGTGAACGGCTGGAGTTGTTATTACAGAGCATCCAGCAGAGTCTGGTTTGCAGGATAAGGACGTCCTTACAGGGCATTTCTCTGTGTGAGAGATGAGGAAACAGCCCCCAGTGTGTGTGCCTGCGTGAGCGTGTGTGTGTTGAAGAGAGAAACAGACAGAATGTGGACGAATGCATCTGCCCGCCGTCATATTTTGGCCATCAAATAGAAATCTTGGCTACGCATGCAAAAAAGTGACGCTCCCCATTGGACGTGTTGGTGCCAGGGGTTTGCTTGCAGAGAAAGAAGCTGGAGGATGAGAGAGGGACGCACACGACTTTATTCTCTGATGCAGGGAAAAAAAATCTAATAAAGTTCTCTTTCTGCTGAGACATCTCCATCTGCAGTGTCGCTGGAAGGAGCAAGAGGAGGCCAGACATGGGAAGTGTAAATAAAGAAGAGACACACACAGTTGATTTGTGTTCTTCTGGGGCTGTGATATTAGGCTCTCGTGGTGCTCATTAGTTACTCATTAGTTCTGAACTAATTCTATCATTTTACAGACCATTGACAAAAGAATGGCAGTATTGTGATTGTGCATTAACAAATCAAATGAAACAAGACCTTTTGCAACGCATCAGTAGTGATGCAGGAAATCCCCGGACAGATCATCAGGCATGTGAGGATACTGCAAAGGTGTAAAGGAAATGTATATATCTAATATCATTATGATTGTTAAAGTAATATTATCCTTTTATATGTCTGTGTGAAATGTCTCCATGCTGAAACGAGATACAGGAAGTATATCTTGTCTTTGATAAGAGAGGACTACGTCGTCACATCAGCAGACAAACTTGGTTTCTGAATGAGGAAGATAACTGCTGCTGTGATGCACGTTTGTGTAGCTCTGAACTGCATTATTATTGGTTAATGTTTGTCTCTGGACAGTGTTGGGGAAGTTACCTGTAAAAAGTAGTGTTTGCTCGTTACTCGTTAAAAAAGTAACTTTATACTTTACTTAGTTACCCTCTGTGAAAAGTAACTTTTTACGTTACTCATTACTTTTACATTGCTCGACTTAGGACAGAACCCCATATTTGTTCCTAAATGTGATGTGATGACCTACATAAAGTTCTACTACAGAGAACATAACCGTTATTTTTTTTGTGCTCTTTATTTGATCAAAATCACGTCACATACCCTGTGGAATGAGAGCTCCTGTCCTGTTTCCACATTTTTCTCCTGAAATAAGCAACCAAGTTGTTAAAACAAGCCCAAAATAAGCAACCTCCGGCTATTTCCTTTCCCAATGTGATATATTAGTTTTTAAAAAGAGAAATCTACGTAAAGTGTGTGATTTTCATCTACATTAGATTTCAATTTCACAAGGTCAAGCATCTATTTTTTTTTTTAAATGTCGCTTATGATAAGCAGACATGGCAACTTTGGCTCTGGCGCATGTGAGTGTGTTTGGGGAGTGCGCAATAACCAGGAAATGAGGAAGTAGACAAACTGTCCAGCGCAGTTGTGCTTTGCTTTATTGTTAGGAGCTGGAAGATAATCAGGGGGATTCACACGGACAGAACAGCCCCAAGAAGCAACTTCACGTTTAGAATCAAGCCCAAAAAAACGCGACCTACAGCCTTGACTTACAAGATTTGGCAACGTTGCTCGTATTTATGCGGGCTGTTGAGAAGGCAGCCCTGGTGTCAGATCTGTCTGTGGGAAAAGTAACGTTGTGCTACACTAATCAAGGAACTACGTTTAATTACCACATTTTCAGTAGTAGTGGGTTACTTTACTTTTCACCCACAGAAGGAGCTACATTACTGTAACGTGTTACTGTGTAACTTTGTAACGCACTTTGTAACATAACACTGTTTCTGGATAAACTCCCACTTGTGCAGCACTGCATTTAGGTCTGAAAATGTGCGCTTGACCTTAAGCGACAGAAAGTTGCCACTCTGTGTTGACTGTGTTCTGCTCACTCCTTGCAAGAAAAATTATTAAAGACAAGCTGCACTCTTCTCCCTGGCTGACTTCTAGTCATTTGAGGCATTTGAGTTTATGGGCTAGACTGTCTGAAAGAGGTGAAAGTATCTGCCTGGATAAATTGTGAGGTTAAAAGTTTAAAGGAGACATATCATGCTTGTTTCTCCTTTTCACTATGCCAGACTAGGATGCCTGTAAAGCATTTCTGCCCTCAGTACAAGTCATTTAGCTCCTTCATTGCCCCACAATAGGGTTCTCAAAATCCTCATTTTAGGCCGTTAACAAGCTCTCGTTGAAATGCTCCGATCTCAGGATGACCTAAAGTTACCTCGCAACATCACAGCCCTTTGTGCTCTGATTGGTCAATTCTATCAGGGGTAGAGCCAGCCTGTCCTTCTTCTTCCACTGTATTTTCCGGCAGGCTCAAAGCAGCGACCGCGTATTGAGGCCCCCTACAGGCCAGAGCAGGTAATGAGTGAGTGTTAGCTAGGGATCTATAAACCCCTGCTTGACAGATGTGTTCCTCGGTGACGGTTTTGTGGCTAACAGACATCACAGAGGAGGAAGTGTTTTATCAGATTACTCCAATAAAAAGAAAAGTACCTTGTGACGTCATGACGTTTGAAATCTCACGGACATCTCGCAATGACCTATTTTCAGAGGCATCAAATCTCGTTCTAGGATATCAGAAAAAATACAATATCTCATTTCTTGAAAATTAAGGGGGTGTAAGGTCTTGTTTTCAAATTTATTATATTGTATGTAAGTATTAAATCATGCATCAGCATGATATGTCTCCTTTAAGATTTGCTAATAAGGCTTAGGATGTTACGGTGGAGCAGGAGGTAGTGCACATACCTTAAAGCAAAAAGCAAGAAGTACACCAGTTCAATCCCCAGGTTGGGCAGACCATTTCTGTGTGAAGTTTGCATGTTTTTCTCGTACACTTGTGGGTCCCCCTTAGGAACTCCGGCTTCCTCCCACAGACTGAAAGCATGCTCATTAGGTTGACTGGTGACTCCAAATTGCCCTTAGATATGAGTGCAAGAATGAATGGCTGTGAATCTCACCCTGCGGTCAGCTTGCCACAGACCTGCAAGAGTGACAGCCAATAGCAATCCTAATACTTCCACTGAACTATTATAACCAGTTTTAAGCTTATTAGCACTCACCATGCCACAATGATACAGAATGTCTAATTTTCACTCCCCACAGAGCAGAATCATAGATCCAACTACATCAAAAATAAATAAACCTTCTTGTCCATCAGTGGACTTTCATCTAGGCAGAAGTCCCCGTCCACCAGGCCACAGAGCAGAATCAGACAGTGGATCATTTGGTCCTGGGCCATAGAAAAACAAAAGTTACTGATTTCATTCTTCTTGAAAAATGGAGACCAATGGGTGTTTTATTATGGCAGTTGGCTGGAACTCAGCAGCATTCAGCTGGAAGGAGAAAACTGAAGCATCTGCATCCACAAATCTTGTGCTGACAATTTTTACATCTGAGTTTAGTTTAACCATCTATCTGTGTGCATCATTAATAGTAATAAGCTGAAAGAGAATGGATCCCTCCAAACACTAACAGAGGCAGATCAATAATTGAATCTCATTTGGGGCTTGTGTATAAAGATAGTCCTCCAACTGAATTCCCTTCTCAAACTATAACTCAATCCTTTTTGGGCATGTAATCATACTGCCTATAGCTATGCCCACTTCCTTAATACAATCTGTGCATAATTCACATCTTTTTGGGGGGAATAGGAGACTCTGGATATCACACAAACATGTAGACCAGTGACTGTTGAGTTCAAATTCCTAAAGATAAGTTACAGTAAGGTAAGAAGCATCTGAACTTTTTCATTTCATATCTGCATTACATACACTGGCACACCTTCGAAACTCAAGACTTCCTGTGAAGTCATGAGTTGCAACAGTCACACACATCCTCCAGCTTTTTTCTGCCTTCATCTCAGTAATGGAATCCATTCTGCTCCCTCAAAGATCTGGGGATCAACGGTTGCAGCGGGAGATGAGAGGGCCCAGCAGCTCTCTTAGAAACCAGGATCAGAAACTCCAAACAGGGATAACACCCTCTCAGCATTCAATGTTTTCAATCAAGGGATCAGCTACTGTGACTGGAAACAAAATGTCCCAGACAGCTATCATGCAGGAGCTGCCGGCAGGCAAAAAGCTGGCACGACTAATATGGCTTGTCAGAGTGAAAATAGCCTGGTATTGTTCTCACCTTCCGGAAAGGTACAGGCGTAACGCTTTTGTCTTGTTCATCTCACAGGAGTCATGCTCTAATAGCTTTTCAGGCTCATATTGCTTTGGTGAGAGGGATTTGAAGTTGCTGTTCTACTACCTACTGAGTGGAGAGATGGAGGTTGAGCTATTCATTTATGCATAATTCTGCATGAATTAAATTTATACCATCATAAATGTGATAAATTCACGTCTTTAGACTAAAAAGCATTTGACGCATGGATTTGGGAATTATGAAATTGCCTGGTTGGGGATTTATCAAAAATAACTCAAGGTACACGGACTGTGCCTGCTTCAGCTTGAGCATTTTCATGGGCTGCCAAGACTGCAGTGGTACGAAAATATATTGGACAGATAAACAGAAATGCAAAACAGTGGGACCAATTTGTCAAGCACTGATTGTTCAGAGCAGATTTAAGCACATATGCCTCTTTCAATCCAAAAACTCTTAGACTTAGTGACAGGAAAACCATCAAGTCTCTTGGATAAGAGCTGAACGGTTGCATAAACCCTGTGTGGATTTCCAAACATCAAACTCCCCCTACGGCTTGAAACACAGCAGAAAATGAACAAATATAAACCAACTCTGAGAACATGGAAGTCCACAGGAATAACAGGTAATGGAGGTCAGCGGTAGAGACAGTTATATTTCAGTGAGGGGTTCAAATTCAGCTCCTGCAATTAAATGCTGGTGTGACCTTGAGCAAGACAATAGAAACAAATGTGCTCCTATTGCTGTGACAGTGGAATATTAATGTGTATGATAGTTCATGAAGGGAATGAGGTAATACTAAACATGACACAGGAGCGTTTGCACCAAAAAAAGGTATTAAATATTACGAAGGGTCCTAATTGCCAATTTGACGCAACACATAGCAGCAACACGTGTGCCGTCGTGTCCTGTCTCTTCCATCATATCAGTCCATCATGTTGGCATGAATGAGTGACACAGAAAGACAAAGATCAACAAGATGCTTGTTTTTTATTCTTCTCTACCAGAGGAACTTCTCACTTATTCAACAAAGTGGAAAATGTTGGGAGCTCACCCATGTTAGCGAGTGAAGTGTTTTACTTTCACTTTTAACACTGAAGAAGCAGATGATCAAGAATGGAAAGTTTCCATTTAAATTACTAATTTGAACACATTTATTATTTTAGGACTCATGGAGATGGTTCCTAAGCTCACGTGAACAAACCTGACCTCAGAAGAAAAATAAATATGGAGGACAATAGACATAGCTAGCTGGTAACGTGCCATCCTGTGGCCCTTTTTCATTGGCTTCCCTCTCCTCCTACTCGACTCTACCCTGCTCCTCTACTCGCCTTGTGCTGCTTTCCGTAAGCCTGATGGCTGCCCAATGGTGGCTTTTCGCGGTTACGTCACCCCAGGCAACTTTTAACTTAAGCTGCGAAAACGCATCATAAACCGAGGTAAAAATGCAAAGCAGAAAGAGGCTGCAGGTGGCAAGAAGAAGCCCTCAAAAGGCTTTAGAGTTTTTGGAAGATATACAACAGAATGAAGCCGAGGGCGAGCAATGGGCTGCAAAAGAAAAAGCGTGAGGTAAGCTAACGGAGGCCTGGCGCGTACTGGAGTCGTAAGCTCATGACTTATCGATGACATTGTCTGATAAACAGTGGCCGGTGGCGTCGTCTTTAAATGCTCGACTGCTGGCGGAACCAGAAATCATTTTCACGCAGAGTTAAGTTTGTGAGGAATCCTTGGCTCGAGAGTAATTACTGATTACCCCCAACAAGGAGGTTATGTTATTGCCTGGATTTATTTATTTTTTGTTTGTCAGAAAGATTATGCAAAAACTTCAGGTCAGATTTTGCTGAAATTTGTGGGAGAGGTCTAATTTTAAAATAAAGGACTTTGTGGTGATCTGGATCTGGATGCAGGGATATCCACATATTGGCATTAAAAAATACAAAAGATTTGATGACAGTCAAAGATAGGGCAGTTTTCCATAGTTTCCATAGAGGCTTGTAACTCAGCAAGTTATCAACACATTTGGATGTTATTCTTGGGAAATTTTGATTGTGGCCCAAGGGACAAGTGATCACATGTTGGTGGTGATCTGGATAACCATTATTAATGAACAATCATATTTGCTCCAGAATTGTCTAACTAATGGTGATACCAACTTGATTCCAAGTGCTAGAAGTAGGTTTTCATGATCGTGGACTGAGATTGTGTGGGTTGCCTCATCATGAAACTATTGCTTATAGGTGTAACAGCAATATGCGAGTTACCTTGGTGGAGGTTTGTGATCTTTGAGTGCTTTGTAGTTTTTACTCAAATAACTTCAACTGGGAACACTTCTACCTGAGTTTTCTGCAAGACAGACCTTTCTTCTGACAACACTGCATTAGCTTTGAGAAAACGTTTCTAGGCCGCAAACCAACACAAGCTAGCTGGCTGTACTGGAGTCTTAGAGCCCAAACAGACTGGATGCATGTGGCTGATGTGTGTAACAACTCTGGTTTGCAACACTATGGCTTTGACATGGTGTGTGTGCTCTTCCTCCCTGCTGCCACTGCCCTGTCCCACTTTATGATTTTCACCTTGATGGGAGCTTCAACAGGAAAGGTCCACAGAAACCTAATTTAATGAGTTAGGGAAATGTGAGTGTAAAAGCCTGCTTCACTAATAAGGGAGGGCTCCTTCAGAGCAAAGGCAAACAGAACATTTAATTTAAAAGATCCCACCAGGAAGTGTAACTGAACTGTTTCTATCTGGTGGGTGACATGTTCAACAGCTTTCACCATAAGCTGAAACAAGCTAAATGTGATTTTCTGTCTTTCATTTTCTGGTTCTTTTTTGGTCAAGATATGTGCAGTCAAAACTAGGGATGGGATGAAATATCGTTTGGTGAAATATCGCAATACAGAACATGACAAAAGGCATCGAGTTTGAAAAAAATGGATCATGAAATAAAGACGTCACATCCGGAAACAGTGCATGTGACCACAAGTGACGACAACAAACATTAGCCCCAACTACCTTGCGTCCAAAAAGCCAAACGATGGAGTCGAATGAGGTCAAAATTGAGGACGCTTTGCCTGGATACAAGTCATTGGTCTGGCAGTATTTTGGCTTTCTCATTAAAAAAGACGAAGATGACAATAGAGTAGCTGACAAGACAAAGACAGTGTGTAAACTTTGCTATGCTGTCATTCCGTACACCGCCTCCAACACGATGGTGAAGACGACCCTGGCACCACTCCCAACCACTCTCTCTAACCTCTCTAGGGTTAGAGAGAGTGTTATTGTTTGTGTTTAGCCTGTTAGGCCTTGTTTTCTCCTGTGTGCAACTCAAACAAAAATAAATAAGGTGTAATTACACAGTAATATTTTTTGTTCTTTACTTTTTAATATTGTATCATGACCCGGGCATATCGAGGTGCAGCGTATCTTGAATTTAAGTGTATCGTCCCATCCCTAGTCAAAACAAGTTAGGCTTGTACTCATTATTTTAGCATGGAAGACACATGACTCACATTGGCAAGTTCTGACTTGATAACACACTCATCTTAATAAAAGAGTTTACCTGCCAATATTGCTATGATACAAGAAAACCTCTTGTGCATGATATCACATGCTAGAGCTGCCAAAAATCAAAGTCGATGTTGAGCATACACACAAATTACCAAACACATTTGAAACCCTCAAAGCAAATGCCCCAACGGAAGTTTGTGGAAAATTACAGTTATTTTTATTACAATAATGTCATGTTTTCCCATTTTTGGTACTTATCTCTGGAGCTAATTTATGAACCACATTAAGTGACCAAGCTGGCTGCACGTGGTCCTCAAGCCACAATTTGCCCATCATAACACAAAAGAAAAAGAGAGAATCTGTTCTTGAATGTTTTCTTCTTCTATTAAACATACAGCACCCCAATCATACTGACACGCCCTGAACATGTGTGTGTTGCTGTCTGCCCATGTGTGTGCTTTGTTTAAAATACACAAAAGTTTCTGGCAGAGAAGATTATAAAATAATGTCCTCAGTTTCTTACATTTGTGAGTTTTGGAAGTGGAACATTAGGTTTGTGCTCCCTGGTCTGTTCGCTCTCATCAGCTTTTGAGAGGAGGTAGCCATTAATGGTGTGATCTGAGTCTTTATTTCAAACATGTTTGATATGAGGACTTGAGATTGGGAAGGCTCTGAGGGAGGTTTGGGAACAGGGTAATAGTCGTGATGGCACCTGCAATCAAATCCTACTCCTACAATCTTAAAAAGAGGGAAGCCATAGTGGCAATCTAGCCGAAAATCATCCAGCGTGTGGGTGGCTCAATTTTAGAACATTTTTAAAATTTGCCATTTTAAATTGGGGCATATCTGATCAGATCTGAAGCAGAAGAATAATCACTGAGGGGAGAAAAACAGGTCAAAATAGTCTGATATGTAGCCAGTCTAAACCCGAAAACACCTGTATACTTCTTCCAACACATAAATGGAAAATTCTAATGAATTCAAATTTCAGGTCTCTTGAGTCACGCCCTGTGGATTCTCTCCCCAGCACAAATCCTCAGAGTGGTTTTAATAGACAAATACTTGTTACAAAAGGTCCTCAGCATGTACAATAAGCCCCAGTACAAAATCCACCCTGCAGGAAATATGTTGCCACCTAAGCCCTTGTAAAACCCAAGGAGGAAAAAAAAAGATCTGGATGTGGACCAGCAGATAGAGCATCAGTGTGGAAACATAAAGAAGGGGTTTGATCTCATTTATGCCCTCGCAGCGCTGGAGGTGATGAAACGAGGCCGGTCTTGAGCCGTGGCGAGGTCAGTATTCGTCTTTCCTCTCTTCTCCTCCCTCTACTTCTCCACCATTAATCATGTCTGTGCATATGAAAATTAGCTTAACCCTTTTTGTTCAAGTACCGTGCTCTACTTCCACTCAAGGACACTTGCAAAACTAGGAATAAGAAGGATCTGTGTACCTATATTCCCCTCTCATGGACACCTTCGGTCTCGATCCAAGCTATGAAAACATTCAAGAGGGGGCTTTACCCTCTCTTGTTGAGGCTGTCACTCTTCCTCGGGTAGTCTCATAACAATTAACACTTCCATAAACCCTTTTGTCAAATGCTTAATGGAAAAAAATGAAATTGAACAGCTTATCCATACCCTCTTGAGTCTGACATAATTTAACAGACAACTATACCAAGGAAAGAAAAGAGGTTGGTGTGTAATATACTGTATTTGTGCTTATAGGATGGGGAGAGAAAATGAGAAGATAGTGTGAAAAAAGATAAAGACACAAATGGGAGGGGGAGGAAAGTAAGAGGGGAATGAATAAGGAAAGAGAGGATAGAAAAAGAAAATGAGCTGGGTCCCTTTGTGGCACACTAGCTTCACCACTTAATCATCCCCCTGCTCTATAAATAGGCCTTCACAGCCATGGAATATTGGGAGATTAATGGAAGAGAATGGGACACCATAATGCTGCAAAGCTTCAACACTCCAGGAGCGAAGATTTCATTTCATTTCACCATCAATGGCAGCATTTCACTTATAAGTTTTATCTTAGAAAGTGACATTTACCAGATTGAATCAAGAACACTCCCTCCTTCCTTCTCTTCTATTAACTTTAAGAATTTAGCTTCTTCGACAGAGTTTTCCTGGAGGTCAGACATGCATACATGCAGAAAGATGGGGGTATAATATGTTGCAGCAGCAGGGACATTGTTAAAGGGAATGCAAACCACTGAAAGATCAGAAGCTATCTATTGCTTTTATTTTCTCCTGTGTTTTTGTAGGGATGTCATGGTAGTTCTTCTCAGCAAATAGGCTGGTGCAGGAATGAGACCAAAAACAGGAGTGAGTTAGCTTTTAAGCACAGTTTTAAAGGAGATGGGACTTTAAATTGGCTTTTTGGATACCTGACACCGTGATAAACACATGCATTTGAGATTTGAACATTCAATTTTGCAACATAAAATGTGTCTGTTGTTGCAATATAGTTGTTCTTCATAACACAGCTGAAAACTAGAATAAGTTGTGGTGTTTTTTATGCAACCCTGATGCATAAATACTGTAAAAAGACAGTGTTGTAAAATTATAATTAAGTGTTGTGAATCCACAGTTAAATGAAAACATTTTACAGTATAATACTGTGCTCTATGTTATTCTTCCTGTGCTTCAAGCACTGGGCAACACATCATGCAGGTCAGGTGTTTTAAGTGATCGAGTTATTTATTTACCTTTTGTTGGCAGTATCTGCGCCCCCACTCCCAACACAAGTGTACTTTAGTCAGCTACTGCTCTCCTATTAGTTGTGCATTTGCCTTAGTAACTTAACCTAACGCGCCAGATGGACAGTTCCATATATCTGCCACAGAAGTATTTCACCAGTCCATCTGGAAAAGAGCCCATAGAAAATGTTTTCAGAGGCGGAACCTTCAAAAACAACTGCAACTGGTGATTGGACATTTGGTCTGCCAGTCACAATGATCACAGACGAATCCATATCAAACCACAGTTTGATGTAGCAGTTAGACCCTGTTGTTAGCCGTTAGCTTAAACTGTTTCAGTTCTTAGAAGATCATCTTACACTAAAGAGTACAACACAGATGTAACGTTTACCACTTATATGTGACATGAACCTACGATACTACTGACAGAGTTCTCTGGATAAACTTCAGAGGAGACCATATTTTGCCAGGTATCAATGAGTAAGCACGACTCCAGCTACCATACTACTGGCATTGTTCACACAGCATCTCCCAGCTCCCCAGCAGTGATCTCTGGTCCCTGGTTATGTTGCTACAGACGCTGGCAATAACATAACCTCCTTGGTGGAGGTAAAAACAAGACAGTAGCTGAATTTGAAATTTTTAAGCCTTTCAGGTAGAATGAGCAAAAAGAAGTAGAAAGTAGTATAAATGTATCTAATCCTGACCCCTTACATATGCTACATCTGATGGCCGAGCCAAGCTTTGCAAGATATAGCCAAGTATGAGTTGGGTCACTTCCCAGCTATAGAGCCAAACACTGCAGGCCTTATTGTATCACCTGATGAAGCCATGAGGCAAAACATAAACCAGCACACAGGACAAACTATTGTCAAAATATGTTGGAAGTGGATTGTAAAATTTCTTTTCTGCCCAGAAGTGCTTTCAGTGTTGTTTGTTCTTCACTTAAAAAAGAAATCAGAAGTGATTTAATGGCAGCATTATCCATTGTATAGCAGAAGTTTATTTATTTTGTTTTTGTTGAACTTTGAATTATGTTCTCATAAAATTTTACAGGTCTTAGGTGGTCTGTCTTCTGAGTTACTGATTGATCATCAAAGTATATGGTGTCTCTGCCTTTGTTTATCCAGCCTGAGACCGACACCATGGCCTAGTACACCATTATAACAGAAATCAAACACTCAACCAAGAGTATGAAGTCAGAGAAAAATGGCTACTGTGTGAATATTGTGAATTGCAGACAGTGCACGGAAAAGTTTTCCTAACTCATTTTCATTCAGCGTGATACTCTGCAGAGTTTCTCTGCAGCAACTATCGCAAGTGCTCATCTCCCGAGGAGAAGTTGACAGTGTGGGTTTAGCATGAATCACCTTGTATCTCATAATGCATTCCCTCACTGTGTGTACCGTATGTGTATATATTCAATGTTTGCGGGTGTTTGTGTGGCTGCTGGCTAACATCAGGAACCCTGACTTTGAGGGTTAAATTGCAGAGGAGTGATTTATGTCAGAGGGGCGAGCTACTGTCTGTATGTATAAAGTAATTCCACCATCTGCAAACGCTGCTTCACTCACAATAAATCACAACTTACAGTACAGTACAGCGAGCCTTTCAGCCCATTTCTACTATCCTAATAACTTGGTAAAGTAGTTATTATGGAAATTCAGACAACAGGGATTTGCTGCTGTTAATTTTATTACTGTTGATTTAATATAATATCATGCATGATAACCACTGTTTGATTAGTTAAAAGTGAAGGCAGACTGATAGAGCATCTAATAGGCTCCTTTTCCCATGGAGCCATTTTGGTACAGTATGATAAATGAGAGCAAAAGCACTGATGGCAGAATTCTTTTTCAGCTGCACATTTCTGTGTGCTAAAACCTGTAATGTAGCAGAAATGCATCGTATTCTATCAGATGGCCCACAGACGGTCACTTCAACGAATTAGCAAAATGTCCAGATATTAAAGAGTAAGTTATTTCATTCTTTTATGATTATGAAAAATGTATTTTTTATTATCAGCCTTTCGGTGTCTCAGTTAGTTTAAATTATCTTGTAACAATTATTGTCTTTGTTCATGTATTTCATTGTTTTTGTTGCTTTTTGTGTTATGTAACAGTTTTTGCACTATTTGTCACACTTGAGCATAGGGCTGGGTGATATGGTCTGTAAATAAAATCCCAGATTTTTTCCCCACAAAACTCGATTTACGATTTTGATCATTTATTTCCCCTCTCAAAACAAAAAACCTCCAAGTGACACAAAAATTACATGAATCAAGTCCTGCCTTTATGTGGTCAAAATATGTTCTGAAATCAATCAGAATTTCCCTCTTGAAATTAAAGTGTGTGTCATAAAATGTTGATTATGTGGTTCTAATGCAGGCAGGTTTGCCAACATAAAGACTGAAAGCTGCAGGGTTTTTACAGCTTGTTAACATGTAACTCTCTGATCAATATTTAATCTAATTATAAAAAATACAAGCCAATAAAATTGCTTAAAACCTGACAGGGCCACCATCATGAAAACTGTTAAATTTCAGTATTTATATTTTTTTAAACTTTGGAAGACCTTACAATGTAAGTAAATGAATGAAAATTTGTTTTTAATTTTTAAATCTTCTGCAGAAAATATTTAATCCATATTTTGGCCAGCCCTACTTCAGCATATATAAGGAATAACAAAATTAAAAAAATAAAAGTCAGCAAGAGAAGGTTATAACTTAAGGGGAGACTTCAGCTTTAAAGGAAGGCAGCTTATAATGGACATGTATTGAGGAGCTGTTTTACTAGGTTAAAATGATTATCTAGTTACTATTACTAGTCCGGTCACCAATAAAAGGTTAAATAAAAAGGGTGGCATTTTGGCTTCTTTTTTTTAACAGTGTCCATTCTTTATTTTAATGATGTGGCTTATTATGTCAGGCCTTACTTCAAATGTAAAATGACTCACACACACATCAAAAATGAAAGAAAATGAACACAAGTGAGGATGTGGAATTAATTGTGTTTGTCCTTTTTCTTGCTCCTAAGAACACAAAGCGGGAGTTTCTATGTCAGAGCTGTTAGCTGAAGAACAAAGTATGGCTCAGCTACTTTAAGACATTATGTGCCCATTATCCAGCTCCCTCATGGGGCCCATTAAAATTCCATCTAATGTAAATGTGCATCTACAAAGTTTTCATTTACTGCTTAAGCAGTGACTCCAGGCACTGCATGTTAATGAGTGGAAAACTCAGTGAGAGAGGGATGATGTTGGGTGTTGGTGTTGACTGATTGGTGGTTAGAAATATGAATTTATGTAAATTTTAAACTGCTGTTCATTCAAATGAACTAGAATAAAGAAAGTTACTGCTGGGTAGAGAGCTAATGTGCTAACAGCCTTGATGAACTGTGGGTCATCACACATTTCTTCCAGGTTTTGTGTTCAGAGGTTTATAAGAGGCTACCAGTCCCTGGTTGCACTGGGGTTTTCTTGGTTCAACTATTTTGTCCAACACACTGAGGAACATGAAAACAGATGTGGCTGGTGGGGTGTGCAATGTAAGGCTCACTGACCCAAACAATTTAAGAAAAAAAGAAAAACCTTTGCGATTGCAGCTAAAAAAAAAATTTCAGTTTAAGGGATACACCAACCATTTTTTTGTTTTGTGTCTTGCCCCCTCCTGAGTCTATGACAAACAGATAAATATGGAGCTAGAATTATGACAAAACCTGAAAAACACACAAGACATGTTGTTTATGTACTCACACCTGACGATGCACAAATAAACTCAGTGTGATAGACACAAGAATGGTATCTTTCTGCCTGTCATGGGCTCGGAAGTGAGGCAAGAAACGTAAAGAAAAAAAGTGCTGGCATATCCCTTGAAAGATTCACAACTTGGGAAAGGAACTGGTATCTTTTTATTGATGTAAGCGCCAATATTGATTCTGCTTATTTACTACTTCTTAAGGGATTACTATGCTATATTGATTTCTTCACTGATTCTTAAGGGATTCTCTGTGTGGAAATGGTTGGCCACACAAATTTTAGAGGCAAAATAGCATCCACATGGCCCTCTTTAAAGGTGCAGTGTGTAGAAATTGGCATTTTAGCGACATCTAGTGTTCAGATTTTGGAATGAGCCCAGCCATCACATCACGAAGCGACGAGAGCCAGTGAAGACCAAAAAGGATCGTGAACAGGGCATCATTAACAGCAGCTACAAGGTTTTTGCATTACCGAGGTTATGTTTTCGGGAGAGTTTGTTTGTCTGTCTGTCTGTCTGTCTGTCCGTCCGTCTGTGAACAAAATAACTCAAAAAGTTACAGATGGATTTTGATGAAATTTTCAGGAAATGTTCAACATGGGAAAAGGAAGAACTGATTCGATTTTGGTGTTGATCCGGATCAGCGTCTGGCGGCCATGGCGAAAAATGTGATTTCTGTGAATAACTACTGAACTAAAATAGATATCATTATAAATCCAAATGCTAATGGTATGTTTTCATGGTCAAGGAATCTAAATATTTCGATGAAATAAAGGTAGGACTAATATTTATGGTGAAAATCACAATATGGCTGAGGACTGTGGTGCTGGCGGAGGTCTGCGCTCTCCGAGTGCTTTTCTAGTTCATATTTGTAACTATTATTTTAATTGATTATAGGTCAGTTAAGATGCCACATGCCATCCAGGTAGATTTCAGGACTAGCGGCCAGACATGTATTCAAGAATGACGTTTCTCACTTTATGTCCCCAAAACCCACCCGTAGACAACATGGTGGATCGTTATGTCAGCCTACATGAACGAGGCCCGCGGTAATGTAAATTTTTGTAAGCTTTTTCTAACTAAATAAAAACAAGGCAAACATTTTATGGGGATGATTGTACTACTATTTTGACAGACTTTACATACACATTGAAACATTATATCCTATATTCACCGTTTCTGTTTGGCGAAATGCTGCCAAATTCTACACACTGCACCTTTAAGTTGTGTGAATGGTCGAATGCTTCTGCAAGTTGCTGGTGTTTCCAGGCCGTGATTTTGACCAACTTCTGTTCCTATGTGCCATGATCACTTCTGTGACTTCTCTGTTGTTGTTGTTCTTGTTGACTGCATCTGGTGAGAGCCTGACATCCCTGATTTGTGAGGCATGCAAAACAAACTTATAGGTACTGATAAGACAAGTGTTAAGTATCAATCCTCAACTAGAACTGGTTTTCAATTTGCATCACTATTCACTACAATACAAGTTTAAACATACACCTCTGGGGGTGCTGGCTTTAGCAGAGTGGTAAGCAACCAATCATGCACAGGTTCAAATCCAGCCTGTGGCCTGTTAACTGGGTGTCTTCCCCTACTCCCTCTTTCCCCCCTTCACAAGTCCATCCACTGTCTCTCTCTCTGTGCTGTCTATAAAGATCCCAAATGCACAAAAAAATAATCTTTAAATAAAAAAGAAACTTGCACCTCTGCAAGATTCCAAAAGCCTGTCAGTCTACACCGCTGCAACTGAAATAGATAATGTAAAGGTTATGGAAATGTCTGTGCCGGCTTCACTTCCACATAGAACTTTTTGAAGGTTATTTTTTTGGATTTCGTGGCCTTTATTGATAGCAGAGAGACTGTGGATAGACTTGGAAAGAGGGCGAGGGGGGGTAAGGGAAGACAAGTGGCAAAAGAACTCACAAGGCAGGAGCCTTTATAAATGACAAGTGCAAGGCTGCTCCCATTCTGCCATACCAGCATCCCCAGTTTCCAAATATAAGATGAAGCATCCAGGATGAATCATGACAGTAGTGATGACTTACTTGGTGACATGCAATTCTGCTTTTGTTGGAAAAGTAAAAACATTAAAGAGCCCATGTCATACTTTCTTTCATTTAATACACCCTTCAGTGTGTGTTTAACAGTAGAGTACTTCTTCGTACAAGACAAAGAGTCTGTGCTGTCAGGAATTCTCATTCTTCCTCTGTTTATAGTGCAAGTAGCTGAGTCTGAAATGGATCTTTACTCTATCATCCGAGGCTGTTTTTGTAGTTTGCTTTCACCTCAAAATCTTTACATTCCAGAGAGGGTGAGACCTTGTACAACAATACTTTGCTATAGCTTTCTGTGCCCACTATTTCTGCACAGATGCAAAGCTGATCTCTGTCACTGGCTAATTTTCAGGCTAGCACTGTGAATCTAATACAACCCTTCAACAAAAAATCCTAAACTATTCTTTTGAGTGTGAAATACATTTATACAACAGTAGGTAAAGGTATTTGTACACATAAATAAGCAATTTGTGTTTGACTAATGATTACTTTGGCTAAACCAACTTGTATTTTACAACTTGAAGAAACTGTGACAAATTAAAGTAACATGTTCAATGATTGAATTGAATTGAATTGACTATTTCTTCATCTGTATCTATTTTCTTGTTTGAGACATAGTTCCATAATAAGTACTGAATCTGATGTTTATACACAGAGCATGGGTTTATAGCAAATGCTAATTTCCAACTCTTGTCCCTAGTTGGGCCTTATCAAAGGGTTTCCAGAACTACCAAGGCCCTGCAGACAGAAGTTCACGCGATCTTGTACCGCATATCAGCACTCATGGAATACTTTTTATCCAATCAGATTACTTGGAAAAACCTAACTGTGGACAACATGTAGCATCAACACCTCCTCAGTGTATCAGTTTAAACACCGTCAGACTGATAAGTGAACCTGTGATGATACGAACATGTTCGGCTGCAGCACTGACCGTGTTCTTTCCCTCTACAGAGCACTGTGAGCTGAATCACACAGCTGCAGCGAATGTCATAATCCAGCAGAAATTTGGCTCCCGCTCACAGTTAAAAGCAGCTGTCATGCTATCGCTGCAGTAATAAAAGGAGGATTCAGGTGCAGGCGGCTGATAGGAATTAATGCATGCACCTGTACCAAGAGTTAGTACCAGCAGCAGATTTTAGAAACTGCTCAGTGGTGTGGTTATATAAGGTGAATAATTCGTCACATGGTAACTTATCACCCCAATGCCTGGGTGCACCAGGACTTGTACTGTTGGAGAGGTTAAACTACTCTTGGATTTTAAAGATTATTTCAGGGTTTGCTTTGAAAAAAAGAAATAGTCTACACATGTCCCAATCTGGATAAAACTGCCCTTTTACAAAAGAAATAATTACTCTGATCTTACTACTTAAATTTATCAGTTTTTTAGTCACTTAAGGAAAAAGTGAGTTACTATTAAAAACAAAAACAATGCTCTTAATGGGGCCGCAAAGTATATCAGAAAATATCACTAAGTGTTCTTCTTGTACGTTTTTTGATCCAATGTGAATATGATGATGAAATGATCTACAAGCACATGTTAAAGAAGACATATCAAACCCTTTGTCCACATTTTCAAACAGTCAGATGTGGTCTAAATTAAAATTCTGTGCCATTCTTTGTTCAAGACATTTAACACCTGAATAGTACTGGGTAAGTCGACCTTAATTGCCAACAGAACTCCCTCAATTCATCATGTTGTGTATTCAACAAGATGCTGGAAACATTCCACAAAGGTTTTGGTCCTTATTAACAGTATATTATTATATGCTGTGCTGATTTGTCAGCTGCACATTCATGATGCAAATCTCCCATAGTAGTGAAGTGAAGTCATTTTAATGTTTAAGAAACCAGTTGGAGTTGATTTGTAATTTATGACACTGCATGTTTCCCTGCTGAAGGCAGAAGATCAGTACACTGTGGTCATCAGGGGATGGGCATGGTTAACAACAATACTCAGGAAGGCTGTAACGTTTATAGATGCTCAGTTGGTAATAATGGCCCAAATTGTGACATGAATATATATTCAACTCCATTACACCATGATCATCAGCCCGAACCACAGACACAAGGAAAGATCAATCCACGCCAAATTCTGATCTTATGCCACTGAAAAGTTGCTGCAGAACTGGAGACTCAGACATGGAAATATTATTTCTGTCTTCATTTGTCCAATTTTTGTGAGCCTGTGTGAATTGTAGCCTTGGTTTCCTGTTCTTAGCTGACAGATGTGGCATCAGGTGCTGCAATCAATAAGGCACTTTTGCCAAGAGAACTGATGCTCATTGGACTTTTTTTCTGATCACTCTTTGATAGCCCTAGAGATGGTTGTGTGTAAAACTTCTGGAAGATCAGCATTTTCTGAAATACTAGGACATCCCCCTATATGATGTGGTCAGAACTGTTAAGACCTGAGTGAAGTGTCCTTTCCTAAAAGACTGAACATTTGAATTGTGAAAAATTAAGCAATTATAGAAAAAATATAAAGATGATATTCTGTCACAGAATATATCAAATATACACAAGATAACAGCCAAGATACAATATAATGCTTTATCAACAAGGGGGAAACCTCCTCATGTAGCTTTAAACTCTAAAAACACTTTTATGATATCCATGGTTTGTCTGATGGACTATTCTGATGAAGACCTAAGCTGCAGTGAAAATAGACTGTATAAAAATGTTCACCATATGGACAGCGTCTACCTCAAACTCCCCATAAAACAGCTACTCTCTCTTGTCACACATACAAGAAAAGAGCCTGGCCACCCCTTTTTTATTGTCCATGCTCTGTGGTAGCTGTGTGTGCACTAATTAATTGCCCTTTGAGAAGAATGGAAACCTCCCTCTGTTCAATAGCAGCTCCGTCTGTTCATACATCAACATTAAACTTTGTCATCTGAACGAGCCGCTGCTATATTTTACACTAAATTGTGCTTTGGACTGGATGCCAAAGTACAAATGACAGCATGGTGTAGACTCATTTATCATCCCCCCCACCCCATCCCCAACATGCACACACCTCCTCTCTATGTCTCTGCCCCCCCTTCCTCTATTTTTTGTCTCCATGGAAATCATGGTGTCTCTCCCCTTGCAGTGGAGGAGCTGACTGCAGAGTTGTGTTGACCCTCAGCTTTATTTTCACATATGGAGTTCTGGGAAATACTGTTTGTAGGTGGCATCCAAAACACTCAGACACACAATTTCTTGTTTAGCTATCATGAAGGAAGTCTTCTACTGATTTATCTCAGAACATTGCTTGAAAAAAGCCTGCAAAACTAGTTAACGTAGACTTCTACAGTTAATTTTAAAAATCTATTAGGCAGTGTTAGAGCCATTAAAATATAACTAATACAGGTATGAAGCTCAGGGATATGCTGACAATGATGTAATGAGTCTTGCTGAAGCAGCTGATTTGAAAGGATATGGCAACATCATAAATGTTTTTATGTCTTGCCTCTTTTCTTAGTCCTTAAAAAACAGGTAGACACCATTCTTTCGTCTGTGTGTCCAGTAACAAGGAAGAGCCAGACAAACCCCTCCCACCCCTAAATAGCTTAGCTCAAACACTTGGAGTCAATGGGTAGTGTTAGCCTGTCTCTGCCTACAAGTTATCAGATAAACTCTTCAACAACGAAACAATCCTGTGTACTTATTTTGATTTTTTTTTACCCTTTTACGTTATGTTAGCTCCTACTATCTTCATATTATCTTCATCTACTCCTAATCAGAGGCTTTGTTTTTTGACCTGCTTCTGTGGTGGTTCTCGCTAGAAATGTGACGTTAGCGAACAAGTTGAGTCTTTTGAACAGGTCTTTTAAGTGAATGATTAGGACTGATTTGCAGTTGTGGGCGAGCCGTTCGTTTCATAAATTTGCGGGCAATATGCCTTTAACTGTGCGTTCACACCAAAAGAGGCAAAAGCGGCCAAAGCGGCAAGCACGCCCGAGAAAGCCGACAGCGGCCAAAGAGGCCAAATATTTTAGCCGCTTTGGCCGCTCGTCACGTGACTGACGTCAACGTAAAATCTTGCTTGACTTATAAAGAGGCCCCGCAGCGGACTTCTGCACAGCAGCAGCTGCTTGCTGTTGTTCAACTTCAGCTTAAAACATAGCATGAACATAACGTAAAATCACCATCTAATCAGTCACGAGCGGATTGACAGGCAGGAAGCAATTTACAAAGGAGATAATATTGATTTATCCACGACATCAAACTTTTACAGTGTTGAATATACTAAAATCTTGTGATGGAAGGGAGCGCGTTTCTGCACAGTGTGTGTTCGTGTGTGTGTGTGATGTACTCTTCTGTCTCTCCCTCATCTTCCCTGCTCTCCTCTCCCTCCACGGACCTTCATCAAGGTTGGAGGTGGAAGGACACTCCTCCAAGAATGGGTCCAAAAAACCCATCACGGAGGCATACTGCCACACACGGCCCACACCTCCAGCAGACCCACTTCTCCTCCTGTCTTTCTCTCTCCTCCTTCCTGTAGTGGTCCCTCAGACCTATCCATTTTTTCTGCATTCTTCCGCTAATAGAGAGAGAACAGAGGCATTTTTGCCCTTTTTAAATGGCGCTTCGTTTTCAAATTCTGCTGATAAAATGCTTTGTTGTGCAGCGTGTCATCCAACACTAGGAACCGAAGTTACATGAGTTGTCCTTTAGGGCCCGCTAAGTCGAAGGACATCTCTACTCTGATTGGTTGCCACCGTTTGCCGCTGAACTGCGTCATAGCTAATTACCATAAAGTTGAGCGAGGCTCAACTTCTCATCTGGGGCCGCTTTTGACGCTCTAGCCGCTTTAGCCGCTTTAGCCGCTCAGGACGCTTTGGCCGCTCAGGACGCCGGGCTCTCATTGAAAATGTATTAACTTCCGGCGTCGTTGCCGCTTTGGCCGCTTTTGCCTCTTTTGGTGTGAACGCACAGTAAGGCTCATGGCTCACGAATGAAATGTCTCGCTCAGAACTGCGAAACAGTTCAGCAACAGCCCCAACAAATGCGGGGTGTGTTAAGTGTTAAGCTAACCAAACCAAATGAAAAATTCAACTGTAATGCAACTTCAGTCTTTTATCAAACCAAATCCCCCCCCAACTTAAAAAGTGAGAGTAAAAATTATACTTTTGTATGTAGATGGGTCATCCTATGACTCATGGTGTTCATAAGAGTTATTCTTACTGAGACATGTGACTGACCAAACCAGTGTAGGTGTTAGTCAGGAGACTTGAGGTCCACTTAACCTTAAAGGCTTTGCCTGGAGATAGGTGGGTATGAGACATTCTTCCCAACCAGCCACCTTAATGAGCAATGGGCATTAAAAATTCCCTTCGGAATTGAATAGGTGGTGTCAATGAGACTATGTCCTTGTTACCAAACAGTCTATGGTTAGTAACAAAAACCCAATGTATATGGTAAATGACACAATTCTGCCAGAGCACTGGCAGAAATAACTAACAAAGGAGCTGGGAAGAGGTTGAATGGGTCCTCTAGCAGATACATTTTTAAATGTCCATTCCATTGTTAAGGTTTGATTGTTATATTACTGTATGCGAAATGTATAAACCATTTTTCATTCACTAAGACCATGGAGAGGAGTACAGAGGAAAATCTTTAAACCAACAAAGGTTTCTAGCGAGTGTCTACCCTTGTCTTGGTCCATTACAAACAGTGTACAGTACGTTTTTCATGTGTTTCACTAAATAAATGTTTCTCTTTGGTTGAAAACAGCCCTCATGAGAGCATTGAGTAGACAAGAACACTTAGCTAAAAGGTGCTATAGAAGAATGACAGAGTGGGTGGTTTTTTCCTTTTAAGTACATTTCTACAAGCAACACCTGTCAAATCCAATTAGTCCCATTACTGTCCACTCTGGAGTCTTCTGTAAGACTACGACCCACATCTGTGACCTTCCACAGCACCTCACTCACCTCTATTAAAATGGGTCATTTGGGGTGCCATAAATTTTGACTATTGCGTTTAAGAACCACTTAAGCAATTGGCTGCCAGTGTTGATCCACCAAACAGACAAATGTGAATACAAGAATCCATACGTGAAGGTAGAAACAAGTGAAAGGTTTGTCCTAATCATGTTTCTGTTGCTCAAAATACTTAAAGAAAGTGCTTACCATCATGCTGTCTGGTAATTCATGCTTATTAAAAAATGTACTGATTATTCTAACTTCAAGTTGCATGTCTTTAAGCATTTTGGTTTAGTGTACTTTTATGGTCACGAGAGCTCTCTGAGTGGAGCTGCGTTGTTGTGCAACACATCGGGTATTTGGATGATAGACAGACAAAGCTGTGAGACGACAAATAATCATATCAGCTGATGAGGTAACCACATTTTCTTGGTTTACAGTCTGTTGTTGGAGTTATGCTCAATCCCAATTGTACCCTTTAGCCCTGCCCTTTCATCTTACACCTTTGTCTACCTATTTCCCTTGGCCCTCAATACATAGGGCCAAGGGGAAGGGTGAAAACATGCCCCTAAGGAACAAGACATTCATATTATATCATCAACTAGAGATGCAAGCTGGCTGTGTCATAGGCATATGCGACAGTTGTTTATCCACTTCCAAGACGCCATCATCCATGATGTTAGCCTTTGCTTGGACTCTTTTGATTTTCTTTCATTTGTCTGCAATGATACTATGAAAATCAATAATTATGCTTAATTACTGACATTTATGTGCTTCCTTCAGTCTCCACTCTGCCATCTTGTTAGCATGTAAAATTTATCATACCCCTTCCTTTTAAGTGAGGTCCCAGTTTGTCTTCATTTAAGGGTTGTGTAGCCCTTCCCCTTAACCTTCCCCTCACCCTCTCTGCGGCCACATTAAATTATACCATTCAGATGAATCAGTTAACACTTATGAGTGACATCAAGACAATCCCTACCAAGTTTTCCTGGTAAACTTCTGAGGAGAGCATATTTCGCCAAGTATCACTGAGTAACCATAGACTACATCTGCAGGTCTGTGAGGGATTTCCGCATCTCTCCCAGTTTCCCAGCAGTGATCCCCGGTTGGGAGAAAAGCAAAAACATGATTTCTCATAAGAAAAGCCTCAAATCACTTTCTTTGCGACTCCATTTCTGATATAAAAAAAAATGCAGATACTGAGACCACTTCAAAAGCTGCCATTGTTTTCAAACATGCAGTCACTTCCTGTTGTTGTCATGTTCGCAGCTCCCGCCTCTCTTCCCTGATTGGGCCTTTAAGCATTTAGCTGAGTGCTGCTTTCAGAAATGGTCCTCTACTTTCCTGAAACAGAAGCTAATTAAAGTTACGGTTGGCTTTTTATCATCTTGTGCCACTCTAAGTATTACCCCCTCAACTCTGGCATGAACAAAGCATTTTTACCATGAGAATTTGTTTACAGAGGTGAACCCAAAAAATGTTTGAGTGTGAAAAATCCCAGTGAACCAGCTGGCCCTGAAGTATACAGATCACCCCCTCAACACAAACAACCATGTCATGTTTAAAGTCACTTCAATCACATTTCCTCTGCACTCTGATGCTCAGTTTGAACTCTAGCCTAATTGCACTGAGTTGCTGTAATCAGCTGTTTGCGCTAACAAGCGGCTAAGATTAATTGACTTTTTTATGCATGAGCCAGGCTACGGATATACAGTGCTGAATCAGGCACTGGGGTTTATTTGTCAAATAAGATGCTGCTTTATTTTCCTAGATTAATGTCATGTTTAGATTAGAATGACTGAACAGCTTTTACGCTTCTATTCTAAAGTTAAAAAAAATACACACTGTGGCTTTAATATTGTGCACAAAACACATTTTAATTCATTTCACTGCCTCGAGATATTTTTTGTATTTTTTCTACAGGGGAGAAATAAAAAAAGGGGTTATAAATGTTACAGAATGAGACGTGTAACCACATTTTAAAATGTCTTCACTCCAGAGGTCAACAATTCAAACAGACTTTTCAGCACTCACAGCCATGGATATAAACATTTGTACACTCACAGCATATGTCTATATTTATTACTGAATATCTCTTCACCCTTAGTGCTGAAAGCAGCAGAAAGACAGCAGGCCATTTGTAATGTTTAACAGCTGAAATGCTCCTGCACTCACGATGCATTAGCAGTATTATGGCCTACTATGAAGTGACTGCTGTTAGTCTATGAAACACATCTGTGACCTTCCACTGCTCCACACTCACCCCTGATGAAACAGGCTGTTTAAGGCGTCGTAAACGTAAACACTGCATTTGTGAACCACTTATCCAATTGGCTGCTCCCAGTCTTCTTTAATGGATGGTAGAGATGGTGTGCATGGGAGGGGTTATCATCTACATTTGTACGGGGCGGGGGGGAGACTTTTGTCTTAATAGATGCTGTGGTGACCTGATTTCCAAATAAAATAAACCAAAACGAATAGTTTGGTTCTTTAAAAATAATTGTTTATATTTTTACTATTCTCCAGACTAAATGCAGTTCTTAACCTTGAAAGAGAGTTCAGTCCCGATCACCCTCTCTGCGGCCACAAAGATATTTATGCCACTTGTTTCTATGGCTGTTAAGTTGTCCATCACAGAGTTTGACACTTATGCTCTTGAGCTCCTGGAGTTATATGTCATTTTAAACTCTATGGGAGCCTGATGGTGCTGATGGGTAAGTGATTGTCTGCACAGTCATGTTCATTTTCTCATATCCCATTAGTTTTGATTATTGTTCAGATTTTTTTTTCTACTTTTATTTATTATGAGTAATAAAAAAAGAAGGAAATCGCTGGGGAAAAATGTACTGCAACATTTTCTTTTGCATATCACGTATAATGTATTGCATTTATTATGGTTAAGCCATTAAACTCAGTAAATAAAACTCAGATAAGTTTTTTTTCCCCCATGAGTGTCGTGATGTTTATTTACAGGATGTACCAGAGGCTAATTACGCACAGATGTCTGTGGTTCGAATAAAATTTAGCTGAGCTTTAGCTTGTTCATAGTTGCAGAAGCTGCCAAATTAGTCAGTTTCATTAGTGTTGTATAATCAACACCCACGTTTGTGCGCTAGGTTTTAAAATAATGTGCACACCTTCACAGCCTTCGGACTTCTTGTGATAGCTCACATTCACGAGTATCCCTTAACTTGCCAGTCTGTTTTATTCTGTATCTTCAATAAAAGAAACTCACAAAGGCAGTATTTGGTTCAAGATCCCTTGTGTGTCAATTCATTTTCATGGAAACATAGACCATTTGCTATAACAAGCATTGCTTTAATAGCTGTGGTGATTAGACAAACAAAAACAGACACACTTATGACCACTGAATTTTCCCTCCTCACATTTACTTAATGTGGAAATAGTCTCAGGAACTAATAAAAGCTGTGGGGGCCTGATGTGATCCTGGGGCTGCAAATTAATGATCACCAATGTAATGGATAGAGGTTTAACTGTTGGTTTTATGGGCTGCCTTTTGCAATATTTGGACATGAAATTTGGTGACAGTGTTCCCTCATGCTAGTTTGGGGTTTGAAAATATATCTATACAGAAATATGTTACTTCCAGACTCATGGAACAGTTACCTTTCTGTTTGCATTAAAAAAAGTGTTAAGTAAAATACATTATTACTGATTTTACCAACTCTACTCCTTGTGTCACTAGTTGTGACTCCTCATCAGGATTCTAGGGTCCTGCATAATCTGATTGGAGGTTAATTTGACAAAGAGGAACTTAAATGTATTGATTCTACACTAGTGGGCTATGTGTTGCACTTTTTGATTAATATGAGTTACTCTGCTGTGGTTCCCAACCTTCTTCTGACAGGCCCCCTTCAGAAGACATATACTGTAGCCCCTATTCACTGTAATGCATAGATATAAATTTTCCAACAATACATAAACTGTCATCCCGCCACTTTGCAAACAAATCCGACACGTAGAATTGATCAGGACATTTTCTCATAGAGAACAAAGCAGAACAGTTTAAAGGTACTTAAAGGTTTTAAGATCTAACATCAGCTTGAATGATAAAAGACCTGACGCACTGTGTCCATGCCTTGGGGTCAACATGGCTCTGAAGCTCAGAAGATTGTATTTGTCTACATACTGATTTAGTTAAAATATTCAATCCCTGACTTTCAGCAACATTTAAAATGAAATCAATACAGATAAAATAACCATTATGCTGTCCTCGATGAGTTGAATAATAACTTCCTTATAATTCAATAGATATAATTTGAAGCTAAAGGTCCAAGTGCCACAATAAATGTACATTATTCAAATCAGATGTGCTGCTAAGTACAGCCATGACGGGAAAAGTCAATACTCCCCATTTAAGTTATATCCTACTAAAGTAAATTTTCAGTCAGCCTCCTGTTGTATGACTTACATTAGTTATGGAGGGTTAAAAATCATTGTGTAAAATGTTAAGAGATGAAACTGTGGTGCAACATTTCCTGAAAATTGTACTGCAGTAATGAAATACTGTTAATTGAGGCAGCCCAGAATGTTCACTCCATATGGCTAAATGTTTGGCAGAAACTGATGAACAGAAGAATTATTTATGATGTTACAAAAAATTCAGTGGTTTCTCCATGTCTTAAACAAACCTGAAGGTATCTAAATCTGTGTTCTTTCTTTGTTAGGGCATGCTGAATATGCAGATCAGAACAGCAGTTGAATATAATTAACGTGGATGCATATTTTCATTCCCAGAATTTGTGCCATTAAACATAACGAGTTAGACCAAGTAAGAGGACTCATTGATATTTTTCTCAGGCAAGCAAAAATCCCTCTCGACCCCCCGTTGACCTGCTCTTTAATACACGCTGTAAACACACACGCCTGCACTTCTGCTAACGCACGCACACACAGAAACCCTTTATTGCTCTTAACTGTGCCTGTGTGTGAAGTGTGTCTGTCAGCGGGGCTCTCACACGTCATCATTCGTCTTGCATCTTGACAACCATTCAATCAAACGGTGGCCTCCGGGATCAAGCAAGAACCCCTGCTCTGCGGGGACGGCCGTAACCATGGTAACTGAGGAAGTGTGCAACCCACCAACATGCAAAAGAATGCAGGGTTGTCTTATTTTTCCCCTCCAACAAGAAAAAAAACATCAACTTTGTGTTCGTTTAGCCGCCTCGCTCCCTCTTCGTGTTCTCTGCCAGGCTACTCCCATGTGGGGAGGAGTGCATGCACCGCTCGCTTACTATTCAAGGGGGTTTGTGGGTAGTCGTGATAAGCCACAGGTGTGTGTGTGGGTACGTGCTTTTTCTCATCAGTTGTCAGCCTGGAAAATCTCTGCACTAGTTGCTTTTTTTCACCCAAGAGGAGCAACATGTCTACACAGGGCAGACCAGCGTGGTCATGACAGCTGACTCATACATTGTTGTTGCCAAATATACAATTAAGGCTGCCAAAATATCATCAGAAATCATGTTTTACAATGACAATCACTGTTGTTGAGTGACAGAAGAGAAAGGGGAAATGCTTTAAAAAGTCAGATAATACATATATTTTGACCAACAGAGACAGCATTGTCAGAAAAGAAAAATTAAAATGCAACTTAATACATTCAAAGCCAGAGAAATCCTTTTATAAATGGTTGTTGTCAAGGTTTTAAAAATATATAACCTGTTCATCATTGCTGTGAAAAACTGGATGTTTGATCACACAATGCTGTTTTGTTTCAGTATCCATTATTGTTTTTGATGGACCACAGCTGCTCTCGACCATGGCCTGCATGTTTAAATTCACTTCATTTAAGGCAGACTTTTAACCAAAATGACAAATACTGTGGGCAGTGCTGACAGCACATCCCTCATGCTATCAATTGCGTAGTTAAAGTTGTTATGAGAGCGTCAGGAGTTTCTGCCTTTTAAAATATTATGTTATATAAAGGTATGTCTAACAGACATTCAGGAACAAAAACAACAAAGAAACATCCCGCAGAAAAAGCAGAGACAGCGGCAGAGAAGGAGGTCTGGCATTTAGAAATATCACAAATAACATGAATTTCACTTATTCATACATCCTGGACGAATGTGATTTGAAATATCTGAGTTATATGTAAAGTAAGTTTAACAAAGAGGTAGAGAAATCAAATCTAAGGTATTTAATAGTGTATGTATGTGTAACAAATCATTTCAGTTGATTGGTCCTGTATCAAATGAATACAAGCATATGTGCGTGCATACAGAATTATGCTTCAATTCAGTTGCCTGAGAATAAAACACACACTAAGGCCCCACCTACACGAAGACAAACCGAGGTCTAAACACACAAGTGTTTTGCCAAATCTGCGTATTATCCATACGAAGACGGCGTTTTAGGGGTCTGTAAATGATCATTTTTGAAACCAGGTTCCAGAGTGGATGACTTTGAAATGCCGTATACGCAGCTCCGTGATAACTGGCTCTCCGGAACTTTTCAGATACGCTTACGTCATAGTTTCATATCCTCATTGACACGCATGCGCCACATGGAGCAACGACAACAACAATGGCGGCATACGGTGTAGCCATGGATGTGCTGATGAAGCTAGTGACCCTACTGTCCCTGTTGCAGCAAAATCTCCTTCTTCTCAATCACCACCGAGTTGAACAAACAATTATCAAGGACACATTACGGCACTTTATGATCACTTTATCACAATCTCTGTTTACAACTTTTACCGTAAGTGCCCATGCCCACTGTTTTTTCTTCTGTTTCCGCTTATTTCCGTCATATCGTTACAGCGCCCCTAGAGGTCTGGCATGTGTTTTAAAGTGTTTTCATGCATATCGGGTGCATTTATGTAGACGCACACATTTTCTGAGATGCCTTTGTCTTTATGACGATCGTTTTTGAAACTGTTAAGCGTTTTGTCTTCATGTGGATGGGGCCTAAAACCTGGTAAACAACAAACAGAAACCCTCTCCTTGCTATCCCACAAATCAACAAATAGTCACTTAAAGCAGGGTTTCTGTCAGGTAGACTCATTCTGTGGACTCCTGGAATGATTACATATTTCCTTTAGTGTTTGGACTTAGCTTACTCCTTGCAGGTAAGCTAATGTTGCTACCAGCTATTAACCCGAACATGAATGATGAAGAGTTGCAGAAGCTTCATCTGACCAGGTGAAAAACAATGGTGCATCTGAAGACATGGATGGATTTTTGTCTCCAGAGCCAGCTACACTCATGTTTTCTATGATTCAAAATTTAAACATGAGCGAGTTTAATTTACAAATTCAGGCTTAACACTGCAGAGCAAACAATATGCTTTTAGTGGAGGAAGGATAATAAGCACAGCACAGCGTGCAGCACTATTCTCATCAGTCACCAAACTGTCAACTCTCCAGGTTTTTAAAAATAGAAGTTTAAAACCATAGCCCTAATAGAATTTTAATTAACCGACTGGCATTACTGCTTAATTTGCCCGAAGGCATCAGATGCAAGTATGGATGTTGCGAGGACATTAGCTGTAGGAAAGTTGGTGTGAGGCCAGACAGAGAGATATTCAAGCCAAAGAAATGTTATGGTGACTGAAATTAAAATGCTTTGTTCAATTAATTCTTTAAGGCAGTGGTTCTTATGAAGCGCGACAGGGCACAGGAGTGGGGTTTAAATGCAAGTCAAAGTGCACCTTGGGAATTTAGTCATAACTACAAGCTACTATCACAACTAAACAACAAGTGACTGAGTTTCTCAGCTGTGCAGGTTTCCATATATGTATATATTCAAATTATTTACTTTAAATTCATTTAACTATATATAGTTGTCAGTATGAAATTTGAGAAGTTTGGAATAAATTCTTAGATGATATTCATTATGATTATTTCATAGGCAGAGTAATATAACTGTGTGTCAAACTCAATTAGGCGTAAAGCAATATAAGTTAATGTGAACAAACTGCTAAAACAATGTGACACATGTTTGTGGGAGCTATTTGCATAAATAAAAGTATGGTTTGCCTTGGGACGTCAGCTTGATTTTAGGTGTGCCTGGGGTAAAACAAGCTTCAAAACCACTGCTTTGGGGCTTGAATCTGGGAATGTGAGATAGCAGGTGGGATCAGCAAAACTAATATCTTTTTATCTCAAACCTGGTTTTTCACTTTGGTCAAAGTCCAAATTTCACCCACTGCATAATTCAAAGCATGAATATGTGCGAAAGATTAAATGAAAATCAATCTAAATCAAATTGGCCAAATGCATCCAAATGACTCACTGCTGTTTCACAGAGACGTCTGTCTGATAAAAGTTGAAAATTGTTTTTTAAAAATTAAAATGTGGTTAATTCTCTGTCCTGTTTAATATCCCGTTATGCTAATTTCATAATTATTCTTTCAAAGTTGCACTTGAGTTCTCTTTCTGTGATGGATTGCATGTCTTCTCGGTGCTGTAGCCGGAATCTCTGAAGGCCTGCAGCAGAAATCATCCAGCATGTCTTATATGGAGCCTACTTGCTATGTTCACTTGACATCCTCTTTTCTCTGTGAGTAATTAAAGGGAGCGTTTGGGCACCAGCAGTGACAGCAGGTCCACTGAGATAGCCAGTGGTCTAATTAGAACCACATATCTCCTTTTTCTCATCTTTAAAAAAACCCAGTCACCTGTGCCTTTTTACACAAGCAGGGAATTAAAACGGATGTTTAATGAAACCTTTAGCTGAAGGAGTTTGAAGGGTGCTGAACAGCAAACAACCATCGCTCCAGAGAATTCGGCTGTTTTTCTTTCCACTTCAGAGAAATTTCTGAAATTATGATTAATCACCCTGGAAGACAGGACTTGTAGAAAGCAAGCTGCTCCTCTCTCTGAACTCACAGACAGTGAAAAAGAAATGTGGAACAACATATGGCCAGCGTTGAGATGGATGCTGGTTCATCACTTTGTGCTGTTTCATGTGCATGCAGGGCGGGGGTGCAGCTGATAAAATATTAACCAGGGAGAATATTTATGCATGTGTTTTCATTTATACCCGACAGGCTTCTGTTGTCAAAGAAGTACTATGGACTGATTCATTACGCTGGAGGTTCGTGTTTACCCAGCTCAGCTCTGTATTATTTCTCATTCACAGCCCCTACGGGTGCCTGTGCTCGTTCACGGTGAACGCCGTTACAGTCAACTGCCAATCTGTGGACACACTGGTGCGGGGCTTGCCTTGCTGACAAATGGCCCGGAGGAGAGGTCCAAGGAGAGTCCTGTCAGAGACCGTCAGCAGCTTGCTGCTGCAGCAAACTGAGGAGATTTAGGAGGGGGAGGAGAGAGATACTAAGACAGAAAGATAAAGGAAGAGGGAGAAGATGCTCTGATCCCTGTTTTTAAAAGTTGTTTGATGAAAGCACGGTTTTCTGATCAATTGGCCTCCAACACAAATTTATCTCTCAAGACTATCTACAACATGAACTTGCTACCTGAGCTTACCTGCAAAAACTTCCCTGGCTGAAGGGGTTTCATGAAAGGACTTGACAACCTGCCATGTAGCTATGTGTGGGTCTTGTTCTTTAGACCTGTGGCAGCTGTCTTCCCTGACTAGCTTACACTCAGTCAATGGCTGTTGAGGTTAAAAAAGATTGAAATAAACTGAATATTAACTGATGTGTCAAAAAATCGAACATGTAGTTTAAGCCTCTCATTGTCTCCATTGTCATCTATCTTGGCATTCTTGTCCCCTGATATCCGTTGTCTCTACTCTGCTCCACACTTGGCTGAACATGGGTGCGACTGATCAAAGAAAACGACTGAAATATCATACCTTTAATAAATGGCACCAGCACTGACACCTGCTCTCCCAAACAGCCACAGTAATCATGACAAGACATGAATCGAACAATAATTTCCTGAAGAAATCAGATGGCTTCACATCTCACCAGTAAGAATACATTCACATAGTATTTTATCAGGTACACTGATTCAAGTGTTTGTTAGAGCAAATAGCTAATCAGCTTGTTATGTCAGCAAACTCAGAGCATTTAGGCAGGCAAAGGCGGTCAAGCTGACCTGCTGGATTTCTGGGCATAAATACTTAACACGTTTAATATGAACGATTCCAAGTCAGGGTGTCCTGATCCTCTAATATAAGTCCTCACACATCTCACACCACAGGATACTCAGGTAAGATAATCATAATATAAGACCTACAGATAATCAGTTCTTGAATTTAAAGGAACACTCCTACATTTTTGTTGTTTTCATGTCTTGCCTCACTCGAAAGTCCATGACAAACAGGTACCATTCTTTCAAGTGTGCGTCCAGTAACAAGGAAGAGACGGGCAGAGCTCACTGACAGTGATCAGATAAACTCTTAACGGCCCTGTGTGCTTCTTGTGACCTGTTCTTTACCCTTTTGTGATATGTTAAATGTAATTATCATTGTCATATTATCTTGTGCTCCTAAATAGAGGCTTTGTTTTGTTGCCATACTTCTGTGGTGGTTTTTGCAAGAGATCTTCCATTCCCGATTGAGTCAAGTCTTTTAAAGATCTCTTTTAAGTAAACAATGAGAAGTGATTTGTAGTTGAGTGAATCGATTGTTTACGAGCCATACTTAAAAGCTAATTTCCTGCAAATTTAAGAAACAAATGGCTCACTTACACCTGTGAACCGGTTCTCATCATTGACTTCAAAGACCTGTTCAAGAGACTTGACTTGTTCAAGAAAGTAAGACTGAAGAGTTTATTTGATGACTGTAGGCAGAGGCATGCTAGTGTCTTACCCCAGTGAGTGTTTGACCGAAGCTAACAAGCAGTGGGCGAGCTTCATCTGTCTTTTCCTTGTTAATGGACGCACAGTCCAAAGGATGGTGTCTACCTGCTTGTCATGGACTAAGGAGTGAGGCAAGACATAAAAACTAAAAAAATGTTGGAGTGTTCCTTTAATCAGAAGCAGGGATCTGAGCCTAATGCCTTGCTGGATTGTGTGAACTCCTCTTTAGCTGGATGTATACAGCACTTGGAGAATTTGATTTAATATGTAGATATTTATTTATCTGTTTATAGTTTAGCTATTTAACTTTAATTTTTAAGAAATGTAATAAGAAAAATCTTTTAAACATTAGTGTATTTGTTTTCCTTGCTACATTCAATCAATTACTTTAATGCAATACTGACTCCACTGTCTATCTATTAAAATGATTTACAAGTACGAAAGAAATAATGATTCAGAAAATGCTGTGGCATGCAAAATACAGCACTACACTGAGAGCAGAAGACACAGGATGCTTAGTGATGCTCTTAAGTCCCATCGCTCACACTCACACTCACATCAGTGTAAGCTATTCCTATAGTAAATTGATCTGCTCGGGGGTTAACCAGTGCGCCATTGAAAAGCCATCCACAGCAGCTTGATTTACAGTTTTATTGGCTTATTATTCAGGTCCAAACTGCTGAGTGTGGTTATGATGCAGGCAGAGAGAGAGGCAGAGAGCAAGAGGTTAAAATGAAGACCTGACGTTTGGCACATGGGGAATCAAGCTTCTAATAATCCAATAATGTGAGATGTATTCCTCCAGAGTTTATATCAGTCTGCGGGGGTTTACAAGAAGTGAGAGGGTAATAGGCTGCAGATACAAGTGAAACACTGTGGGGAGCTGCACAGATTTCATGGGCAATTTGTTTTCCTTCCTCTAATGATAAAGGCATACAGCTGTTGATAAAATGTGATATCAAATGAAAGCATCTTTTATGCACAATCTCTAAGTGCCTTAAAACCAGCCAAACTTAACTTGTAGCCTCATATGATAAAATATTTCATAAGAGGAACTGATGAACTTCAATTTTGATTAGTTGACAGGGCCATTCATAAGGGGGGTAAGGTTAGGTTTTCTGGGGCCCAGAATCACTTATTAAATCTACTTTGTATTTTGACATTTAATTTTTACTTGATGAAAGACTTTGAATTGCTCTGTAATGTATGATGTTATATGAATGGCCTTGCCTCAAAAACCATCCATCTTCATGGCTTGAAGGTAAGATATGTAAAAAAATCAAGAGACTTTTTTATCAGATATATATTTATCCTGTTATATTCATGTGCATATTGGGAATCGAAACAGAGTGCAACACCCTCAAAGAATCAAATTCTCTGATGTTGCTTGATAATTCCCTTATCAGTCCTTCCACTTTGTTCTGAATGCCTTAGAAATCAGGGACATTTGTGGCAAATTTGCAGAATTTATACAAAAAGAAGTCTAGGATGTAATCATAGGTCAAATTATGACTTTTTTGTTGACAAAAGTCACTTACTGCACAGCATCTGTTGGATGGAAGCACCAGCAGCTTTGTATTCATCTATGTAGCATGGCGTTACATTTATGGAGAACCGTATGTGACACATTTGCCACTGAAAACCGAGGAAGGTCGACTTTTATCCAACCAGGAAATCTGCAGAAATTGATAAGGTTATTGTTTAGAGCTGGATCAATAAGCAGAATTGAATGGCATTGGTATCAACAAAATGGTAAATGGACTTAAGCTTACATAGCATCTTTCTAGTCTTTGACTAGTCAAAGCTGCTTTACACCATAGGTCTCACTTACCCATTCGCACTCACAATCACTCACTGATGGTTCTGAGTTTCTATGTTAGTTATCCATCAGTATCTCTAACACATTCATGCCCTTTCATGCCCATTTAAACACCACTGACGCAGCAGTGAGAGCAACTTGGGGTTAAAGGAAAAGTTCGGTTTCTACAGCTTTCACATTGTTTATAGAATGAAGTAGAACAATATACTCACCCAGAAGGTTTTCCTGATCCAAACAGTGCTATGGGAGATATTTAGATTCAAAATCAAGCGGCAGACATCCGTATAATGGTAGCACACCGGGCATGTATAGAGCCGCTCCTAAAACTGCATTAATAGTCCAAAAACTCATTAGTTCAATGTCAATATTTCATCATGGTCCACTCGGGCTACTCCTCCAAGGCAGTCGCTCCACCCATGTTTTCGTGACTGTGCTGACCTCTGAACTGAAAACTTTCTTTACGGCTGTCGCGCATGCGCAGTACGGCTCATTGTTTCAGGGGCGACCGCCAGCTACTCAACAACTTTCTTCTTCCAGTTTTGTGCAAAATGGATGAACATCTGTCGGATGAAGATGTTGTGGACAAGAACTTTGAATATGATGGGTGTCCTTACAGTTTTGAGCCAGAGTTAACAGATGAGGAGCTCATCAAAAGGAGGACTCGGAGGCAAAGAGCGGAACAGCTGGCCAGAGAGCAGTCTTCAGTTCAGAGGTCAGCACAGTCACAAAAACATGGGTGGAGTGACACAGACTGGAATGGAGGAGTAGTGTGAGCGGACCATGATGAAATATTGGTGAACTAATGAGTTTTTGGACGATTAATGCAGTTTTAGGAGCGGCGCTATACATGCCCTGTGTGCTACCATTATACGGATGTCCACCGCTTGATTTTGGATCTAAATATCTCCCGAAGCACTGTTTGGATCAGGAAAGCCTTCTGGGTGAGTATATTGTTCTACTCCATTCTATAAACAATGTGAAAGCTGTAGAACCAAACTTATCCTTCAAGTGTCTTGCCCGAGGACACATCGCCATGTGTTGCCCAGAACTGGGTTTGAACCTGCAACCTCCTGATCACTGACCAAGCGCACTATCCTGCTGCGCCACCGACACCCCAAAACCTTATCAGTTCCTTCCCTACTGATCATTCACGATTCCTCAACAATTTCAGAACCTCTTGAGCCTAAGAAATCTGATTTTTTGAGGTTGAGATAGTGCTTGTCTTGTAATGGCGGCCGTGGCTGAGCTGTTGTGACAAAACACTTGTTTATGATGAGATGTTAATTTAAATGCTGCCTCATCGGGATACTGAAGAGCTACTTCACGGTTAAAATTACAAGATGCTTTGTTAGAGTCTCACATGATGAACCAGTGTGACCAATTTAAACAGCTTATCTTCTTCATTATGTGAAATTCATCAGTGAACCAAAAAAAAGATGATGAAATATTTGTAATATTACATACTGACAGCAGTTTTTATTGGATATAGTCCTAATAACTTCAAAACAAGTATGCAGTGGAGGTCGGAAAAGCTAAGCAGTGCCTTTCTGCATGCATCCTTTGTGACTGTTTTGACTTGGCGTGCCCTGACAGCAGAATTTACAAAGCACTTTGCATGTTTTAATAAAAAAATGTACATCTTTAGATGTTTCTAGCATGACTAAATTACTCATATTTTTGATATTAGACTAGCAGAGTAAAAATAACATCCAAAAACAAAACAGTCCTTAAATTTGGCTTAGCCTTTAAGCAAGATGCAGATCCCTGTGATGACAGAGCTGTTAAGTCAAGCAGAAGCGACTCCCTACTCTTCAAATCAGGCCAGTCTCAGTGAAAATGATTTCAACTGCATTTGCCTTAATGTAGACAGGACAGCGGGTTGTCCTCAAGCAAGGACTTAATGTTTCAAGCCATGTGCTGAGTGCTGTCCCTGCTCCACCCTGATACTGCGCATTATGAATCATCTCAACGTAAACATCCTGCAAGAGTGCTCTAAATTTCCGATTTTGGTTCAACAGCCTGGAGTGGTTCTTTGTGCAGAATACCACTGAAGCTTTACTCTGATGGGAAACAACACATACACCCGCTGCAATATCAAAGTCACGGTTTTGTATTAGGAACAAGGGAGCAGAAGTAATACGTCTCCAAGCCCCCCTTCTTTCCTTCATGTAAGTACACAGAAACACGCACATACATGAGGGTCCCTCTTGGCTCGTGTTACAGCTCCGTGATAGAAAGATGTCTCTTTCCGGGGCTGCAGTATTGCACTGTCAGAGGTGTGTGACAGATATTAATGTCATGGAGCAAATATGATGGATGGAATTCCTTTATGATGCTGCTTTCTATCTCCGGCTCTGTCTCCCAAAGCCTGGCATGCAGCAGACAGGCCTTTAATGAGCTCGGGAAACATCCATATCCGCTGACAGCCCTTCCTTAGCGGCCTCTTTTGCCTAAAAACGCTTTGACGGGCCGCCGCAGACTCCAAGGGAGACTGCCTTCGATGGAAAAGACCCAGACGTCTGCTTGTACTCGACAACAGGAAACATCGAGCAAATGCTTTCCTTGAATTATGAATGAGAGAGGGATGGTGGCAGTTTAACACATGCTAAGATGAATTATGAGGGGGAGAGTGCAGAGAAAGTTGGTGTTGTGGGTCCACGACAGGAAATTGACATATAACATTTATTGTCTGTCAGTTTTCATAAGTGTTAGGCATTAACAAAATCGCATCATTCTTCAGACACAGATGAGCAGCATTAATCAACAAAATCCAAACAAATACTCTTATTGGACCAATGGCAATCCTAAGAGCCCATTATTCAGAGTCTCAAGATTACTTTTCCACTTACATGCTGTTTTCTTTTGGCACTACTTCACCGCAGGGCACGGCCAATGAGTCCTCCCGCCAGCGGCACCAACCAGCAAAAGCTTGCAGAATTCACAAGAGGAAACCACTACAACCAATTGGATAAGAGAGCAATTTTTGCAACAAATATGACCACCATTTACTTTGGACACTTGGGAATACTTGTGTGAACTTGAGTACACACAGGAAGTTTTTCAGTGGATGGAGAGTCAACAGGTCTGATTAAGAAAATGGAGGAAAAACACTTTTCTCTCTTTTGAACAACTTAGCCAAAACTTCAACCTTCCCAGAACTCATTTTTTCTGATACCTACAGATCAGACACTTTGTACAGAAAAAATTCTGTTCATTTCCGAATCTGCCCACATTGTCTCCGATTGACAAACTCTTTGATTTAAACCCCACTGCCAAGGGACTAATATCTTTACTTTACACGATGATTAACTCTTTAAATCCTCAGATGCTTGACCACCTTAGGCAAACTTGGGAGCAGGACTTAAACCAGCATTTCTCAGAGATTGAATGGGATGGGATGATTAACCGAGTCCATTCCTCCTCGCCCTGTGCTAGACATGGCCTTATACAGTTTAAAGTCCTACATCGACTCCATATCACTAACTCCCGGTTGGCCAGGATTTTCCCTAATATTGACCCTGCATGTAACAGATGCAATTACTCTCCATGCACTCTTGTTCACATGTTTTGGCTTTGCCCAGCTCTGGAAATATTTTGGAAGGGAATTTTTAAGTCATTCAGCGAGATTTTATTTATTTATTATTATTATTTTATTTTACTATGATTTTATTGCATTCACTACTTTACTTGCACGACGACTAATTCTCCTTAATTGGAAGCACCCGTCCCCACCCTCCCATAGCAGATGGATAAAGGACATACTGTTGCATATGAAATTAGAAAAGATAAAATTTACGCTGAGAGGCTCTTTGAAGAAATTTCATAAGATATGGACTCCCTTCTTAGCCTATTATGACAGACTAAATGTTCCAAACTGGAATGAACATTGACATGAATTGAGCTTAGCACTCATTACCTTTCCATACAGCACTGGGCCTTCTTTCTTTCTTTCTCTCTTCTGTCTTCCTGTTCCTCTTCCTTTTTTTTTAAATTTATTATTATTATTATTATTATTTTATATATATATATATATATATATATATATATATATATATATATATATATATATATATATATATATATATATATATATATATATATATATATTATATTTTTTTTTATTTTTTTTTATTTATTTATTAATATTATTATTATTAATATTATTATTATTAATATTATTAAATATATATTTTTTATATTTTTTTTTATTTTATTTTTTTATTTTATCTTCCCTTACCCACTCTGGGTGTGTCATCTGTTCTATTTATGTGTTTTTTTTAACTCGTCTGACTTGGCTATTTGTAACTCTGTTGATTTATGAGGTTAGTTCCTTTGATGCCTTATAGCCGAGGACTGATTCTTTGCCAGCACTTTTGAGATTTCTGCACATCTACTTCCAACGTGGTTGGTCACACCCTTTCAATTTGTAGTGACTGGAACTTTTTATTGGACTCTGTTCTCATATTAGGTCACCAGCACAGCACGGTCTCTATTATACTTTTATATACTTATACTTTTATACTTTTATACTTTCATCCTTGTACACCTTACTGAAATTATATTGGTACATACTGTCTATGCATTTACTTCCCTATTTACATGCATGTGTGTGTGTGTGTATATGTGTATGTATGTGTATGTGTATGTGTATGTATATGTATGTATGTATGTGTGTATATGTGTGTATGTATACGTGTATATGTGTATGAGTATGTATATATATGTGTATATGTATATATATGTATATGTATATATATGTGTGTATGTATATGTATGTGTATGTATGTGTATGTATGTGTGTATATATATGTATATATAAATATATATATTATTTTTTATTTTTTTATTTTATATGTGTATATATATATATATATATATATATATATATATATATATATATATATATATATATATATATATATATATATATATATCTATATATATTTTTTTTTTTTATGTACAGCTATGCAACTGTGGGTTGGGTGGGAAAGGGGGTGATGGCTGCAACTGGCCGATTCAGTGATGATGATTTTGATATGTTTCTTGTATGCCTTGTAAACTGCCAAAATGTTTAATAAAAAGATTTATAAAAAAAAAAAAAGAAAAGAAAATGGAGGAAAGTGCAATGGAATCTGGAGAATTGTTGATGCACTTGTGGAAAGTGTGAGCTCATGTTGCCAAAATTGATGATATAAGTGTAATGATGAACAATCACTTTGGGATGTTTGAAAATCAGAGTGTATCAGCAGCTCCTATACGTGTCTCTGCAGTCTGCAGCTCTAATCATGCATCATACTGTCATCAACATGTATACTTATCTGAATTATATTAACAGTTTTAAAAACACAAAGGAAAAACAAGAGAAGCTAAAACAAAGCTTATCGTCGAGGTTAGTATGTGAGATGTATGGATTGGTAATTGTATGTCAGAAATTTTCAATGATGAGTTGACTTCATGAGTATGGACTGTACACTTGTTGTAGTGGAGGAAAACTGAGCTAGAATAATGGACTTTATCAACATTTCTGTATACTTTGGTCAGTCGTAAGTAAAATCTTCAAACTTTGGTAAATTTGTCAATCTTTAATTGGGATGTAATGGTATCTGTGTACTTGACTGACTTGGCTGAGCTACGTCCCGAAGTACGACCGAATGCGAGCTGTTGTGACTGCATTATTTTTGTTGCTTGTTTCTGACCAAAATTTTTATGTGCACAGAGCAGGTGGCACCATCTGCAGAAATGTATACCCAAGCTATCGTACTTACTATATCTTCACAGGCACAGAGCTGATCTCTGCCACTGTGGCAAATGTTCAGGCTAATGTCATGTACCTCATACAACTCCACTTCAAAAATCCTGAACTATCCCTTTGATTTTGCAGGGTCACAAAAGTTTGCTTTGTCTTTTTACTTAATATTTGCATTTATTCTTGGAAGTATCGCAAAGAAAACATGAAAAAAAAGCAAGGAAATTATGACCATCCCTTGTTTCTGATTGGTCAGTGATGGTAAAATGACACACCTAGGCTATGTGGTTGAGGAACCTTACTGTAAATATTTCAATGAGATCCACACTGGACTAGGTGCCCTGCATGCGTTTACAGTCTCAGCTGAGCTTTGACCTGGAAGTGCAACAGTTTAAATGCTTTGCATGTGCATCACATGTCTACCAAAATTGAAGCAAGAGTTTGTACAAAATGTACAGAGCTGTAAAGTGGTTCATGTTTACAGTTTGACAAACAATAAATTAGCTATGTGCTTGTTAGTAAGGTCAACTCGAACCACAATAGATTCAAAAGGATATGCTACATGACAAGGTCATTTGTCTTACATCTCTGTCTATTACATTCATTTTTTGTTTATCATTGGGATGGGTAATAAAGTTTCTCAATGCTGCAGGGACTAGGCTTTATATAAATAATAACTAGAAACTGATGCAGACACTTCTGATAAACATATCTATGCATCTATGTACTAGGGGTGTAACAATACATGTATCTGTACTGAACCGTTTGATACAGTGGCCGCGGTTTGGTACACCCTATGAACCGAACAATACACAATTTTGTGTTTATTTACTTGATCAACTTCTGATGAGGTGAAAGTTCAGTGAATCTGCGTTCGACTACTCCGCAGCACCTCCCCTTTCATTTGGCCAAGCTGCTGAGACAGAAGAAGCTACATACGCTAGGGCGCTGCAACGTGGCAAGTGCTTTACCTTCAGCTGAAATTGAAGACCCTCCACGATCATTCAGATCCGGCGTTTGGGACTACTTTGGCTTCCGTGTGAAGTATGACCCTGATGGTAAGCGTGTCGTGGACAAAAACACAACAGTATGTCGGAAGTGCAACACAATGCTAAACTACGTCGGGGTATATCCAACAAACGCAGACATCATCCCGGTGTTGAAACAAGTGGAACCAGACAGAAACAACAAACAGCACACATGCTACAGACTTTACCTAGGTCATTTAGACAGCCATTAGCACATGATTCAAAGAGGGCAAAGGAAATCGACTGGGCGATAGCTACTTTTATTGCTGTCAACATGAGACCCATTTCTGTCGTGGATAACGCCAGGTTTCAGGACATGGTACGGACACTTGATACACTTATAGCTAGTTCTTTGTAATATTTACTCTGCTGCTAAGAATGCACCACATAAGATGGGTGAGTTCTCTATTACATACTTTTTTTTAAACTTATTTTTATTTTTACATGGTGATGTTTTTGTTTTTTATGATTCTAAGTATGCACCGAAGAATGTGCCTGGTTCAGCTGCAAGAGTGACATTTAATTTAATTCAATGAAAGTGCACTCTGAGTTGAAACAAATGTTGATTATGTTAATAAACCACAAGTTAAAAAGGCATTGAAATTTCTCATATTTTGTATCGAATTAGTATCGAACCGTGACAGAAACATATCGAACTGAACCATGAATTATGTGTATCGTTGCACCCCTACTATATACATTATACATAGATAGGACAAGGCCCACTACTGAATTCTATGGCAGCAGGTGATGGTCCACTGCGTTGTGCCTCAGTCTCCCTTGTAGAATCTCCATGCTCAAGGTTTCCTTCATAGTGTGCCAGTTGTCCCCCTGCTGGACTAGATTCAGGCTCACATCCTCAGCAGCTTAAGTCAGGCCACCAAGACCAACAACATATCAACGATGATGAGGACAATTCAGTGTAATGTCATATTATAGGTCCAGGTGGTGGCAGGAGTAAAAGTCTTTTTTTTTTTTTTTAAACAAAAAACAAAAAAAGAACATGTTTTGTGACAGTCATAATCATCGCACAAGTGGAGCTGAAAAGCAGCATCTGATTTTGCTAAACAGTGCTAAAAAGCTAAAAAGTAAGTATTTTAAAACCTTGGTTGCATTTGCCATTAAACTGAAAAACAGCTACCAAATCTAACTTGTTAGACATTCAAGAGATTTTTGTGCATATCAGTAAAGTCTCAAAAATATTTCCATGCACACATGTACCAAAACTGGTTTTGCTAGTTTGCATTTAATGAATGCAACATTTCGATTGATGTTAATGACAATTTTTTTTTAGAGATTTTAACTGTTTCAAAAACATTTCTCTAATTTTAGAGATGAGCCAAAAACACCAGCTTCATGTCACAGATGGCCTTACTCCAAATAAACATAAATTTCATTTTAATTAAATAAAAATTGTTTAGAAAAAACACATTTTTTGCTTTCCTAACTCTCCTCTGCAGTTTTTCAGTGAACATGCTTTGACTTCTTCTGAGTTTGAAATTGAATTCATGGATCATGAACATGAGAAATAGCGATGTCAAAGTGTGGCATTAGAGATGCTATGTTCTATTTTCAAAGAGCCAGTGAAGATGTATCATTGCATCCCGTCTTTGTCTCATCTAAAGCTTCATTTTGTCGCCTCCAGCTTGTCCCTCTTCAGTTTTACAGTAAATCTGAGCTGACATCTAGTGGTGGAAAGCCTCACAGCCTCTGTCTGCTGTCACTCTCTCTTACCTTTAGGTACTTTATTGATCCCAGTGGGGAAGTTCTCCTCATGTTTGTCGTCCTCTGGGGTGATCACAGGTCAGGATTAATTACAGAGCAGGTTCCCTGGAGGGAAACCGGGGATTGAGCGTCCTGTCGAAGGACAAATCAGCATGGCTCGATGCTGCAGAGACTTGAACTCCGGATCAGTTGGTTGAAGGACGAATCCTGCAAGAAAAAAAGCCCCCCGGTGACCCAGGAATCCAGCTTAGGAGGTTTCTGATAATTGCATGTAAATTAAGAGCTCAGTTACAATTAACATTGCTTAATGCTTTGCTACAAAAAGAAACCCTTATTGTAAACATGAACTCTTTGTGTCTATCATTAGACCTCTTGCTGTGCAAATAAAGGATGAAAAAAGTGGGAAATTTACATGAATATGAAATACTGAAGTATATGAGGTCTGACATGTGAAAGAGAAAAAGAAAAGTACTTTATTTCTCATTCAGTAAAGCAGAGCATGTTTGGTGACAATGAGGGCCACATTAATGTTCTTACATTCAGAGGGCCATAGTCACAAAATGAACACTCTCAATAGGACAATAAAAACAATGTGAAATGACAAAAGGATGAATATCATCGCAGAAGGGCAGAAACTTTGTATCCCTATTTTTTCAAATATTTAACTTATTTTTCCTGAATTCCGAGCTCAATGTCCATGTATGTCTAAGGGTATTTTCACACCAACCATATTTAGTGCGCACCAAAGAAGTTTTGGCTCAGGGTTTGGTACGTTAGTATCAATGAGAATGCAACCACCGCACTTTGGTGCCCACCAAATCAGCCAGTCCAAGACCTCCAAGAAGAGGTGGTCTCGATCCGCTCCATCTCCCTACATTTGGTGCGGTTTCACTGGTGTGAAACAAAGTGGTCCGAACCGATCTACTTTTGATGCATTACTTCCTGTTAACCCCACGGTTGAATCTTTTGCTTACTCAATTTGTCGATTTGTTTATTCTGGTTGAGGATTACGATGATTTACGAGGGTCCAGAAGGTCGCTGATGCCGTCTCAAACACGAAAAAAAGACACAATTGAAGGAAAATGTAGAAGACAGCGAAACGTAAACATTGGTTGTTTGGTGTAGGAAATGGTTACCATGGTAGCCTCTTCTTCGTTCTCCTCTGTAGCAGGTTTGGTAACCAGTTACGTGCATATCGCCCCCTGCTGTTTCAAACTGAGTAAATACACAAGTGGGCCAGGGCACGGTTCGATGTTGCAAGCGTGAATGCAAGCCAGCGGGGGAGGGGAAAGGGGGCGAACCGTGCTGCAGTACGGTTCGAAACAAGTGGACCTAATGTGACAACGCCCCAAGTCTATGCTCCTCACCTTTTGAACAAACTAACACAGAACCTGACGTTCTACATTTTCCACTCTATTTTGGTAGCTGAATGTTTGCTATATTGTACGTCTTTAATGATAATGATTTCACATTATCTTTGTTTTTAACTCTGTACTGCACTATGAATTGCTGTGTGTATGAAAAAGTTACCTTGCCCTGCTTTATAGTTGAAGGTGTCTATTTGTCCCAAAGGCCCTGCAGGCCAAGGCCTTGAGCAGCCTTGGCTTCTGTAAGAAAACATGGAGCACAAGACATGTGCACAGATGCTCGATCTCCTCAGAAAACTCTTTAGCCTTGGCATTTCTCAGCAAATGTAAGAGCTTTTGCACAAAACTGTTGTTTAGTGTCCTAACTTACCCTCTCTCTGCCTGGTTTGATCACTTGAACTGTAGACCACAGAATACTCTTATGAGATTGTTTCAATGGCAGGCAAAGTGCAACAACCTCTGTCTCGACTTTTTCTAACAGGACAAGGAAGAACACGAGGAGTATCAGAGAAGAAATTGCATCCCATTTTAACCAGTTTGAGCCTCTAAGTTCAGGGAGCTTTTTCAAGTCATTTGTTCTTTACCACACTGACTGACTGATCAACCTAAACCCACATGAACTGTTTTTCAGTGTCTATTTTTTGATGTGCTGTTTGTCTGTTTAACTGACTGCATGTATGCGTTATATGCTGCTTTTTACATTTGAAGAGTGGAAAATAAAGATTTATTCTATTCTTTTCTACGAGCGCAAAGTGCAGCTTGGCACCAACAAGTAAGATTAAAATCCTAATGGCGCACAATATGTGTTTTTCATAATTATTTATTCATTATTTGTCTTTAGGCAGTTTTTGACGTGTTCCTGTATATGGCATGAATTTTGTTAAACTAATTTATTTCTGTTAAACTTGATCATTCCTACTCAACTCTTCTAAAAAGTGTAAAATACACTGTGTTCAAACAAGAGCTTGTGTCATTGAAACCCAGTCAGTCTGCAATGGGAATAGATCTTTTTTCATTACTCTCCACCAGATGGCGTCATTTTGACTAAATGAAAATCAGGTCAGGTCAGGTTTGGGAGCACTTGCTGGGTTGACACTTTGCAATTCATCATTCCTAACGACTAAACCACTAGTAACATTAATCCGACTTTATTCATCGGTGCTTACATGTGATAGTTTACTGAAGATAATAATTATTATTTTCTACCTTAAAAACATGGTCACATAATGACAGTGAACTGGCATATGATGAAAAGGCTTACAATCTTTAAGAAAAAAAAAACATGAAGATCTTATTTGTTTGATAAGGACTTGTGTTGGTTCAAAAAATCAAGCCTGAAAAAATTAGAAATAATATTAAAGTGGAAAAAAAGGCAATGCAGAAAAATCAGTCTGTCTGCTAATCATCGACACATCCCAGGGTGTCATACTCCCAAACAGTAAAATTGACCGCCATTTTGCATATTGGAAATACTTATTTTGTCTGATCTTAAAACATGGTGGCATTGTGACAAAAGCCTGGCTTTTAAAGGGTTAAAATCTTTTGAACAATGGTAAGTATTTGAATTTAATCATTAGGTCAGATGTAGTCGAAAAATAGAATGTAAAATCACTGTTTATTATAACTTGCTTTTAAGAAGCAGATTTTTGTGCTTAGCAGTATGAGTGTTGCTGATATCATATGAGGCCCCAGGGGGTCCGGCTCAGTCTCATAAAAGTGTTTGTCCTTTGAATCATCTGTGCACAACCAAAACATCATCAAATGCACACACTTTGAATAAAAATAAAATGGGGGGGGGGGCTGTGTCCATGAAAAAAGTAGATTACATGGCTGGGTTTGAGTGGTTCACCATCATTTTTGGACGATAAGAGAAATATTAAAAAAAAAAACATTTCTAAAAACCACACATTGCACACTCATCAAAGTGTTTAAAATAATAAATATGAAAAAATTATCTAAATATTAGAAGAATATCAGTAGCTACTGACTGCATTTTTGTGGCCACTTTCAGAAGTTTAAAAGTCTGATGGCCCATGGATGAAAAAGGCAGAGGGTGCTAACAGGAAGTGAGTATATCAGCATGTTTTCAAGGAAATATCTTTTTGGGTCCCTTCAGGTTTCATTAAATCTTGTCATTCTGTAATCTGTAGAAACACAAGTATTCAAAGCTTCCTGCTTTCAGGTGAATTCATAAGAATACTGAAACAAATACATTAAGCAATTCAAGAGAAATGTTTAAAAAATCACCGTTTTTAATCCTTTTTTCTCACACTTTTCTCGAATTTGCCACCTTCCTTTAACTGTACACTGCAAAGTCAGATTTAGGTTTGAGTATTTGTCCAATTTCAAGACAAGAAAAGCTCACTAAACTCATAAGAACTAAAAAAAAAATAAGGCCTTAGTTGCTTTTAATAAAAAGTAAAATAATCTAAAATAATAACAACAAGAATTTAACCTTAGCAGATATTAAACCTTAATTTAAAGACCCTCACTGAGTCAAACTTTGCTTGTTTCATTGGTATTTATTTTCTCTTCATTACAAGCAATTCAATTCCTTATTTTTGCCCTTTATACTTTAAAGAAAGATATTTATCTGGACTGGTTAAGTAAATGTGAATTAGAAAAGTGTTTTGGATATTTTTGACCTGAAAATAGATAAACACACTAGCATGATCTGAGTTTTTGCAGTGTACTGTTTTGGTGTGGGCTTACAAGTCCAACACCAGAGGGCGCTGTGAATCCATGGGTGACTTTGAGGTTTTCTGAGCTTGTGATGCTGAATATAAATGACAGAGCATTTCAGTTGCTTTTTAAGAGGCCTTTTGTAAGGAAACACATGTGAAAGATTTTTAAAGGTTTCCACAAAAATAATCACCAACTGTGAGCTGTTTTTTTTTTGTCTTCTTTTGTCGCCTTCTGTCCCCGGCCTGAGCACACTCACAGGCTCAGTGGAGGTCAGCAAAGCATACAACTATTTCCTTCCTGCAGGATGCTAACACCTGCACACATCTGCCCATCATCACAGGCCTCACACCTCCACCAGTGAAATCATCCACTTCCTGTGAGCGCCCTCTGCCTCACCTTTACGCTTCTTATTGTTCATCTATGATGTGTGACGGCGTGCAGCCCCCAATGTCCCTGTGCTGACGCATGATTGGTAGAGCCCCCCTGCCGCGCCCTGCTCCTCCAGGAAGTAGGCATTTCAGCCCGCTTCCTGTCTTCCTGGCTGACCCCGCAGTCAATCATGTGCATATTTACGGGCGGAGGAGCGATGGGAGAGACGCTTTAAATTCAGACGGAGGCAGAGGCCTAATGGCTGCATCGGAGGGAGAGGGGTATCTGTTGATTTGTGTTTGATCGTAGCAGGAAGGCAAAGAGAGAGAGAGGAGATTAGAAAAAGGAAGAGAGGAGCATGGAGGACTGTCAGAGGAAACACTGGGGGAGAAGGGTTACAGACTGTACAAGAAAAAAAACAGCGCAGCAGGCAGGTGAGGTTTAAGTTTTGTGGGATCATGCGTGTGCATGAGTGCCAAAAATCAACACAAAATGGCTAAGTCTGCTATTTTTAAACCACAGTCCAATTTTCCATAGCAGATTATGGTCTTCTTTCGACTATGGTTTCATGATACACTGAACTTTTTTACAATTCTATTACTTTATTGCAGGGGTTCGAGTACTTTCTTACAAGCCCCCTATTCAAGATTGATGTTCTTTCAGGCACACTCTCCAACTGTCACCCACAAAGTTAGTTAAAGGGCAAAGTTAAGATCTTATTACATACATCCATGTATGTGAAAATGTATGTCTTCATCAAATGAAAATGAGCAAACATATGATCAACAGTATTTATTTACTGTTATATTCACACATGAATTATGATTAATATTTTGACCCCACTCAAAAGGATTATAGCACCTCATGTACCTTTTTCTTTCAAGACAAATAAAAAATAATAAACACAATCTATGGTACTAACAAATAACAAAATTCCACATTAAACAAAACTACTGAAAAATTAGCAGTAGTTTGTCATTACACAGCCCACGTTGGTTGTCACATAATTTCCACCTCTAACTTTGAGAGTAGCCAATCACAGAGCTGAATTCTGGTTTGGAACATGTGGTGTCCAATCAAAATTCAAATCCGCCAAATGGCTGCTCCCTTTCTGAGACATACAGAGACAAAACATTAAAATTTTTCCCAAACAACTTGATTCTATGGTTAACTTCCCAGACAAACAATATCAAGGAGTTCCTTCTTTCAGTACACACAGTGGTCTTGGAAGCAGTTTAGTTTTTTGGCATCGTGCACCATCCTACTAGTTTGTTCATTCTAGTTTCACAAAGGAAAGAACATTTCCTTTAAAAATATTTTTTAAACGTGGTGCATTCTTGATTTTTTCTTGTGACCATTCTTTTAAAAAATCATGTACAGCAGCCCAGAACAGACTCAAAATCAATGACAGTTATCTGGGGCTGATTTTAGCTAAACTGAAACTAAATAGGCACACCTGATTCTGTGAAGGAGAGGAAAACTTTTGCACTTCAGCTTTTATTTCAGGAGCTGAAGCTGAAGCTCAGCCGACTCAGGACTGTTAACAATGGTATAGGAGCTGGAGTTACACCTAACGCCGCCATACTTCATCTTTTTTGCTGACAAGTGGGTTGATTATGGACTAGGGAAGGTAGCATGTCACTACCTTGCATGTCTGGAGCCTGGGTACGTTGAACGATTTTAGGAAAAGATCTAGTTGCGATTTTTCTGGCAGACACTGATTTCAATTCAATTCATGATTTTCTTCAAATCAAGCTTCAGCTCAATATTCACCATGTATACAGTTTAGACAACAATAAAAAAAAATCAGTGATCAGAAGCACATTGCACATCATTCATCACCTTTAATGGATGACAAATAATCTGTTATCATTACTTAAGCGATAGTCTAACTTCTACTCCGAAACAGAGGCTTTGTGTTGTTGACCTGCTCACCAGCAGTTTTCCAATTTTCCAGTTTTCCAATTGCCTGCAAATTTGTAAAACAGTGTGTGTAAAATAGTTGACACAACAGATCCTGGGTCGGTCAAGAGCTTTGTCGATCACAAGATTGCGCTGTCTGATATTGTGATTTCAATCTGAAACACTAAATCGTTCAGCCCTAGTTGTAGGTGACATGCTGTTTTGGCTCTTGTGGTCATATCTGTCCTGAGTATTTCTGAACACAGAGAGAACTGAGCTGTGACACTGTGACCCACATTCAGGCTCATGCCATGTGCCTCACACAATCCCACGACAAAAAACCTGAACAATCCCTTTAAACAGACTGCCATGTTGAATGTCTGTACAGGCTGTGAAGTATATTCCAACAGTGAGCACTCTCATCGGCCAGATGCAGCTCATCGAACACAAAACTTAAAAACTGACAGCAGTCCAGAAAAATAAAATGCACCAATTTTCACTGGGCAATATTACATCACTGATGTCTAAGCTTGCATTGATTAGCTATGAATCAGAAAAAAATAATAACAAAATAAGAGACTTTTGGTGTGCCAAGCCTTAAAGCAGTGATAATCAACTGGCAGTCCAGGATATTATCAAATTCAGACAGTTTGTGTGGGAAAAAAAACTGTGGTTTTAAGAATATTCTTGTGGTTAAATCCCTACAACAGCTAAGGCATTCTGTAACCCAATTTGGATTAAAGGAAAACTTAATGCGGGAATATTATTAAAAATCCACCTGTGACTAATTTTGATGAACATTCAACCAAGTGGCCGGCAGCATTACAGTCACAGGGACTGATTTTATGTTTAAAGACTAAGAAATGCATACATTACATTCTAGTTAAAAATAAAATATTTAATCAATAATATGTTAATAAGATTAAAGCCAGCTGTGGCAGGCTCCAGCCACCCCCATGATCCCAAGAGGGATAAGCAGCACAGATGATGGATGAAGTCAAAATGGACTCAACATCAGACGTTATGATTTGGTGCATCAGTCAGCCATGTTAAATGTTTGGGGTATGGCATGCATGCCAACAACACGCCTTCTTTGGTCAGGTGCGGGCTTGCTGAACAAATCACTAGTGTAAATCAACCATGGTTTGAAAACTAAAAGCTGAAAGTGTGATTGGTGACGTCACATCACAGCTGTAGAAGCTCTGATTGACCGGCCAGAGGATCATAGGCTATTAACACTCTCAAAACGTTTTAAAATGTCAATCAAAACAATTAATTTTTTATCTCAAAATCTATTCAAATGATAGTTTGCTCAAACTGAAACATCATTAGACAGTGTATTTGTGCGAGAAACTGCTGCAACACCATACAAACATTAAATCATTCATATTCATTCATATATCAGGTGAGGTATTATGGTACATTCAAATATTCTGTCCATATTACAACGGATGTGTTAGATACATGTGGCTGATATGTTTGGAAAGTAAACTTAGCCGTAAATTTTTACATCCAACATTTCTGATGATCAACTTTTTAAGCTATTTTCTGTTGATAAGGATATTGGGCCTGTAATATTGTGCATCTCTTCAGTGCTTAACAATTTCTTGTTATTTGGCATACATCAGAAAATGTGAATGCTGTTTTTTTTAGAGCAGTGAATGAGATCTTGTGCCAAAAAAACAAGCCTTTGTATTGTCAACTGTGATGAAGGCCAGATAAACTAATTAAAAGTACATATTCTGATCTTCAAAACTGTGTTTTGGTGTAGGCACTGGGTACTTAGTTTTACTTTACGATATGTCTGCTCCCTCCTCATCTCCTCAGTACGGACAACACACACAAGCTGCTACAAAACCGAAACAATAACAGTGGATGTGCAGTGATGTTCCTTGTTCTTGATCTGAAGCTTTTTTCACAGTTATGCAACAGTATAATCCAGTTATGAGAGAGATTTGACTCCTGTTTTGCACATCCTGTTTGTGACAAAGTGACAACACTGTTTGGTTATTCAGTGGTTAGTGGTTTTTACGTTACATTTTGAGTGTTAAAAAACATATCATTATCAATTATATAAGCTAAACACCAAGAGAACAACATATTTAAAGAGTCAAACCTTTCAGTATCTGCCGACTATATGTCTTGTCCCTGCTCAGAACCAAAACCTGGCCCTTCTTCTTGTTCTTTGGGCGCTCTGGGCAGAAGGGTAAATATTTGTTTTGCGGTCTCTATGTTGAGCTCAAGACCTTTGTGTGCCTCTTAAGAAAACTTTCTCCCGCACGGGAGCAACCAAGGCAAACAATCCCACCTCTCGCCGTCTGGCTCGCCCCGGACCCTCATGTGTGTTTGTTTGTTCAGACAGCCACCATGACAGACGGAGAAACACTGGGAAGGAAGACATCTGAAGAAGGAGAAAGACGGAAGAGAATCAGAGTGAAGCAGGAGGAGAAGGAGGGGTGAGGAGGATGGATGTTTCATGAGACAGGAGGAATGACAGGAGTACAACACAGATGGTGCTATTCCCAGTTGGTTTTATTCTTCACAAACATAGGTCAACAGTATTTAAAAATAAGTCTTAGCATATGTTAAACCCTGCTGGGTGTCGATGTAGGACAAAGTACACAACACAGCAGAAGAAAATAATCTACAGCATTCAGTAGATATACATGATTGGCAAACACTTTGGAAAATTATATGAAGACTCCAATTCTTACTGTCATCACCTCCGCAAAGCTTTCAAGGGGCTTATACGTTAACGTTTTAAAAATGACAACCTCTTTCTTTCACTGTTTAATGAAAAACGTCCAAAAAAGCCTTAGATGGCTTTTGTTTCCACACATTTCCTCCAAAAGTCATTTGAAAAAATGGACGTTCTGTGGGAACACAAATCTCTGCCAAAGCATTTTCAACACAGTTATTGTGAAAAATGTGAGAGACTCTCCTATCTTGCACTTTTAATAAATCCTAGAAAAAATGTCTGGATCTGCACCCAGATCCACATTTTTTTTGATGCACCAAGGGCAGAGCATGTCCTCTGTGTTTTGTCACATGGAATGGGAGGAAGCTGGCTGAAGCAAGAAGCAGACACAGCCATGGCTATGAAGGAGAAGCATAAAGTAAGACAAATGAAAGAAATGGAGTACGAACTCATGGATTTGTCGCAAATACATAAAACAGCTTGACAGAAGTTACAACTCAGATGTCAGTTAGCATTCAGCTTTATTTCTTCCTGCTGTTGTCAGCACAGCTGTTTTGATGACGTGAGATTACAAGCTGTGAGAGTAAAGGCCCTGGTTGTTGGTAAGAGAGTCAGGCGGTATGTTGTGTGCTGTGTCTATCTTATCTTGGTATATCATACAAGAACAAAACAGTCAAATTTGTCCTCATATGGGGTCTTTCAGAAATTCAAAATCAGTCAGGATTTTTGTGTGCTAGTCATCAGTGAAAGTTTGAAAAAATCACTCAAAGTATTTTTTTAAATATCTTGTTCACAAGTAAAAGAAGAACATTAGCCAAATGACCTTGACTTTGGATTTATGATCTCTAAATCAATCAATGCTTACAACGCAAGTCTAATTCACACTGCTGTTTCAAACCATAATATTTACGCTGCTTAACCTCCATTATGAAAATCATGGAGACGGCTGTGTTGATTCCCTCTTTTCTCCCTCTCCAAAGGTTGTAACAGAAGGACAGACAACAAAAGATGGGATTACTGTGAACCAGTTGAGCCCTAAAGAAGGGAGAGATGTGACAAAGTGCATGATGTTTGATGATATGTTACTGATGTGACCAGCGCCTTGGAAATAAGAGACGTGTCTAAAGTGGTAGTGCTGCAGCAAGAACAAACCAGATGTCTTACTGGCAAGAACTTTTCTTGAATTACCTGCCACCGTCTCAATGTGTGTGTCACTCCTTCAATGACGAAGCTCTCTTGGTGCACATCCCACAGGTACCCACACACAATTGGTTCCACTTTACTCACTCCTGAGAACTAGGGATGGAAATCTCCATCCCCAAGACGATACGATATGCATCTCGATATGTAGGCTACGGTACGATACACTAACCATTCACATGAAGCATCTACCAATTCAGGATAATACGATTTATCTTCCTACCACGATGCAATCAGGATTCAATCAGGATGCAATAACGATGCAAATCTGTGCAAATTCAACTCAACTTTATTGTTCCTTAAAGACCACTTCAGACCATTTACAGTAGGCTACTTAAGCAGTCAAGAGGTGTGTTTGTCAACATAAAAAAGTAGGCCTATTTCACAAACAAGGACATAGGCCTAACAGTAGTGGAGCTCAGCCTTCAAAGCTGTCATCAACAATTTAGACTAAGCATATAAACAGCACTTTGAAAAAAACAACACTTTCAGCATACTGAAAATAATAATTTTAAATTTTAAAAAATATACATATAATAACATGAAATCGGATTTTACCGATGCAAAGCTTTTACGATGCGATGCATTCTGGTTTCAGCCCAGTTTCTAATCCGATGCACACCACTCCAACCGATGCAATTTACCATAGACCCTTGCATCGATGCACTGATTGCGAATCGGATAAAATGCCCATCCCTACTGAGAACTAAGTGACTGAGGACACATTTTACATCATGGGTGGACGAATGAGTCTTTCACTGTGCAATGATGAGGGATCAGAATGGCACATTTGTGCAAAAAAGGTGTAAAAAGAACTATGAATAAGGTTTGTGTTGAGCTTAAAACATTTCTAAGCTTTAGAGGGATTTCATGATCACAAGCGATGAAGAATCATGTGGACAAGTGGTCTCTGACATCCAGACTATATCCAGTTTTTCCTTGAACACAACCACAGCAGATTATTTGAAAGAATCCCATGATGCATTTCTTGGATATTGCATTCACATGCAAAGGTTGTAATTAGTTTATGAGACTCCATTATTATGCCCCTTGACTTATAAACTCCAAAATCCACATTGTTTGTCCTCAGATCAGAGTGGACAACAGAGCAAAGTTTTAAAGTGACATTAAAACAACTGCACTGGAATAACCTATTTTATTATTTTAATGCTTCAGTTTTAATATCAGTCTGTCCTAGGAGAGCTAAAATCTCCTCACAGCAGCTTTTAGATACTCGTCTGTTTGTGTGAGTGTGTTTGCATCTTCACAAATGTGTGTGTGTTGCACTCCCTCCCTCCCTTCAGGCATGTTTTGTTGTGCGTGCATGTGGAGCTGAGGGGTCTGAAGGAGCAGATCAGAGGCCACTGCAGAGGCTCAGTGAGCACTGGGGTAAGATTAGCTCCCTCACAGAGGAATCAAACTGACCCGGGAGGCATGCCATCAGAAGGACAGATGGATAAGAACTATTGACCTCCTGACCTGCATCAGATTCTTACTAACACATGCTAATTCCCATGCTAATGAGGTACAAATGCCCAAAACTGACTTTTTATCTCGAGTTCTTTCCCTTCTTCTTATTTTTAACATCCACAGTGAATATTTGATAACACAAACTCTTCACAGGCACATACAACACACTAGTTTACTCTTATAAACACACACACATCCACACCGACATGCTAACACATTCTCCCACATGGCGTGCCCTCGTGGTGGTCGGTTGCACTTCTAAAGGCTTAATCTGTCAGTCCCACCTCCCTGGTTAAGAGAACAAAGGCCCCTCTCCCTTGGCACAAAGGGAGCTCACACACCCCTACACACACGTCCGATTTCAGCCCCCAGACAGACCACCCATCCTTGAAGACCATCGCCTCGCAAACACAGGGGAGGTGGGGGTACACACAGCGATGCAGGAGTGGCAAACATTGCCAGACATTAAAGTCTCTTTTCTACTTTATTTTCCCAGAATGGGCCGTTCACATACTCGGCAGGAGCATTTTGTTTTTGTGGTAGAAAAGGCGATCAGGGGACACCACGTTGAGAAGCCTGCGCTCGGCTTTGATGCAGAGGTTTGAAGGGATGTGTGGTCTCAATGGCAGCAAAGAGATTAGATTGTCTCAACACAAAACAGACTTATTACGTGAAAAGAAAGGGATCAGATGGACGACGTCGCTCTAAAGAGCAGCTACTTACGACAAACACTTTAAAGGTCAGACAGTGTCATGTTGGAAAATGTCAGTCATGATTAAAGTGAGTGAAGTTTGTACATTTGGCCAATCACAGGCTGTTATTTACTGTGGGATTCAATTTTCCTTGCGGTATCTCTTTACGTAAGCGCTCTTTTGGTGCAGGATGATGTCATGGGGAAGTTCACATACCAGCCTCAGTCTGACCAAAAAGTTGACATCTGCTTATAACCACTGCCAACATTTAGAAAACAGGGAAGTGGACAATAAAAGCCAATGCTAGCATGACCATATGTTACAACATTACATTGACACAATCACATATCAGAGTGGTGAATCTGATCCTATGGCAAGAGGTGTTAGATTCAACAAGCACAAGAGGCTATTACTAGGGATTCACTTTAATTCATTTTTGCCAATATCCCATAAGCCAATTGACAGTATGAGACGTAGTTAAGGAACAAATCCTAATACAACACTGGGGATTATCTGAGCAGATTTTACGGCCAGTTCAGTGGGGAAACTGACAAGGAGACAAAGGTTCTTTCCTCAGTTATAAGCCAATGCATGTTTACAAGTTTTGTGTAGGTCCATGTAGTGTCCTTCTATGGTTACAGCTAACTTTAGACAAGAGCATGCAGCGGTCAGTTTCTGTGGCTCTCTTGTTTCTGACCCTGAGCCAACTCCACTTTCTCTATGTCATGCATTTTCATGTGTGGTGAACATGGGTGGCATATGAAAGAACTGATACATGACTAATGTAAATATAAATGTAGGAAACCTAAAAAGATAGATAAAGAATTGAAAAGATACACCCAAGACCTTAAAATTCATAGTAACACCAATATTTTCACTCTAACTATTACTGATACTGATGTGGGTACCACAATATTTTTCTTCTGTCATAAGCACAAAGTCCCTACTACACCAGAAATGGTCTTTTCCTTCCTTGAGCATTGTGTTAAAGAAAGAAGCGGAACATGAAAACAAAATAATCCATTATTTTTTAAGTTTTAAAAAGAAGCGAAAGATGAAAAGAAATGCATGTTATTATTTGGGCTTTACATAGTACAGTGGATAGATAGGAAATGGTGGAAGAGTGGGGGAATGGCATGCAGTAAACGGGCCTCAGACAGAATGCAAACCTGGGCCACCTGCTTGAGAGCGAACTTCATGGGCACAACCTTAACCACTCGGCCATCTGCACTCCAGAACATTTATTTTTTAATGATACTTTATTGTATCTTAAATGTCAAAATTCAAAAGTAAAAGAGTTGAACATTATGGTTCATATAAACATTCTGCCTTGATTACATCCATTTCATGCTGCGAGTGGCCAACATGTGGGGAAGTGGTGCAAAAACATGACCTTATGTAGTACTTTTATTGTCTTTTGAGTCTGACAACTCTAAGCTCTTTCACACCACAGGTCATATCAACTCATTGACACCCATTAACTCAATAATAGTTGAAGTTTCTACTGAAAGTGTCCATCATCTTATTTCAAACATCCTTGCACTTTTATGTCCATTTCACGCCAGCAGTAAGAGCAAGTTGGGGTTGCCAAGTGTCTTGCCAAGGGACAAATCAAAATGTGACACCTGGAGTTGGCTTGAGCCCACAACCTTCTGATTGTTGGTAGAGCGTACTACAGTCAAAGCCACTGACCCCCGCAAAAATATCTGTTAATACTAATACTAATATCGTGTATCCCTAGATATTGCTCTAAAGGTGCCTATACACCGAATGCGATTTGAGCATCCTCGGCGATCACTCTCCATGCAAAGTCAATGTACAGCTGCGATGGGGTGGCTTTAACCCTCCCGTGATGCAACTTCTGCATTCAAGACGATCACCTTGCCTGTTGCGTGTGCCAAAGTTGAAAAAGTTGATATTTTCAGGCGATGTCGTGTGTGGCTGTGCGGCAACAGCCAATCAGTAGTGTGTGCATGTGTGACTGTACCTGTGACAGACTGTTTTTATTTAGAGTTATTTCTGTGTCTGTGTGGGAAACATTAGTCAGTGAGTACATTAGTTCCGCATAGATGGACAGCTGAATACTCACAGACGATGCTGCTGCAGGGCCATTAGCTGCAGTGTGTTTGTGGTTAATAGGTGAGTGAAAAGGACACAGTTGGAAAAATGTCCACTTACAGATCCTATTATACAATATATGATATAATCAGTGTGAAACTCGAGCGGACGTGGCGTCACCGAGCCACAACGACAGGCGGCAGTTACCAAAACGAGGTATTTATGGACACTCGACGCGACTTCAGTAGGCAACACAATTTTGATTGCAGAGTCGTGTGCAGTGTGGATGCAGCTTTATACTGACAATTATGAAAGTGAAAAAGAAGAACATTAGACACAAAGTGAAAATTTTGCAGTGACAGAAGTCCTCCTAATGGAGCACTGACTCTCAACTGTCTCCTTCATATAAAAATATATGTGTGTGGGTGACCAAAGGAGTCACCAGGGACAAATAAAATAGTTGTAAGAAGATCATACATCATGGTTTAATGAGTAAATGACTGCACTCGGTTCACACCTCAGCTGTTGGTGCTTTCCCAGTTGTGGTATCTGCTAATCTTGGCTCAACTCTCCTTAGCAATGGGACCAGGTACTTTGTTTTAACAGTAGAAACTGCAAGAAAGTGCCTTCCCAGGGCAGACAAAGTCAAAGTGCTGCTTTGTGAAACTGCTGTGGCTCTCTGTCTTTGGCGTTTGGTCCCAATAAAAGTTTTGGGAGCTGACAACAGGTGGCCTTTGATTTTCCTGCCTGATATCTAGCGCTCTATAAACTCCACAATCACAAACAAAACAATGGATATAGACACTTAACAAATTCAATATAAACACAGAATACCACAGAAATGGTCAACATTTTACATAAGAGTTTTTTTCTGATCAAAAAAGGACGTATCTCTTGAGAAAATGCCCAGAGGGTGTCACTAAGGCTGCCGACAATGCATGCTTCCTTCCTCCCTCCCTTTTAAACGATGTTGGCATATAAGCATGTCGTTTTCACACCAAAAGCAATCTGAGCATCCTCGGAATCCAGCTGCCTTTCATTTTTAATGATCGCTGGTGCTGAGGGGCGATGAGCGCTGCGAGAGACATCGAGTGGCACGCAAATCGGCAAAGAAGCTACGAAACTCCCGGCTAACTCCAGAGTACAGGGCAGAGCAGTTTGTCAATGATAGTTATGTGTCAGGAGATCAAATGGTTTGCAAATTTTGTCAACGTACTGTTGACTGGACACATAAAGATGCCTGTGAGGACCACCTGAAGAGTGACTGTCTATATTTCATTACTTTATACTGTCTTTTTTTGTAAAATACTAGAAACTGAATTCTCAAAAATATTAAAATGGAATAAAACAGCATAGGGGAACAACTACAATGGAATCTGGGGAAAAAAATTACACAGATTTGATAGGACCCTAGATATCCCCAGTGTGTTGTGGTGTCCGACCATTGTGGGACAGTGTCTAGATGTTGAATTGGCCCAGCACACAGAACCTCACTGAAAGTCATATAAAAACACATACCGGGGTACTGGTTTGGTGGAGTGGTTAGCACCCCATGCACTTGCTTCTGCCGGTCCGGGTTCCAATCCCGCCTGTGACCAGTTTGCAGAGTGTCTTCCCCTACTCTCTCTCCCCCTTTCACAAGCCTATCCACTGTCTCTGTCCTATCAATAAAGGCACAAAATGCCCAAAAATATACATTTAAAAAAAAAAAAAAACACATACCAGGAATCACATATTATCCCTAAAGATCTTAGCGCACAATGGATGATGCAAATTAACAGCACAGTACTGCAAACAATTAAGGGACAGCATTTGATGCACCTTTCCATTTACATTTGAAGCGACACCAAATGACAATGACCTGATGCACATTTTAAACAATAAAAACAAAAAGAGACCGCCTGGAAGGACACATCTGATTCTGAAAAGTGAAGAATGTGTTATGTTGCACCGTATAATTCATAAGTTCACAGCTGCTACAGGCTATCCATTCACAATGTTAGAAGCCTGTGTATACATACATCAACGTCACACTGCAGCTGCAACACTCTCTTCCTCCAAACATTATATCGAAATTCAGTATCCATGTAATTTTACGACCATTTGTTAACTTAAAAAGCATGTTGTGAAATGTGTAAAAGACACAATTTCACTCAGCAAATCTAGGTCACATGGGGGGAAGATAGCATCTAGTCAAAAAAAAAAAAATCCCATGCAAATCATTCTAACAGAAAATTGATGGTTGGTGCTTGTGTTGGACTTAATGGTTGTTTGCAAATTCCAAGAAGAGTTATACGTATCTGAATCAAATATGCTTATGCAAAAAATTAAAAAAATAAAGTCAGATTCTACTACTCTGTAAATTGCTGCAGTTCTACATATTTCAAGAGGTTACTACAAAATGGAAGGAAAGAAACAAAATGTATAAATCATAAATTTATAAATGTTTTCATTAATTAATATTAAATGCTGCTCAACTGTTCATCTGATACAAAAAATACTTACAATCTCATACTGGATGTAATGTGAGGCAACTGTATGCAATCCCATTTCATCACAATCAAAAGAATTGGGTAACATGACTAAATTTTCTCTCTAACCAAGTTTCCACTGATTTTTTTTCCCCCTTGAGCTTAAAAAGTCATGTAGTCCTCCTCACTGAGTTTTGGCATTTTAATGACCCCTGTGACCATGCCTCATTAAACTCGGTTTACACAAGGAAGTCATTATTGCTCTCTAGGTGACATGGAAAGGGCCAACCCATGAATACAAATAAACTCTACTTTCCAACCATTACAAATGTAGCCTGAAATGAGTGGATAATTTGACAGACATTTATGTACAACCCTACGGAGAATTAATATCATCCTCTCCTGACAAGCTCATAAATCACACTACTCATTAGAAATTGAACTATTGAATCACTTTTTGTTTCTCATCTTCTCTTTTTTTGGGCCAGATCAAAAGAAATCTCTCCTTTTATTCAAATATGAAATCACAATATTTTTTCAATTTGTCAAAGCCCCATTTGCATACGTTTCATTTTTTAAACAGCTCAAACATCATCCATCCTGCTCTGGTTCCAGATGGAGCGCTGCCAGCTCAGAAAGGTGTTCGCTACAAAGCCAGCTGTGTAAATTGTTAATTTTGAATTAGCAAACAAAAACCTGAGTCGTCCGCTGAGGCAAATATGATAATTGTTTGCGGATTATGGAGATCTGGCTGGCAACTCGGCGGAGGCTGTGAGTAAACGGGGAGAAGCTCATCTCAAACAAATGCAGTTGATCGGCCAACGAGCAATACGAGGCCTCCGGTGCACACTGGTGCGGTCTCAGGGGGAATATTCAGTGCGAGGCACTGCTGGGAGAGTTAGCAAAATCATTAAGACTCACAAGAGCGTAAAGAAATAACAGGAGTCTTTGTGGACTCTTAAGATATAAAAACAATCAGAGATTTCTCCAGCTCATGCAACACAAGTCAGTAGTGAGAAGTTTTGCTCTGCTCCATGCTGGCATTACACGTGATAAATATGAGACAGGTGTGCAATAACTTTTCCTTTTGGAGGTAAAAAAAGGGAATGAGGGGAGTTAAGAATGGATGAGGTCAGCTGACATGCACTGGCAATAATGAATTTATCTCTTGAATGTTTCAACAGCTTTTTTAACAACTAGGTCTCAAAACCAAAGTCACCAGATCCATCAATCTTCTATATTGTCAATTTTAAGGAAAGTATTCCATATGTCACCTGGACAAGTTTCTCTGCTTCGCTACACATCACATTTCAGCTTTCATCAGTATATTCCAGTATTTTATTGCAGTGAAATACAATAAAAAAAATTAAATTGCTCTGTCGTTCTGCCTGTATTTTATGTAACATTTGGTAATAAGACTGCTTTTTTATTTGTATTTTGTTTTTTCACTGTAAGGTGGTCCTTTTCCAAGACCTTAGAAGTTTCTATTGTCCCACTTGTTGATGTGTATGACCTACTGTTTTAATTTCATGCCTTTTTTGCACAGATAAATGATGAATAAAGTAAAAATTAGAAATACCAAGGTGTACAAATGCAAGACAGTGAAAGTTCAAAGGTGGGTCAAGAGGCTGGGGTGGTTTTGTGATTACAGTGGAAAGGCAAGGGATGAACATGTGGAAGATTTTGACCTTAGCCATAGACCTTGTACCTCCAAAATATAATCAGGTCATTAAAAATGTGAAAATTGGAAAAAATGCAAAAGAAATTTAGCAATATGTTCACTGAGTTTTTACCTTAACACAAAGACATGAAGTAAAGTGGTAATATAAGACATAAGAGATAAATAAAATTAAATAAGATGCATAAAATTCACATTGGTAAATCTGAATTGTATTTCATTATTTGTATTGAAGTTAGTTTTACTTATTTTACCTCATTTTTATTTTATTCTATTTGATTTCTGCTTGGGAGTCACTGTGCAGCTCTGTACTATACAAATAAAGTGGATTGGATATTAAAAAACATGTACATTTTGTGCAGGCACGTTAATTACCTTCCTCACTATTATTGCGATGAAATGCATTGAGAAAGCTTTAGAAAAATTCCTAGGTAATAAAGGATATATGACAACACAATTAAAAATGAAATAAATTGAAAATGATTACATAAAATAGAAATGCAAAACTAAAGGAGTACATCATCAAAGATACATTTATTTAAAGAATACATACTTAACGGATATAGTTACTACTAAAGTGACCTCTGCTACAGATGTAAATTATTATGTTTCATCTTCTTTAAGTAACTTAGACCAATCCCTCTCCTTGGGGAAGTGAATAAAATGATTCCGGATACTGTGGAATACTTGTTTACCTTAAAGCACACAAGTTTTTTTTGAGGGTGAATACAAAGACATTACTTTAAACCACCATTGGACACTTGGTCCCTGCTAGTTCTCCAAGTTAACACTACTATTTGTTTTGCTAGTGAAAGACAGATATCTGTAAATATGCTTTATTTTCCTTTTACATATTGACTCTTTGAACAAATACCTTAAAGGGACTGTGAGGAGTTTTTAAGTAATTACCAAAAAGTCTCACTTTTAGATATATGTCTGATCGAAATATGCACTTATCGATGAGTTTTATAGCATCAAAATAGGTTGTCTATAAATGCTATTCCTTAGCCTTCCGGTCGGGTCGGACAGGGCTGGACTGGCCTGAATACTCAACTTCGGGAACAAGAGAATTCAACTAGAGCAAATTTATATTATTCAGACACGTCTTAGAGCACCGGGCTGTACGTAGTGATGAATAGCCGGCTACAAAACTACAATACTATGTTTTCCAAAAATTGCTTGTTGTCACACATCAAAAACTACCGCTACGTGACTCCAAAGAGATACATTACCTCGTCGCTTTGCATCCTGGAAGTTGTTGAAATATAAAGTTGTAACGCAATACAGGGTTCCGAGGGAGGTCCCAGCTGCATTTTTATTAGCATCACAACAAACTTTGGCTTGTGGTGCGTTCAAGTTGTAGGAATTTCTGAGTTCCAAGTAGGAAACTAAAACTGGCACATCCCCCGAAGTCTGAATTTCCTATTCGGGACTCGGTGAAACCTCGCCACCCCCGAGTTGACAATCGAAGATGGATGCCCCCAGTATGAACAGTTATTTAGCTCCTGTAATAATCAATTTATTTGCACTTCTGACTGGGGTGTGTCGCTCTAGTTCAGCTGTATACATAGTATTGTTAGACTTATATTTACAAAAATGCTGCCATAGTGATAATCACATTCTTCATACAACAACGCAGGGCGAGCTAACAACAGCTAACAATAGCCTGGTAGCTCGGCATGTTTTTTTCCGACTTCAACTGGAACACCGATAAGTCGGAGATGATGTCACTCCCAAGTTCCGAAGTTTCTGGAACGCAGCATTACGACAGTCGCCGTGCGTGCTCATGGGTAGCAGAGTCTTTATGTCGCCGGAAACAGATTCTCCTCACAGTCCATTTAAATAAGTAATATATTTTTTTGGACGTTAATACATCTGGGACATCTCCAATACAAATTAAGAAAGTTTCGGTGTCCTCTCTACATTTAAAGCATATGCCTGGCACGCCAGGGTTATACCTAATGAACTTTAAGGATGTGATATGTACCCTCTCATTAAATCACTCTAACTCATACTCAGAGTTTAAGGTCATACAGCATCATGTCCTTCACTTTCTTGTGAATGCAATATCTTTTAAGGGTGTCCACTCAAACACAAAGATTTTGGAGGTACAAAGTCAAAAGTTATTGTACTCATGACGATCTCTGGACCTAAAATCCAAAGAATTCTTTGTGGGATTTTCTTGAGACTTTGCACAAATATCAATTAACTCAAAAACAGATTTAATTAATTTTTGACATCATTGGCATAAGGTCAGTTTCTTTATGATCCTGTCTTACACATGGACACAAAATCTTAAAATACTTCACGGGATTCCCTGCAAATATCTGCTGATATTTTGAATCCAAAAGCCAATGTCTTAGGGCCTTGGGTTCATCCCTTGCTTACAAGAATAAATCTGAATACCACAAAAACCCTCACCCTGGTTTTCAACCCATCACTGCGCTTTTACATGGAGACACAAAACTTCCAAAAGAAGTTCCAGGCTTATTTAATGAAATTCTGTCTATTTCAGCCTTTCTTGTCTATTGTAATTTTGTGTTGGAATGACTTGGTCTAACTGATATACACAGAGCAGAGACATGTTTTAGTCATTTTTCTAGAATTTCATGTTCAAAGGTGGTTTGGACTCGAATCACAAGGCCTACTTATAAACATAATGGGAAAATAGAATAAATGTCTTTGCCTTTAAATAAAGACAAAAAGCTACGACATTAATTAAAATTTCAAGTATCAACTTTTTTTCTCTTTTTCACACTTCAACACATTTCAAAGGTTCTCTGGGGATCACACTTTTATCATCTATCTGCCATCAACAGGCCAAGACAAACTATTAATGCATTTGCCAATGCTGTTTGGCTGACGCTGAAAGGAAAAGGAAGGATTTGGACTCTGGGCGGGTGTCATTATGCCGCTCTGCTGATTCTGCCAAGTCATAAATCTGAGTGGAGGTGTTTGGCATGAAACTCCTCAAATCAACCAGAAGATCTAATACTGAGGCTTGGAGATTATGTAAAAACATGCACCCAATATGGACTGCTGAGCCAGGGGACAGGCATTTTGGACGAGTTTAAAAATCATGCAGAGAGACATGAAAAAGAAAACCAAGCATAAAGACAATAACAAAGACACCGTTGACCTGTTTCACTCTCACCTTTTGATGAGTCTTGTACAAATGGAAAAACACTCCTTTTACACATAACACCCAAGTTTCCATCATGTTGCTCATTATTGCAGCAGCAGAGATCAGCATGGTGTTTCACACCGAGGACTTCTGGGTAATTACACTTAAGGAGTCATTCAACAACAAGTGTTCATGACTGGACATTTTAAACAAGCACAAGCTGCTCTACTTCTCATACCTGGTTCCCGTCCTTTAATCCTTCAGGGTTGTGTTGTTTCCATTCTCTACACAGTGTCGGGCTGCCTCTTAAGATGAGTCAGGGATTCACCAAAAATCATGGGTCTCATGAAAAGATGTCAAATAAGGCACTAGTACTACAAGCTAAAACTGACTGCACATATGCTTGAACCACTAAGATTGAGCAGAGTCTAATTTTCAGACCTTTTCCCAAGGCTTCCTATAAGATGAAAAGTACATCAAGAAAGGAAAGCAGTTCAGAACCAAAGACAAGCCAACAGGCAAAGCACTGGCCAAGCAAGCAGAGCACACCCTTCAATGGGCAATCCAGTTGTTGAACTACAACTCTTAAGTTAAAATGCAATCCAAAATGGAAATTTCAACACCAACTTTACTAAATTCAACTCACAGAGTTCCCACTCTTTTCTAGAAATAATTCTCCATGACTATTCCAGTACTATGTCTATTCCAGTGTCGCATAACCAACTGAAGCTACAATATCGGTATGTGCAATCCTCAGCTTCTAAAAACAAGATTAAGGGTTGATGACTTATATCTAATATCTCTTTTGTTTTTAACTGTCGAGCATGAACATTGTCTGTTAGTGATCTTTCTATTCTGGCTTTTATGTAGTGTCCCATTATAGTAACTTAATGGCTTACAATTATTTGTTTTATTTATTCAGCTTTTATAAATATATTTTGTTGATTTACTGCTTAACTACTATCAATTTTATCTTGACATTTTTAATTATTATTTCTTGTTGTCACCATTATTTTGACTTTTTATGTTTTATTCTGGGCGGCACGGTGGGGCAGCAGGTGGTGCACGTGCGTCACAGCAAGAAGGTCCCCGGTTCGATTCCTGGGTCGGACAGGGCCTTTCTGTGTGAAGTTTGCATGTTCTTCCCATGCATGCGTGGGTTCTCTCGGGGCACTCCGGCTTCCTCCCACAGACCAAAAACATGCTCAGGTTAACTGGTGACTCTAAATGGCCCTTAGGTATGAGTGTGAGCATGAATGGTTGTTTGTCTCTCTATGTGGCCCTGTGACTGACTGGCGATCGGTTCAGGGTGTAAGGAATGAATGAATATTTTATTCCCTAACTTGCATCATTTTATCTCCTGATATTTTATGGAGTAGTTATCAAGTACATTTTTACTTCATCTCCTATGTTTGATTTTTGTTCATTAACAATGTAGAAGGAAGACCAATCATTTTCCAGGACAATTCAAGCTTTCCAGGACATTTCAGTTTTTTCCTCATTTTCCATATGTTTTCCATGACTGGAAACATTTTTCAATAATCTTCCAAGTTTTCCAGGATGTGTGGGATTACGTATTTGCAGTTATCATGATTCAGCCCTTTGCTGCTTTTCTAACAGGAATAATCAACAATATCACACTCTGATCATTTCAAACTGTTGTACAACATCTGTGGCACAAGTCTGTTTTTTCCTGCTTTTAACAAAACAGAGCTCTCAGACTGGCAACATGAATCAAAAGAACATATTAACTTAGTCATACTGGACAGGAAAAAGATAAATAGAGCTTAATTTCCCTTGTTTAAACAGATATGTATGATGGCATTGGTAAAATATGTCACCACGAGACAAACACAGTACACTCACCCTCCTGGTTTTGGTTATCAAAGTCAAAGCCTCGTTTGGCATGTCTGTGACCAAGCTCCTCACATTCATACACAATGCTTTTAGATTTTATATTGATGCGGCATAGGCTGTGGGTCATATGGCCCCATGATCATCCCTTGCTTGCAAATTGTGAAATCTTATAAACATTTTTTGGAATTCTGTCGCTCTGCACATTTGTAGAGGCAAAAAAACCTCCCTGAGACAGAGCTGAAATGTAATGTGAAGTTTATCACACAGAAAACACATTTATTTTACTTTATAGAACTATACATCAAAAGACTTAGTTTCACATATCATTAAGACATTTAAGTATGCACTGGGTTTTGTGAGCGAAACTAATATACGCAAAGAATGTGGTAAAAAACATTTTTCAGTCAAACTTTTTGAGGTTTAGCTATGCTGACTGAATGTTACCTTTTTTACAGCAAAACAAGAAAATACACAGACACTACATTTTTTCTAGTAAGAGTGTAAAGACTTGTTTCTTATGATGATAAGCTAATGAATTGTTATGTAAGAAAATTAAAATATTATAAATAATGTTATTTGTCTGGGCTGGTGTCAGTCATGGGACCCCAGAATCATCCTGACATTTCTCCTCATGCACCCCCTGATTTTGGTGTAATGTGTGTGCAAAGAATTAGAGGTGCTGTCCTGAAAAATGCTAAATTGAACCTTTGCATGCATCTGTGTGAATGTGTCTGTATCTTTATTGGCATTTTATTTTTATTATGTCTTTGGGACAAATGGGCATGAGCACAGAAGCAGTCTAGTTTTTGCCTTTAATTTCAGCCTCCAAAATGATTTGAAAATGCTTCAACTCTTGGGTAATCTGTGGGCACTTTCTTGGAAATGGGTCAATACTTTTAGATAATAAAATGTTGAAGTTTGTATTGAGACAGATAGTGTCATTGGTCGTTTTCAACAAGTCTAAAAGAAAGAATCACTGGAGATAGCTTCTCACAAGTACCTAGTGGATGTGTCATTCAGTAGTTCAACTCTTTCAATCAGTGCTAAACCAAGGTCATTAAGGGTGTTCTCACACCAACCACATTTAGTGCGCACCAAGTAAGTTTTGCCCCAGGGATTTGGTACGTTAGTATCAATGTGAATGCAACCACCGCACTTTGGTGCACACCAAATCAGCCGGTCCGAGACCTCCATGAAGGGGTGGTCTCGATCTGCTCCATCTCCCTACATTAGGTTTGGTTTCACTGGTGTGAAACAGAGTGGTCCGAACCGATCTACTTTTGATGCATTATTTCCTGTTAATCGGTTGAATCTTTTGCTTACTCAATTTGTCGATTTGTTTATTCTGGTTGAGGATTATGATGATATAAGAGGGTCCAGAAGGTCGCTGATGCCGTCTCAAACACAATAAAAAAAAACACACTTGCAGAAAATGTAGAAGAGACCGAAATATAAACATTGGTTGTTCGGTGTAGGAAATGGTTACCATGGAAGCCTCTTCTTCGTTCTCCAGGTTTGGTAACCAGTTACGTGCATATCGCCCCCTGCTGTTTCAAACTGAGTAAGTACTCAAGTGGGCCCGGGCATGGTTCAATGTTGCAAGTGTGAATGCATGCCAGCGGGGAGGGGGAGGGGGGCGAACCGCGCCACAGTACGGTTCGAAACAAGTGGGCCTAATGTGAAAACGCCTTAAAACTTAAATCATGTAGCCCAAGAAGGTGATGCCATGAGGGAAGCTAGAATTACTTTAGGATAGGTCTGCGTCCATTGTCCACCTTGCATGCTGAAATCTTCATAACATCTGTCCTTAATATCTATGACGCTGCCAGCATGGTTAGCATACCACACAGAAGTATGTGTTTAATAAGCCAGGTAAGGCCATGTTGGGACTTTGTACCAGGCAGATAAATAAAAAAATCTGTTAACTAAACATGAAGCCACTTCAAAGACTTTGTTACCTTTCAACTGGACAAAATAAAATTCCTAAATGTTCTTATGTACACTAAGCTAATTTGACAAGCTGCTGTTGTTATTTGACATAAAGTTATACAACTATTCCCACTGTTAATTTATAGAGATAAAGTGAACAAGCATAATTCTCAAGTAAGTGAAATAACAAAAAGTACTTGCGTAACTCTTAACTAAAAGGCCTTAAGCTGTTAAAGTTAAGGTTTTCAATGTGAAATTCAAAGAGTTGAAATAGCTTAGCATGTTAAGAAAATTTGAGCTAGCTAAAAATTGAAGGATCAGGGAAGACAGGCATAATGAATCTACAAGTTGAACGTTTGGTTCTTTGTTGAAATTATCTACAAAATCGAAACCATTGATGTTTTAAAAAACATGACTTGAGTTCAGTCAGCAAAGTAACTACAGGATTATTTAACCTAAATAAACATAGGTTCTACCCTGAAGACGCGCTTCGGATGTCACACGAATAAGGATCTTAAAATGGACTTCTACTTGTGCTGGAATACAAGTAACAGAGAAAAATGACTCCAAAAAGTCAAACAGACTCTTGTTCAAAAGGTGTCAAAACATGTCTCTTTTAAGCTTTTAAGTTAAGGTTAACCTGACAAGCTAGCCAGAAGCTAACTGTTGTAAGATTTGAATATTATCTCCAAAAATAGACAAACTTTGTGGTACAGCAGCCCTGACTGTCTTGAAGTTTATTTTATGAAGATTAATCTCTTGTGCTTCTTCTTCTAACTTCATTCTATCTCTTAAGACTCTCTGTTGAAAGGAAATCAAGCTCAGTGACTGTGGTTTTACATGACAAACACAAATCCCTAAATGGCGGCATCTGTGCAGCTTCTCAGTTTAGCATGACATGGCAGAAAAAGATCTTCTATTGAGCGGTTAAATAAAGCTTTTAAATAGACTGCTGGCAAAGATTCACACTGTTTACCATGACTTCCATCCCACACACTGATTCTTGGCTAAGTCTGTACCCGGAGAGATTGGAAGATTGATTATGGAGGCCTGTGTGGGTGTTTCATGTAAATACATGCTTGTCTTTTCACAAACTATTCCTCAGACCAAACCAATGAGACAGTCTTTCCAGGAGCTCACTCTATTATTTCCTGGCCCAATTGCAGGGTGTTTATGCTTTTTCCTGTAGCATTCCAGGATAAAACGAGGTGCTGCTGTCATCGCTGTGCCCTCCAAGTCTGTTTGTAAAGTGGGGCAAAGGAAGTAAGGACAGCAGGACTCCAGAACCCAGGGTGCACTACTTTTAAGGTGGATTCATTGCCATCTTTTCGATCTTCTTGTCAGTTACAGAAAAATGTCTAGCCTCATGGGACTCAGTGGAAAGATGGGGCTTTGGCAAATCAAGAAACTATGAATGATTGCAAGGGCAGTCAAACCACAACAAAAACAGGCTTCAAATAACAAGACCACATGTCCAAGTCCAGAAAGTACATGAAAACAGAAAACAACAACAAATGCACCAACATCAAATATAGTGCAAAACTGGAAAGATCAGAAGTCCCAGTTTGACCGGGACTACCCCTTTGTTAGGTTTTATATTCCAAGCCCTGACAACAAAATTGTAAGAGACATATTATGACAGAATGGCCACTGGACAGCCTGTTTGTTATCTGTGAGCATAGCCGTCAGTGAGATTCATTAGTATGTACAAAAATGTTCTAAATGTCGCTTCATTTTGCTTGAAAATCCTTAACTGCGTGTTTTTCTTGTTTCTAGGAGTATTACGCTCACTGGAGTGCACAGGAACAGCAAAGAAATGCTTCACACCAAAATATATTGGGCTAGGCATGTGACAGGGCCTTACAATACTTTTATGCTCTTGTCGCCAGCACAGAGAGCTGGTGTGGCAAAGAGCATCAGCAAGCACTAACCACTGTGTGAAGCTGCAGCAAAGGTACTCTTCATTTTAACTGAACAATGGTATATCTATATTTTCCATGAAAACCAGCCAAAAAAAACTAAGACTGGTGGACACTGCAAGTTTCAGGCAACTCAGATCCCTATATAGCACCGGTACATGTTTTACATCACTGAAAAACATCAGAGTATTTGTCCTTGTTTTATCATGCTTAGCTAGCACTGCCATTAGCTGACTCTGCCAAGTGTTGTGGCCAGACCGCAACCTCCAGAGCTGTAAACAGAGGCCCATGGGGAAGTGACAAAGGTTGTAGTACCCTGAGTGTTCACTTGAGGCTGGCTGCAGATAAAATTGCATTGAGGCAGAGACTGGCTTTACAGTCTTAATACTCATCTTTACAGCCTGGTTCAAAGAACGCCCCTGTCTGAAACTGCAACATATCTATGTATGCTCTCATTTTGAGGGGGGATGGATGTTTTTTACATCGTGTCTGTTTTTCTTTTGAGTACGATTAACTGAGGATTTCTGGTTTTAAAGATGAGGCATTGTTTTTCATCAGTTAACCTTAAGTCTCACATCAACATGACCTTTCTGTCTACGAGTACATGGAGCTAAAGTTTGGTTGTGATAGCACGTGCAGTATATGGCAGTATCCATTAAAGGGCATCAACAGCATTACAAAGCTTCTTATGAGTTTGTCCAATTCATTTGCAGTCCATGGTTGTGGCTCTGAGTGCAATGGAGTGTGAGCATTTTCCACAGGCTGCATGTTTTTGCCAATTTAAGTAGGTTTATGGGAAACTTGTTGACTTTGCCTAATAACAGACTTAACAGCCTTTACCTCCAATTAGAGCTGGAAAAGAGTGGAGAATTCCTGATAAATTTCTGGAAACTTTCAGGATTTTTTTTTCTTGGGAAGTTAAGATTGGAAATTTTGGATATACGGTGTTCGAAATTATTCAACTGATATCAGGGTTATTTTAAACAAACTATATCATATCCAAACATGAATATTTTTGTCATAGGTCAACATCCATGCAGAGCAATACATTAAAGACATTACATTTCAATAGATTTATTTTTGAGTATTAATTTATAAAGTCTTAATCATGTCATCGAACATCAATTTCAACTCCACTTAATGTAGTCTACACCTTAAATGTGAGGCCTCAACAGTCTTGTGCTCTGGGCTCATAAATGCGGCTTCAATAGTCCAGAGTTTTAGGATCATCTGTTCATGTGATGGAGGAGTGCACAGTGTATGTAGTGGGCATGGCCTGGATACCCCAGCAGTAAGCTAAGTGCAACAGCATGTGTGTTGATTGAGGGAAAGCATAGATATTCTCAAGTTTACTTGCGTTAAATCTGTTGCTTTTTTTGTCGGGATTATGCTAGAAAACATTTAAAATCCTGGTTTAGGGCCACTCTTCAATTTTGTGGATTCACAGTTTATATATATATATATATAAATATATATATATATATATATATATATACAGTCATGGAAAAAATTATTAGACCACCCTTGTTAACTTCAATTTCTTGTTAATTTTAATGCCTGGCTCAACTAAAGGTACATTTGTTTGGACAATTATAATGATAACAACAAAAATAGCTCATGAGAGTTTAATTTAAGAACTAAGAATAGATAGATAGATAGATAGATAGATAGATAGATAGATAGATAGATAGATAGATAGATAGAATGATATGAAGATAGATAGATAGATAGATAGATAGATCTTACATCAATAGCTATGGCATTGTACTGCCAAAAACACTACTTTTAAGCATTCCATGTTTTCTTTTCTGTTTGCTTTAAACACATGATACACACAAGAGTTAATACTTGATTGCATAACCATTGTTTTTGATGACTGCAGCCATGCGTCTTGGCATGCTCTCCACCAGCTTCTGACATTGTTCTGCTGTCACAGCAGCCCATTCCTGTTGGACAAATTCAAACAAATTTTCTTTGTTTTTGGGCTTGTGGTTCTCCATTTTGAGTTTGATGATTTTCCACAGGTTTTCAATTGGATTAAGATCTGGTGATTGAGCAGGCCAAGGCATGGTGCGAATGTTGTGGTTCTCCATCCAGGCTTTAACTGACCTTGCCGTGTGGCAAGGGGCATTGTCTTGTTGGAAAATCCAGTCATTGAGGCAGGAAAGAGTTTGCGAGCTGATGGAAGAAGACTGTTTTCAAGGGTAGTCCGGTAGATGACCTGGTTCATTCGGCCTTCACACAATTGCATTTGCCCTGTTCCTCAGACTGAAACAACCCCAGATCATGACTGATCCACCCCCATGTTTTACTGTAGGGGCAAGACAGTCTGGGTTGTAAGCTTCTCCAGGCTTCCTCCTAACCAGTAAGTTGGCTGGAGTGGGCATCAATTCAAAATTGGATTCATCACTGAAGAGAACCTTAGCCCAATCATCAACAGTCCAATCCTTGTGGTCTCGAGCAAAGAGTAACCGGGCCTTCCTCTGCCTTTCATTGATGAAGGGCTTCTTGCGTGCTCTGTGTGACTTCAAACCAGCTTCAACAAGTCGGTTTCGAACTGTCCTTGCTGAACAAGTCACATTTCTCGACAGTGCCCACTCATTTTTAAGGTCCCTGGAGGTCTGACGACTATTCCTGACACAGGAACGGATGAGTGCACGGTCATCTCGTGGGGTAGAAAGACGTTTCCTGCCACGGCCAGATAGCAATTTGGTAGTGCCATGTTCAGCTTGTTTTTTGTTGTTGTAATGAACGGCTGTCTTGGAGATCTTCAGTTTTTTTCGCTACCTGTCTCTCACTCATGCCAATTTCCAGCAGTGCCAAGATGGCTGCCTTTGTGGCTTCACATAATTCTTTTGTTTTAGGCATTATGTGAGAGCTGACAACTTCTGAGTTGTGCTACGGCTTGAATGTAAGCAGGAAACCACTCTAGGCCTTTGCATGTGCAGTGCTGCTTGTGACATGAAATGGCCTCTTATATACCCTGGGAATCAATTAAGCTTAAGAATGTCAAATAGGACATAAAGTATTATGTGACCAGCTGCATTTTTTGTTGTGTTCATTGTATTATACGTTTAGTGGTACCAGATATTAGAATGAACAAGAAATTGAGGAAAACAAGGGTGGTCTAATAATTTTTTCCATGACTGTATATATATATATAAAATATCTATCTATCTATCTATCTATCTATCTATCTATCTATCTATCTATCTATCTATCTATATATGTATGTATATATATATATATATATATATATATATATATATATATATATATATATATATATACATATATTAACATAATTCCTGTTGAATTCCATGGAAAGTTTCCAACTGTGACAATCCCTGGAATTTTCCAATGTTACCTCCAATAAGGATCAAATGTGTCATAACATAAATATCAGTGCTTTTCATAGTGCACAAATAATAAAACTCAATGCAGATTTTTCTCAAAAATCCTTTTCAGATCCACTGTTGACATTTGTTATACTCTGCTTATGAGCATAGAAACAGTAGAATTTTATCAAAATGATTTGGATCTTTCAAGATATCAGGTTTTTGAAATAAACATTATCCACATTTTCTAAAGGAAACAAACAAATCAGCAAAGAACTCTGACTAAACAGTCTGCAGCCTATATTTATTGTTATTACTCATTACCCTGATAAGTGAGTGGCATTATGGTGGATGTAATAGAATCACTCACAGATGAAGAATGAAACTATGATAGGAACTTCTTACCCCGGCAATATTATCTTGTATGAATTCAAAAGTTTCAGTCCTTGCGACAAACTTTAGGTCGGCTTTGTATTTTCCTTGAAAGACATTTGTTAGCATGATCTCTTTATTAGTTGCAACAAAACTGTTTCACAGCCGATCATTTGGTTGTAGTCATAAAATGCTCCCCAGAAAGTCATACACTTTATTCTAGCTTCATTTACAATGAAACATTTTTTCATGGAACACAAAATATATTTTAAGTAATGTCTCAAATCATTTTGAGGTCATATGTCTCATTGGTATCTTACAGATCATAGTATATTGAATTTCAAAACTTTAAAATCAAAAGAAAATATATAACATCTCTTAATATAATATCTTTTTATCCATCTCAACTGAATATTTACTTAAATGATATGGTGTTAAAGCAGACTGAGTAAATCCATCAAACAAACAGTGCTTCTGTTGCTGCTGTATTAGTGGAGACTGCATTGGTTTGACTAGAGGGCAGTCTTTGGCTTTGTGCGGCAGACTGTTCTCTGGCCTGTGTGTGTGTGAGTGTGTGTGTGTGTGTTCCAGTTTGATTTATTCACCTCCCCTGCTGAATGCCATGTAGTGGCTGGACCCCCTGCTGGCTGCAATGACAGGCTCCATAGCAATCTGCCAGACACACAGCGGGACAAGACAAGCTCCCAGCTTCTGTTCTGAGTTTGTAACTGCATATCCATTCTGCACAAAATCTCTCCTACATCATCTATCTTCTCTCCCTCTCTCGCTCACTCTCTCCTGCTTACTTAAATGAAGGGTTTGCATTCTCTGAGCTTCTGGTTTAAGATTCTGGGTTTGACTTGGAAGATTCACAACCATTTTTGCGGTCCTCATCTAAGTTAGGATGGAGATTTGGTGTTTATCATACTTAATTAGTTTAGAGTATATTTTGGAATAACTGAATCGTGCACATGCATCCAAAATTAATCAATTAATCAATCACACTATAATCATTTGGCACTTCTTCAAATGTATTTTTAATTTAATATTGAGTCAAGTAATGTTTTAAAGTACCTTTTGTCAGTTGGTGTTTCTTTTATGTACCTAAACAATGATAGTGAATGAAGTGATGGTGTAAGTCAAGGTAGCAGTATATATCCAACTAACTGCAGAGGGACAGACAGTCTCAAAATGGATCCACTAAGTTGGGCTCTCAACGCAATCGATAAGGTTATCAAGGAACCTTAAAAGACGCTCATGAATTATGCCTGATGTGGAATAAAGGATTGGACATTAAAGATCAAATTTGGACACTAAAAGACAGTCAAGAATTATGTGATACTTCTGTAAATGGAATAAAAATTTACAATAATCTGATGATATGTGAAAAAAAGGAGACTACATATTGAGAAAATGGGGACGGGACTAGATAAGCTCTGCTTCTTCCGTCTTCCCTTTCGGACATGTACAATGTGACAATCTATTGACAATGTGTGATGTTGTGTAAGTGTGCTGACATGACCGAAATAAATCAATTCAATTCAATTTCAAACACTATTACTAAATTAATTAATCAAATTTCAACGAATTATATAATCAACACACTTTAAGAAAAATTATTCATGTTGTGTTTAATTCTAAAGAAGATGTCTATAAAAAAGAAAAAATATATATCTTTAAACAAAATATATATGTATATTGGCCAAAAGGTCTTTTTTATTTAGTTGTTTTCATAAGTTAAACCCAGCTTAAATACACTTCTCAGTTTTGTTTTCAAGTCTTTGTAGCCCTTTCGACCCACTAACATTTTCTCTCTTTCTCAAAATGCCTACAATATTTCCCAACATCCAACATCCTTGATTTAGGAAAGAAGGAACTATAAGGGAAGACCAACAGGAAAAAACTGGGCACTGTCTTGGTGAAAAAAAAAACTGCTGGTTGTATTCACACATGCAGCTCATCAAGAAAAACTAAGAATATTTTCAGGGGTATTTGTGTGTGTGTTTGGGGTGGGGGATGGGATAATTTTTCACACACACATGCAACCCTGAAACAGTCTGAAAAATTCTTGGGTTGCTTCACTAAAAACCTAGAAACCCAAAAACACCCTGACTTTGGAAAGACATAAAGATTCTCAGTATCACGACAGATAAAATCAGGGTAAAGTCTGAATGAAAACGCTGCTGTTCATGCACACAGTTCACATTGAAAAAAAGAATCATGACATATGTAGGATTTTGATGGTGTGTTTTAAATCTAAGAACAATTCTTGAGCTCAGGAGCAGAACAATACTCGGGGAGGGGGCAAGGACAGATTCAGGGTCAATCCTGGGAAAAAAAAAAACATGCCTTTTTGTTTTTTACTTAACTCACACAGAGAGAATGAGGGCAATCTCAGGTTTTGAGTAGCCCTTTTCACACATGCAAAACCAAAAGATATACAAATTTGTGTTTTTGGGTTTGGGAAAGGACTTGGGGGGCTGGCAGTAAAAATCCTGGGTATTGTCTGCGCAAAAAAAAAAAAGTTTTTTGTGTCCACACATACTGCTCAACCATAGATAATCTGGGATTAATATAATAGTTTCATGCATGTGTTAATAGGTTTTGAAGGAATTCAAATTGCTGTGTTAATGATTATTCATAAATAAAGCTGCCCTGCTTTTGAGACAGTTCAACTGTTCCTCAAAGTGTTCTGAAAATATGTGTAATATGTGTAGTTAATATGTGTAACCTTGCAGTTTAGATGGATCACTCAACGTCTGTGATCAACCAGATTACCAAACTCCAATCTACAGCGATTGCGAGTGGCCACCGGCAGGAGAGAGGACCTTCTCAAACAGAGATTAGAATTGATGCTAACAGCTTCAGTAGCAGTTTTATAAGATCTAGACACATTTCTTTATTACATGAAAACCAAATAACACTACAAATGCATCTGTAGGAAATATATTTCGCTAAACTTCAGACATTTCTGCTCAGGATCTGTCCTTTGTCCCGCCAACTGTATAATCTGATTGGCCTGTAATGAATGTGATTGACAAGTTGATCATCCAATCACACGCTGTATTTACTTCTGAAGGTTCTGCCTTTCCCTAATACTTTCAATGGGCTCTTTCTAGGGCTGAACAATTAATTGCAAATTAGATTAAATCGCAATATGGCTTGTTGCAATTTTCAAATCGCAGACAGTGCAATATTTTTAACCCAAAATGTGTTGAACATTTTGGCATTGTGATGTTGTTTTTTTGCAATTTCATGCCTATTTTAAGCTTTTTTAACCCAGTTTTTGCAACTTTATGCCTATCTTGCTCCCATTCATCTTTTTTTCTTTTGGCCACTGTCAGACCATGTTTGGAATTTTTACATGTTTTTTTAAATTTAATCCCAATTATTTTGCTGCTATAAACAATTTTCCTGAGTCACTTTTGAATTTTTTTGCCTTTTTTTTTTGGCAATTTCATACCTTTTTTGCACCTATTAACTTTTTTTCCGCTTTCATACCATTTTTTAAACCAGTTTTTACAATTTCATACTTATTTTGCTTCTGTTCTTCACTTCTCCACTTTTCTTCAAATCTTTTATCCTTAGATTGATTTCATGTCATATTGGTTCTACTATAAAACAATCTACTGCTTATGTTTGTTTCAGAATACATAAGATGAGGAACATTAAAACAATCGCAGAATAAATCGCAATTGCAATATTGGGGAAAAACATCGCAATTCGATTATTTTCTCAAATTGTTCAGCCCTAGCTCTTTCCCCAGTGGATTAGTGAAATATACTGAGAGGTTCATCTGGTGTGCCAGATTAAGAAGTAGAATGATGAAAGAAAAACAAACTAATGCTGACCAATACAAATTCATTCCATTAAAATAAAAATATATGATGAAGAAAAGAACAGGGGAAACAAGGCAATATTACAACACATTAAATACACAAAACATTAAATTGTCAGTATGAAATAGAATAAATGCTCATTGGATGCACAGAAATACATTTTTTTTAATGTTGCATGGATTTAATTTCTGTGTGCATAGACACATGTTGGTGGAAATATGTCTCTTCTCCAAAATCATTATGTGGAGCAAAAAAAGGCACAAATGTATTTTGAATCAGGGAAGCATTTCATGGGAGCAGAATTATTCAAATGAGAAAGCTCTGCGCCAAACACATAACCACAAACACACATAGCAATCATTTAAAAACAATCTGCCTCTTGGACACATCCATCCATACAGCTCTACTATGACTCTGCAGTGGAAAACATTACGCCTGCCGCTGCTCCCTGCATATCCTCTTCCCCCCGTTTCTGTCTCCCTCCCTTCGCTCGCCCGGCCATCACTCTCTAACGACAGATCAATCAGTGCGACCATATGTGGTGATGTCATGTTCCTTGAGAGTGAAAGGGAGGGGCCCGGCGAGTCCATCTGCTCCGCTTTGTGGAACATTCCAGCGCTTTAACATTTGCATGGCTGTCAGACGGACAATAAAACCTAATCTCTCTGCACCGAGGGGGGAAAAATTAAGCCAGTGTGAAATATCAGACCTAAGAAAGGTATATCTTTATCATCTAAATGTAGGAAACAGAGGATCAGGATTGAGTTTTACACGTACGGGGTTTACTTTGCTTATTTGCACATTTTCATTGAGCCGGAAACAGTACAGTTTGTTTCATGTCTCTGAGCCACAGTATTACAGAGTGAGTGGTAAATATGAACTTGAGTGCTTACACCAATAAGTAGGGATGCTCAGATCATATTTTTTGCTCGTGACATTAACAATCTTTGAATAGGTCTATTGCTAGCAAAACAAAACTCCCCTCATAGGAGTACATATATAAATTAAGGCTGTCACTTTAGTGCATTAATTAGATTAATTAATCACACCGCAAATTAATGTGTTATAAAAAATTAATCGCAAAATTAATCATAGCACACAAACATTTTGATACCGGCCAGCTGGAGGACCCGTACATGGCAGTGGCACGTCACTTCACACATGCGTCTCTAGTCAAACCAAACAAAGCCCAGGTGACAACAGGAATGGCATATTTAAGACTTAGGGCTCTAATTTCGTGGCGCAGCGCAGGGGGCGCAAGCCTGGCGCACCCCACGCAGTGTTAATTTCGTGCGGCGCACCGCCGTGCGCTGCCAATTTGACAATTTGGTAGACCGTCTGCGCAGAGATGGGTGTGACGGCGCACCAGGGGGGAGGTGAAGGCGCACCTGGGGGAGGTGCCGACAGATTCGAGTGGCGCAGTGACAATTTCGTGCCAAAAAACAGTGCAGAAAGTTCGCTGAAAGCACGCCAGCTCCAACCTGGTCTAACCTCGGCGCAGGGCGGAGCGCACACTCCGCAGCTGTAATTTGGTGACAAGCGCGCATGTGGGCACGCCTCAGAGGCAGGTTTCCAGAGTGTCAGGCACATTTTAATGCAATAAACAATCACAGCAATCACTATTTAATGTAACCGTCTGAACCAGCATATACAATTGTATCTATATTAATTGTCCCGTCATCTGATGTCGGATTAAAGCCGTTTGTCATAATAGAAACTTCACCTGGCAGCTGGAAGTTTGATGCACATTTTACAAGTCAACAATAAACAGCCTTAACATCTGATACTGAGTATATATCTGGCTTCTCTCATTTAATTAAATTCAAAGAAAAGAGGGAGAAAAAAGACGAAGAAAAAGGAGAGAAAATAAATGTCTGTCACTCAGGATTTACCCGTGATTTCCCATATTCCTCTATTTTAGTCTTTATTTTTTACGTGATCTAAAAAGATAGAGTAGGCTACATCATTGCAAGGAGGATGAGGAGGAGACACCAGGAGAGTATACAGTATCACTAAAGGCTCTGCTATTTGGCGATGACAAACCAGGAGTGCAGGTGGATCACAAGTATTATGAATGGATAAGCCAGCTGTGGTGTAACTGTCTCTTATTTTTTTTACTCCTATTAATGACAAAGGAACAGATTACATCTGTCCCGGGAGCTGGCCCACACGGTGACGCGCCCCGCTGTCCATGCCTGCTGAATGACAGCAGCTCTGACCGTCTCCAGCAGCGGGGATCATTCAGACCAATCAGACGCTGCGCCTCGGCCGCAGCGCATTTAAAAAAGGCGTCAGGAGAGGCGCCATTTGATTGGTGAAGACGGCGATCGGCTGTGATAATCCCACTCCGTCTATTCTCCTCCTACTGTGACATTTGTAGCGGAGAGGCAGAGGCATTAGGCGTGGGCAGACAGCTCTGCGCCCCTATGCGCCATGAGTCGCCTGTCTTGCTGAGAAACTTACCAAATCTTGCTAGTCACACCCAGTCACGCCACGGCAAAAGGCGGCGCAGGCAAGTGCGCCTGCGCTGCCGCCTAAGTCTCTGAGAATTAGAGCCCTTAGTCTTATTTTATTTTTGAATTTATTTATCTATATTTGTACTACATTCTTTAATAATGCATCAGGCCAAATTGGTTTGCTGGATGTCCTCCACCTTTTTCTTATTTTGAATTTGATTTATGAAACACACTTAAAGTGTCATTTGAGTTGCCTGATTGAGCTTAGAATTTTCTGGACAAGTTGCCCTGACTTTGGTTTTATTTAGTCACCAATAAAAATGTGGATTAACAAATCTTCACTTCTTAGTGTATTCATTTGATTAGTCATGTACTACAATTTTATAATATCCTAGAATTCAAATTCTTTATTTGGGTACTTTAAGCAGATATGAGATTAAAATGCATTTAATTAGATTAATTAATTATAAATCCGGTAATTAATTAGATTAATTTTTTTAATCATCTGACAGCACTAATATAAATATAAACATGCCATAGTTTCTCTATTATAATATGCCCTCGATCATAACACGTATTCCACATATTCATGATTTTTCCCTAGAAAAACACTGGACTTCAATGTAACACACACCCAAATTTTGCAGAAACCTTACTCTCTAAGACAACTCAAAAATTACCTTTAATCAAAGAAATTTCAGTATTTTCACAACAATTAAGCGATATCTGCCTGAGATCAGCAGTCATAGCGTATCGACCAATCACAGAGCAGCTATCAACATGTCGATGTCTTCGACCAATCACAGTAATGTATAATGCGTCCCCTCGCTCACAAGGTGGCAGCACTCTGGGTTTTCATGTTTCTTGCAGAGATAGATAATATTTCTGCTTTTTGTGTCAGATGTGTTGCAATCCCAATGTTGGAAAGATGAAATATGGCAAGTATTTTGTTTGTACTCGTGTATAATACGCACCCAAAAGTTAGACCTTATTTAAGAGCAAAAAAAAAGCATGTCAAGAAATCAGGGGTGTATGTGTGTTTGTATACACACACACACACGCCAATACAAATGCTAAGCTATGTGGCTGCATATACGGGATCACTTTCTTTATGTTCATTAGCCTATACAAAGATAAAAATGCTAAATGAATAACAGTAGACTGAAGGCTAAAAATATGGATACAGTTATCAGCAAATAACTTCTCCTCAAGCATGCCATTTTGCCTTGAGCAGATCTCTCACTGTCCTATCATTGTTTCATCAGCAGTAGAAGACCACTGGTTTAGAGCAGAGACAGGAAAGAGAATGCAGAGCCATTGACAACATGGTGCTAAACAGGTCTGAGCAGGGCAAATTACCAGCGGGACAGTCAACCAATTAAACAGACTGGGCCCATGTAGGTAAGGGGTCTTAAAGAGGCTCCAGTTTGGATAGAGTGAGAATACAGGTGTATCAGGGGTAAAAGGTGAAAAAGGTTTTTTTTTTGCTTACTCTTATGAATGTAAACATTCTCGAGCAGCCACTGAATATGGAACTGGTTAAATAAATTTGGGGTCAGGCAAATTATATCCTCTTTAAGAAAAATACAAAGGTGAAACAACATGAAAAACTCTGTGACATCTACTTTCCTGCGAACAAGCTACTTTATTTTGAAATTACCAAGGCACGCCACTTAGGTGTTCCATCTACAATCAGCTGAGAGTTAACCTATAACAACAATAAGAATTTTAATACGACTGCATACAAGATAAAGGGGAGTCTGAAAAACACTAGTCTTGTGTGGATGAACATGGCACTATTGTTGAAAAATACATTTAAAAATTTCAACAAAAAAAAACAATGTAAGAAATGAGAATACAGAGATAAGGTACAGAAAATAAATCACCATCCAATAAATCCACAAAGATCTAAGTAGCAGTAACATATGAAGCAGTGTCATCTGCAAAGATGAGAATATTTTATTACCAACATGAATAAAACACTCATTTACTGACATCATTACAAGTGCTTAATGCTGATTTTTATCGGGTTGAGCAGCAGCTACTTTGCAATATATAAAAAAATGTCACATACACAGACACATACACACAAATATGCACATGCAGATCTGTCCCCTGGGACGCATCATCACAAGAACAGGACACCCCAGAGCAACACAAGTCTCACACCTCCTTTCCTCCAACACGTGCCACGCAGCAATTACCACCATTAAACTACTCGGCACCTGTTAACTGCCATGTAAATATTCATCTGCTGTGTGTGTATGTGTGTGTGTGTGTGTGTGTGTGGTGGGGGTTGTTGTAGCCACTGGCCTGCATGGAAATAGCCAAGTCCAGTAAATCAACTCAGTGACAAGTCAGTGCTGATGGAAAAAAGGTTAGTGAGCCCATGAAATGTAAATGCTGTGTTACCGCAGGAAAACAAATCATGGAGGGGGTGTTACTCTGGGCATTTGCATGAGAAGAAAAAAAAGAGTTGGTTTTTTTTTTTAGTTGGTGAGTGTCTAATAAAGACTGAAACCACATGTGTTTAAGCCTCTACACAAAGAAATAGCCAATGATGAGTAAGAAAGTTTTTGTCTTGGAGCAAAGTCTCACATGGAAGCGTTTACAGGCAGAAAATTGAAATGTAAATGGGAGCCATACTTGCTGTAGCATGTGAGCTACATGCATAGCCAGTTTGCTAAGGGGTCGAAAATAAAGTGGATGGTGCATTTTAGGCATGCTGGCACCAAATGAATCACAATGGCAAGGATTTTCAATTTCATAAAGTTAGATAAAGTGCATCTGTTTCACAAGCTTATCAGCACAAACAGCTCCATCCACACATGCACACATGGTCAAGACAATCTGCACAAGTTCATATAAAATACATTATATGGTGAATAGAGGTGATTAAAGAGACTTTGAACGTGGCATGGTTGTTTGATGGCAGGTCTGGGTGATTGAGAAACTGCCAAACTAATGGGGTTTTCATGTCCAACCATCTCTGCAGGAGCCAAACACGTTGGTTTTTGAGATGCCTTTAAGTGTATAGGGCAGGTTTGATTTACACACTAAATAGTGAATGTTGTTTTTGGTGGCATGCCAGTGATCAGTTTTCACCTGTGCACCCGTGGTGCGAGTGTGAGTGGGGTGAGCACATGAAGGATATTTTCTGTTGACAGCATGTTCTAGGGTGCAGTTTGACATATCGGATTTTTGTTTGGCAAAACTTTTTGATAGATATATATATAGACAGATACTTTATTTATCCCCATAGGCAAATTGTTGTATCCAGCAGCTCATATGAAACACATAAAAACAAATAAAAAACATTACATGTAACAACATAAAAAAAAGTCAACTGAATTAATAAGTGCAAGCGTGCATGTGCAAGTGGGGGACCTATGAGGAGTTATATAATGTTAACAATGCAGCATTATAAAGAAGTAGGTGCGTGTCTATGCTTTGACTCCCATGTTTCGCCTCGGGAGAAAATATCCACCAAGCTGCAGTCCAGTGGGTGAAAATTCCTTGTTGATGCCAGAGGCAAAGGAGAATGGCTCATGATAATAGAAAGACAACATGTAACTCAAATAGTCACCTGTTATAGCAAAACTACGCAAAGACTATTTCTGGATAAAGACCTTCAGAGTCTTGAAGCAGATGGACTTTCAATCAATCAAACTTTATTTGTATAGCACTTTTCAAACTGGACATTGTAATACAAAGTACTTAACATGAGACATAAAATAAAATATGTCTCAATTCAATCCTGATTCAAAACACACACTCAGTAACTCAAACACACAAAGACATAAAAATGGAAATTCTGACAGAAAACAAAATTAAAGGACTGAGGAAACGCTACAGCAGCAGAAGACCAAATCCAAGTGTTTTGTTGTCACTACAATAAATGGGTAAAAATACGAAGATGGCTTCAGTTCAAACCCACATCACAGGCTGGTAGAACTTAACAAGTTATCTATCAACTCTGTGGTGAGAAGCATTAGTACCAAAAGGAAATGTTCTTCCCTTCTCTTCCTGCTATATGATGTTTTTTTAAAAGTCCAAACTCTTTCTCCCAGGCAGCTACTGTCTAGACACCCCGACACCCAAAACCAGTGCGTGTGGATCTAAAACCGTCCAGGGCCTCACGTGCACTGGCACCAGTTCAACCCCCAGCTCGGTTTGTTGGGGGGGCTGATAGTAATGATCCGTGACCATGAGGTGTTTTAACATGCGGTGTGTAAATCAATATAACATTAAAAGGAACTGCTTTTATGTCTCTCACAACTCTGCAGCTCATGTTTTATTGGCTGTGTGGTGTTTAGAGCTGGAGCTGACCTCTTGAGCTGTGCAGATGAAAAAGATTGCCTGAACTTTTCACAGATTTTGTTTCCTTTTGTGCAACTGGATATTATCAGCCAGTAAAGCCACTGAATTAAGAAAGAGAAGGGTCAGTGTATTGTGTGTTCCCAGCCCAACATGTTAGAAGTTTATCTTGCTCTGGAACTACCACATGGATGTTGTAATACCTCCACAAAGCACACACAAGCAAGACAGTGAGAGAATGGCTGTGGGTCAAGAGGAGGGGGTGGGTATTTTCAGTGGTGGTATTCTTGTTACAAATCTTACACACGATGAAGCCCGAAACAGAATAAGTTCATCTTTGAGTCAGAGAGGTCATTTGACTTAAGTTTGAGCAAACTCCCTCTCAATGCTCTTGAGATATGACATTTACAAGCGAGGGATGAACATGAGGCCTCATCATGCTGACCTGTGACCTCCAAACCCTGAGTAGGAGTAAACATTTGTGCAAAGTGTTGAAGAATTCTGTTAAAGATTTCAGTGGATATTCTGCTGAAGAATTCATGACCTTGAGCAATGGTCTCAAAAATCAAATTATCACGCTTGAATCAGGGTGAACATTTGTGCAAAGTTAGACTAAACTCTCTGAAAGCACATTTTAAACACCCCTCTTAAAAACAAGAGATAATCATGAGTTACACTATCCTTGATCTATGACCTCTAAAATCTTAACAACCTTTTATTGTGTCAAAAAAAGACATTTGAGCAATGTTTGAAGAAATGTTTGAGTTGTGGAGATCTAACATGAGCACATGAACATGAAATCCAACGACCTCCATGCATGAGCTGTAGAATCTTGTGTGTTACTTTTGAGTGAAAAGACGTCATCCAAGCAACATTTGATGGAATCCTGTGGAACACTATGAAGATATAACACTCAGAAGGAAATGGGGGGGCTATAAAGCTTAACGAATGGTCTATACTATATACAAGCAGGTCAAGGCAAACTTTACTTTGAACAAAAATACATATTTTATGGGAAACTTAGTAAAACGTGGCCTGGTTCAAAATGTTTTTCCTAAAATGTGACTGACTTTTTTTCATTATATTACGACTTTATGAGGTCAGTTTAACCTAACAGTTTGGCAATCAATGTTGGACTGTGTTTTACTATCTGAGGAATGAAACAAAATAGACAATAATAAATGATTAAAAGGGGGAATCAGTTAGAGAACAAGACTCCAACAATAAGCTGTTTAAAGCCAGGTCAAAGTGGTGAATGTTGGCCAGAGGTAGGAGCTAATGTTTCTATTCCAGTGCATGGGTCTTCCATAACTAAATCACACCCAGCACATCCCGACATTGGCCCCTACTGGGTCTTTAAGGTATCCAGACAACTTTTGTGTGGCGCTGCTTTGAGTCAGAGGTGGCACTTGATCAAAGTTTAAAGAGGACATATCATGCTTGTTTCTCCTTTTCACTATGCCGGACTAGGATGCCTGTAAAGCATTTCTGCCCTCAGTACAAGTCATTTAGTTCCGTCATTGCCCCACAATAGCGTTCTCAATATCCTCATTTGAGGCCATTATGAAGCCCACGTTGAAACACTCGGATCTGAGGCTGACCTAAAGTTACCTCGCAACGTCACAGCCCTTTGTGGTCTGATTGGTCAATTCTATCGGGGGCTGAGCCAGCCTGTCCTTCTTCTTCTACTGTATTTTCCGGCAGGCTCAATGCAGCGACCGCATATTGAGTCCCCCTACTGGCCAGAGCTGGTAATGAGTGAATGTCAGCTAGGGATCTATATACCCCTGCTGCTGAATGTGTTCCTCAGTGACGGTTTTGTGGCTAATGGACACCACTGAGGAGGAAGTGTTTTTATCAGATTACTCCAATAAAAAGAAAGGTACCTTGTGTCGTCACGACGTTTGAAATCTCGCGGACATCTCGCAATGACCTATTTTCAGAGGCATCAAATCTCGTTCTAGGATATCAGTAAATACAATATCTCATTTTTTGAAAATTAAGGGGGTGTAAGGTCTTGTTTTCAAATTTATTATATTATATGTAAGTATTAAATCATGCATCAGCAGGATACGTCTCCTTTAAAGAAAATCCTTTACAGCAGGCATGTCCAAAGTCCGGCCCGTGTTCGAATTTTCACCGGCCCGCAGCCTCTGTTATAAAATCAATTATATGCGGCCCGCTTGCACCGTTGACTGCTGTACAAAATACTTGTGTACAAAAAACCTATTTTACATTTAACCAGAAGATAGCAGTAGCACTGTGGCCACATCCTTGTGGCACTTGACACTTGACCTTTTGTCACCATTTCAGCCCATCCCATTTCAAACATGGCGACTGTAGCTAAAAAAAGAAAAGCTGACAGCAAGTGCAGCCGATTCTAGAACAAGTGGAAATTGGAGTATTCTTTCGCCGAAACAACTTTGTCTGCCTAATTTGCCACGATTGTAGCTGTTTTCAAGGAATTCAATATCAAGCAGCACTACCAGACAAAACATGGTAACTACGACAAGCTAACTGGGGAAGTCTGCCATTTGCAATAAAAATTTCATTAAATAGCTCATTTTTATTTAATGTTATTGGGCTGAATGGTCGGCCCCCGCACATCTTCACCTTACAAAATCTGGCCCTCAGGGCAAAAAGTTTGGACACCCCTGCTTTACAGTGTTCTTAAATGTAAAAAAAAATCAATGCAAAATGAAGTCTTGCAAGAGTGATAACTTAAACAGTAATCATTTAGGTTGGTTTAATCAATTTTACAATTTCAAATGACGATAATGATTCATTTGACACTAAAACTAGCAAAGGTAACTTTATTGATCTGCCTGGGACAGGTTTTTGATTGTGGTTGATAAATGCAACTGTTACAGAATTTGATCGTCATAAACATGTATAATGTTGATTATCTATGTTTAAACATCGATCTTATATGTAGAGAAAATCCTGTTTATTTTTACTGAGGGATATGTCACATGACAGTTAATGCCAAAGCCCTGCTTATCTTCTATTGATGACAGACAGTACTGAAAACAAACAAACTGTTTGCTGTTGATTAAAACCTCTTAAAAAGTCAACCCTAACCATCTCAATGTTAAATCAAGTAACTCTTCACTGATGTGATGTCACTCTGTTGTTGTGTTTCACTCTTGTGTGCAGTGTCTGGTCACTCAGATGAGACACTGCACAAGGTTTGTCTTGTTTAGCACATTTGCCAACTTTCTTCCATTTGGGGTTGTGTACAGATCTTTGTCATTGCCCAGTTCATATTGTGAGAGCGGACTATTTGTTTTTCTTCAGTGTATACAGCACCTAAGTGCTGTGTCCCTCAGCAGCAGTGGAGCTAACGTAGCGAGGCACCCTGAGTCACTGAGTGTATTTTTTTTTGTTTTGTTTTGAAAGCATTTAAGATTATTTAATGTAGATTTTTTAACCCATGGTTAACTGTGACACAGTAAAATCATTTCATCCCCACTGAGAAGTTCTTCACAAATTGTGTCCACAAGCAAAGGACAAACATGAGGGAGGCTCCATGACCATGACCTTTAACACATGACCTCTAAAATCTACTTGGCTCCCTCATGAGACAAAGTGAACATTTGCTTTAAGTTTGAAGAAAATCCCTCCAAGCATTCTTTAGATATTTCCTTCACAAGAGTGGCCCAGATGGATGGACGGACAATCCAGAAACATGATGTCTCTGGCCTCCGCTGTCACCGGGATAGCAGTATAAAAAATGTCCTCATTGAGGTCTTCTTCCCTACCAATAATTTTTTATCCTTAGCCTTTTAGAGAAGGAACCCACATCTGTCTCCGGTCACTATTTACACGCTCTTCCACCATAAAGTACTATGACACAGCCTGGCTCAAACGCACACACATCGTCCCTCTATCTCATGCCTAATTCAAACCTGCCTTACGAGTCCCCTGACGGATCCACACAGAGTCGGCTCAGCACATGCACACCGACATTCAATCACTGGGAAGCAGCAAAGGACGCGTATAAATCCATCTAGTAAAGCATCTTCCAGACCGTTCCCAATGCGAATGAGATGTCCCAAAGCCTTACGGTGTTATGTGGCCTCTGCTAAAGCAAGAATGTGATCTATGCCCCCCTAATTGTTGCAGGGGGAGGTTTTATAAGCACATTGTGGACCTGCTAAAAGGACAGATAAATCCTTCAGCTTATAATTCTTTCTGTCTTGTTTTTCCTGGGTCTTAATCATGGTGTCTTTTTGCTTGATAAAACAGACAAATTAGCCAAGAACAAATTTACGACAGACGCTTTCCCTTCTGTCATATTATCAGTATAGAATATGTAGTTCACCATCAGGCCTGACCAGTCTTGGCAGGTCTTATGTCCGTGCCGTCTTTCTCCAGACACTGGTTAGCCATGTCTGACATCTGCGGCTCCCTGCGGTTAGGGTGAAAGCCCGGCTGAATAATGCGGCAGGGTTAGAGTCACTGCTGGGGTAGGCACACGCCGCTTTGCTCTGCCTCTTCTGGTTTTCTGGACCTGTGATGTGCTACAAAACAATTCATGAAATCATCCAGGAAGTGTTCTCAAGGAGGGACCGTGCACAGTACTGGCTGTAGGCACTTCAACAGGCCATAATCAATACGTTTTTATTGACAATTGGTTGCATGACTACCGGCGGGAGATGTGAGAAAGGGTTAATTGTAAAGATTAACCAATTATCACTTAACACTTCATTTCTGTTCAGCTCTTTTAATCCTTTTAGCCTCTTTTGGCTAGTTTTGGTACACTTGCTTAAATTTTGCCTGAAACAAGAGCACACTTCAGGGGAAAACTTCAAACATGACTATACACCAAAAGTCTGATCTACGAAAGGTTTGCGTGTATAAAAACACGTGCAAACGTGATAGCGTGCTCAAATCTGATCTACTACCAGGGTGCACAAAGGACTGCATCTGTCAAATGAGCAAAATAGCACACACAGTCAATTTAGCGTGCTTGCCCACATGAATATGCAGAATACATGCAGAATGCGCAAAATACTGGGAGGAGGAGATGCAAATGTAATCACTCAGCATCCGCAATGTGATCTGTCAAACCTGCAAGTGATTGCGCGCGTTGTTTTTGAATTCGAATTTAGTATGTTTGCAGGTGCAAAACAGGGTACAGTGTCACGAACAGAGGGCTGCGATTGTAACGGCAAACAGGGGTCACATTAAACGAATATTTTCACCACTGACTGAATTTTTTGCTGAAAAACAGAAAGACTTGGAGGCTGTCATTATAATGGACTGGACAAAGAGGGACAGTTCAGTGTGCCATGGAGACGCACGCGTAAAGCAAACCCTCTCTGTTTTGTGCTCCACATTATGGAGGAGGTCATTTAATCTATGGTTAAATAAAAAAAAAAAACCTTTATAGCCATAATCACTCCGTTTGTCATTCAAAACTGACTGCATCACACTCTCTTCACACTGACAGTGAGTTTAGAGGCTGTCAGTGTGCGGAGAGTGAGACACTGTCAGTGCATAAGGGCACAGTTACTCGCTCAGTCTGTGTCCGTAACTGACTGCTCTTCACATGAGAGGTTATTGATGATGAAGCTTTCTAACTATGTGAACTTATGACAAAAAAAATTACCACAAGTGTGTTTATTTGCCTCTAACTCCATGTCTTCAAACTGTTTTTCATTTACAGCCACTCTGTTCTCACCCAAACTCTTCATGGTAACAGCTGGTAGCACATGCAAAACCCTCTATAAAGGAGGCGTCCACACCACTTTGTGCCTGTCATGAATTGCACACCCTGTGATAGTAGATCACCCGCAACATGCCTACTAATTGCATGTGCAATGTTTTAGTCTGCACACCCAATTTAGCACCCGTTATTTTGTAGCTTAGTAGATCAGGCCTTAAGTCTGTAGCAATATAGTGCAGAAGGATATAGATAGCTTGCAGCTAAGCACTGCACAGCTTCAAAATGATCGTGTTAAGCATGATCAAAACTCGACTGTCTTTAATAATTCTCACTGCTGTCACCTTGGCCAAGGCATGAGGTTGTTTTCTTAAAGCACAGGTTCCAAACATGGTCCCAAGTTGTCAAGCGGTTTTGTTGCATTCACCATATACATAGGCAACTATGCTCAAAATGGGTTGCCCAAGTTCAACTATGGCCCTCTGCGCATTAATCCATGTCATAGTCTAAAGTTTTTAGTGTAAAACCTTAAAAAGCTCTAAAGCTAAGCGATGTCATGCTAAATATCAAGCATCAAGAGGCAGCCAGTCATAGTTAGCTGAGCACAGTCAAAGCCATTCATTATCCATAGCTCTTATCCCAGCAGGGGCTGGAACTTCCCCCAGGCGACACTGGGAAAAAGGTAGGGTATACCCCAAACCAGTCACTAGCCAATCGCAGGTCTACACAGGACGACAGACAATCATTCTAACTCATACACTCATGGGCAATTTGGAGTCACCGATCAACCTAACAAGCATGTTTTTCATCTATGCGGGAAGTTGGAGCACCCATGCATGCACACGGAGAACATATAAACTCCACACAGAGAGGCCCTGATTGTCATGGGGATTGAACAACCTACGAGGGCTGGACGATTATGGTGAAAACAAGAATCCTGATTATTTTAATTGATATTGAAATCACAATTAATATACACAATTATTCATTGATTTAAAAACTTCAGTATTGATTTAACACAACTTTAAAGAGCCAGCTAGTGGCACATACAGTATTATTGATCCGCATAAGTCACACCCACTCGCTGTGGCTGCATGTGGAACACAGAAGCGCTATCAAGCACAGGAACTTGCATACACGGCACTCCACACTGTGTGGCATATTAATCGTTTTTCTCCGACTATAATGTTTTTATGATTGTCAGATGGCAAAATTGAAATCACGATCAAAATCCGATTAATTGTCCAGCCCTACCACCTACCCTCTTGCTGTGAGGCATGTGCACTAACTGCTGCGCTAGCATGGCACCCAGCACTAGACTAGCACAAGTGTTAAAAAACAAACAAAAATAAAAATATAACCTAACTCATATTTGGCATTTTGGCTCTCAGTTTTGATTTTCCAGCCTTGAAACATAATTTTTCAGAGAGAGAAGATCTGATCCTGCTGTATTATATTTTTAGAACAAAATGTAATACAGATCAAGTCAACCATGAATTGGTAAGCTGCTCCAAGATGCTATAAACCAACTCTGCTTTTTCTCTCGGTTTAGCAACCAGCTTTAATTTGCAGGGTCAAAACTTTACTATTTTTAAAATTCACTCTGTTTTCATTACGGCCGAGGCTAAACGTGCCAAGAGGAAAAGCTGATTGTTGACTGCAGTTTAAAGACTAGTACCAGCAGACACACACATAAGTTTAGTCTTGCACAAAAAAAAAAACACTTTGCAGCCTGAAAAGACAAAAGTAGAATTATCCCACCCCTACTTTGGCCTCAGGCAGCGATTTTTGCTCTCACCACTTGCAGCTCTTATATTAGCCATCTAGAACATTGGTACACATATATAATTAGCTTAATGATGCACTTGGCAGCTAAAAATACAGATAATTAAATGTTTTAGTTTTGAAAAAGTTTGGGGTTGTTTAGCTCACAGTTTTCATTTCAGTCTTTACACTTGACTATCTGAACAGTCAAGTGTATCTGACTAACCAGTGGAAAGAGGAAAAACAGCAAAAGTTGGCCTTACACTGAGACATTAGCAGCTATACAACAGCATTTAACTCGGTATTTGCTGTTAAAGCTAATACAAAAGTGCAGTACTTTTTTTTTTCAGGAAAACATTCAAATTAAAGGTATGCTGGACTTACTAATTACTATATTTACTTACTTTATTTTAAAAAATTTTGATTAAAAATTAACTGTTGTTGAAATTATTTTTGAAAGTTCTTGCTAAACTATTTTTTAGAATATTTTAATTATACAAGAAAAAAATAGATTTATGAATTGTAAAATATTATTGATTAATCAACTAACCAAACAAAATTTATCTCATATAACACCTATAAGAAATATTAAAATGTAGAAAGCAGTGCTTCACTTGACTCAAAATGCCATAAAATGTAAAAGCATACAAGTTCTACTCTGATGAAAAAATCACACCAAATTCAAATTCCATTAAAACAACAGTTTTTAAAACAGTTGGGACAGCACAGGGACATTTTAATAGAAATAAAACACCACAATAGAAAAATGCTTCACCTCTAAAATTCCAGAAATAGGTCGCCAAAGTTCCCAGGTACCTCTTATAAGTTAACGTAAGACAGGACATGATGCTGTGGAGTTGTTACTGTAAGGGGGTTACGATTCTGTCCGTCTTTGGTTGTTTGTCCGTCTGTCTGTTAGCAAGATAACTTAAGTTAAGAACAGTTTCTGATGAAGTCTTTGGAGAATATTGGTCATAGCACAAGAGAGAGGTGATGACATTTTGGTGTTGGCAGAGGGTTATGCTCGGTGAGCACTAGTTTACAATTTGGTCAACTTCTTTAGGACAGAAAATGTATAGACATCAGAAAAACACGTGAAGGTTTGTAAAAGGTTAGCAGCTGTTGTCAAAGTTACAGGGCAACAAAAACATCATTTACAACTTGTTTGCCTCAGAATTGGCGTTGCTTTAAATCTGCTTTGTTGTGGTAGCTTTCAAAGCAAGCTCTGAAAGTCAAGAGAAAAACAAAAATACACCCTGAAACTTGTGGCTTTAAATCTACCCGTAACAACCCTGAACTACTCACAGTAATAAGGTTTGTAAATCTTCAGCGCCTCCGTCTGTTTTAAGTAAACAAGAAGCCAAAAAACACCATTTTGACCTAAAAGAAAGTGTGTCCAGCCATAAATCCTTCCGACAGAATTTACATACCACAGGCGGTGTGAGTTTCTTAAACTCTCTGTAGAGCGTCTGATCCCGTGTTGCTGCGGCTGTCAGCGTGGAAGAATAATCTTCGCTCTTGCTTTCGCCACAGGCAGCTGACCCCTGGGCGACCTTCAGGGCCAGTGGCTGGGGTGTTAATGTTCACCCCCACCAGGGTCGCACCCAGCATGTTTATTTTACGACACAGGAGAGGGAACCCTCAGAGGGGAGCGTGGCCTCGGCATATTGACCCCCAAACTCATTAGAAAGAGAGGCTACTGAGCTGTAAAGGCCTGTTTTAAGGCCTGAGATGACGAGTTAGAGCTGTTTGAGCCACTGTCCAACAATGCTGAGTAACTCTAAACAACATAAAGTTCTTTAGACTTTTTGTAAATACACTGCAAAAAAGGATTTCTAAGAAAGAAAAAGAAGCTTGTTTCTAGAAATTTGTTCTTATATTTTACCTAAAAAGAAAAATTATCTTGACAAGCAAGATGTGTGTTCGAAAAAAAATCTTATTTCAAGAGAATATGTCTAACAAAATCTTAATAAGAAAGTACAGCTAAAATTAAGCAAGTATTGCTTGTAACAAGCCACAACAGTGGTTTTAATGAAGTCCCAACGGAAGACCAATATTATTTTGCTTATTTTAAGATTAAGATCAGTTACACAATTTCTCAGTTTAAGAAATCACACAAATATAAGTTAAATCCATCTGACCGTCTAGAGTTATCTGACATGCCTGTACCCAGAGGCCAGCTGGAGTGTACTCGTACACTCCCTGTGTGAAGCCAAGCTAAGGTAGCGGCTTTGGTTTGAAGTCTCTCAAAATAATTGGTACTGGACGTACAGTCAAGAGAATGGTCTCTACCTGCTTGTTATGGACTGGGGACTGAGGTAAGACACCAAAACAAAAGAAAATGTTGGAATATTCCTTTAAAAAAGCACAAAAAAATGCATTTTCTGAGGATGATGGCTGAGTTGTTGCTTTTGGAACTGTTTATCAGCTGATTTGACTGTTTTAATAAATGGCAAGCAAACAGGATTGCTTCTGGTGCCTTGATTTTAGATAAAAACACTTACATTTGTGTTTTGTTTTTAAGAAATTATGTCTTCTTCTAAGTTAATTTTGCTTATTGTTTTTCTTGGAGTTGGAGGATAATTTCTTTAAACCAGTTAAATCAGAAAGACACTGTCTTATTTTAGGAAAATCTGTCATATTCCAAGACTTTTTTACTAAATGAAAAACATGTTAAGTCTTAAATAAGTAAAAACATTCTTGAAAAAAGCTTATTCAACAAGCAGAACACACAATTTAAGTGAACTTTTCTTACAAAAAAATAACTTTTCAATGCTTGTAACAAGCAAACTTTTCTCAAATTCAGGGCAATTTTATCTAGATTCAAGACAGATTCCATCTAGATTTATAAGCTAGTTTTAAGAATTCTAGCCAAGCAAAATTTGCTTACCCCATTGGCAGATGTTTTTGCTCAAAACAAGAAAATTGTAACAAAGTTAAGGATATTTTGCTTATTTTTAGTAGGGCTGTTTTTGCAGTGTATATTTTTAAATAAAATAAAAGGGCGGTAATATAAGTTGCATTAGTGGAGCTTATGTTCATTTAGAAAAAAGACAGCAGGCCTACTCAGTAGATGATCAATCTGAAATACCCTTCACCGGGAGCTGTCAGATTTATATGTCATATTTTCATTTCGGTAATAGTTTTAGTTTTTTTTCTCACAAATGTATAATTGAACTTATGTCCATTCCTTATGTATATGTTGACACTGTGCCTCTGGCTATTAGTAAGAATGCCTGTGTGCGATCTGGCATCAGGCCCAAGGGGATTCAACCATTTCCTATTTTCCACATATTCAATTTGTGCCGCCTTCCATACTCTGGAAAAATAGTGTCCTCTCTATTCACTCTTTGACTTTCCACAGAGTGCGTCAAAAAGCATTTCATAATCATACCAGAGGCGCCATCTCCCTCTGCTCTGCTCAAGATTCACACCCAGTCTATTTTCAGCAGAACTCAATGCATGCAGGCATCAATCTACACATACAGTATATGGTCTTGGGTGGACATAATGTGACACACCAGATGAACCATCTAACATATCATCTTTGGATGCACCATGCAATCAAAAGTTGATTATCTGTATTATATGAAAGTCTTTAACAAAAAAATCAGCCATATATGTCTGATATAGTGTATTTGCAAAATGTACAATGACCTCATCATCTACATCAAGAGTTTTTTTTGCTTGCGTTTCTAACACAAATAGACCATAACCAAAGAAGAAACATGTCAGGTTTAGTTAAGTGGAGACCCAGAGCTCTTTACGCAAAATACCGGTATTGATATACGAGTTTGGAAATATCAGCATATCCAACATCTCTAAAAATCCAATATAGTGCATCCCTAATATCAACAGAATGTACTCGCTGGTACATTTATTAGGTGCACATGTTGAACTAAATGTTAATGCAAAGAGCTAATCAGTCAATAAAATGGCTGAACTCTGCATGTTGGCAAGTCAACATGGTCAGTGACACTCAGGCCCTCCTCACACAAGGACGACCCCGTATTGTCTTGGCGTCGGCTTTAAAACATGCATCGCTGTTTACACATCATATTGTACATTGGCTCGTGCATTTACATGACAACGCAAAATCCTGTCGGGTTGCCCGTCTGGTTCTGCTCCGAGGTGGATTCCACGCGTAACATGCTGCGTCTCTGCGTGAGTACTTGTTGCTGTTGTTGCTGTAGCTGGTGTTGTTGGTGTTCTGTGAGCAAATGTTGGTATAAAAGTCGTAGCAATATTTGTAGCTGCTGGAACAAGATCAGAATCAGCCCGGCTGCCACCATTGTTGTTGTTGTTGTTGGTGTGTGTGACAGTGTGGGTTGGGGGGCGGGGAGGAGGAGGGGTGTTATGAGGTCACCGTCTTTTCCGGACTTATCTGTTTATACCGACTACAGCATGAAGACGAATACGCAGATATCCACTTGCAGACCCGTTTTCAAAAAAGATGTGGAGTCATGGACAAATACGTGTCTTCGTGTGGCAATATCACCAGATCGATAGTTTATTTTACAGGAGTCTTACAAATTCGTACTCGTGTAAAGCCAACCTAAAGCTCAAACTGAGCATCAAATGATGAAGAAATAACTTTAAATACATAGGACATGGATGCTTGTTGGTGCTCAATGGGAAAGTTTAAGTATTTCAGAAACCACTGAGCAACTGAGGTTTTCACACACAACCATCCCAAGATGTAACAGAAAATGGTCCAGAAAGACAAAATATCCAATGAGCGGCAGTTCAATCCAATCTCAATCCAGCAGGCCACCTCTGGGATGTGGTGGAACAGGAGACTTGTATTACAGATGTGCAGCCAACAAATCTGAAGCAACTCCGTGATGCAATCATGTCACTATGGACCAAAATATCTGTAGTTTTCCACCACCTTGATGAATCTATGCCACGAATTTAGACCGTCAAGGCCAAAGGGGGTCAAATCTGGCACAGAAAATGAGTGCGTAACGAAGACAGAGTTTTAGTTTCATTGTTTAGCCGTACTTCTATGTTTAAGCTGCTACAAAAAAAAAAGGTGCGTCAGAGTTTTGTTTAATTTAGATAATGAGAAGGAGTTTGCCATAATGTTGGTTCATTGAAACACACAATTATCCCTCATCGGCTGCCATGGATCTCTACTCATCATGTAAGGGGATCAAAATGTTTACATATCAATCAAATTTGTCTGGTTTCATATCAAACATTACAGTAGTGGTAGTCCAACAACCTCAGTCACCACAATTTTCAATATCCATAATTTCATCTTCCTTCATATTTGTGTCAGGTTTTGCTCTGACGATTTGAGTATTCTCCCTTACAGCACAGATCCACTTCAATTCACTTAATTTCAATAAAATTCAAATCTTTTGTCATCCACAGGGGGACATTTGGTTGCAAGCAGGCTTGAACAAAAACACAACAAACCGCCATATTTAGAACTATGCAAATATGCATCAAAGACAGTAGAGGCTGCTGAGGCATGCACCGAGGCTGTTTTGCATTTGCTTTATTCACGCTGTAAGAATAAATCCAAAGACGAGGAAAATGGGGAATTTCATAGTCCATCAAACTGATATTTGCTGAAATCCTCCTGCAGAATTCTGGATGGTGTGAGTTCCTGTTGTGGGAAAATGTTTGCTTAAAAACACATTTGCATCTGTTTGAACAGGAATGTAAGTGTGTAGAGTGTGTGTGTTCGTGTTGTGCACACATTACTCTGGAGAGAATCCGTCAGCCACGTTTCCAATTCCGCTCAATTCCAGCAAGAATCTCAGTAATCCCGCTGAAGAGCCACAGTCCTCCCACAGTGACATCCCATAATGGCGCTAACACCGGAGTGGTGGGCACCCAGTTACCACTCCTGGGCTCCATTCGATGCACGTCCACCCACTATACTACCCCATCCCCAACCTGTCTGTATGCAAACAGAGCCCCCTCAGAGGAGAACACTGATCTGCTGCCTTTCTCTGAGCCCTGTGTAGACATATTTAATGCCTCAATAACCACTGCTTAAGACAGAGTGATGAACGCCGGGGGCTTTCATTACTGCCAGAACATTATCCCCGAGTGTGTGTGTAAGAGTGTGTGTGTATGAAAGACTACAGTACCTACCTAAATAAGCTTTCCACTGTCATTTACCCATCGGAAAAGTCAAGCTGCTGTTGTTTCAGGGGGAAAAACACACATGGCACCTCACTTGCAGCCTGAGCAACATGGCCCGAAGGAATTACCAAAGGTAGCCAGTTAATCTTAATTGTTTTAAAGATGCTATGAGGAGTTTCGAAGTAATTACAAAAAAGTCTCACTTTTAGATATATGCCTGATCGAAATACACAAGATGAGTTTTATAGCATCAAAATAGGTTATCTATGAATGCTATTCCTTAGCTTCACGGTCGGACAGGGCCGGACTTGCCTGGATACTCAACTTCGGGAACAAGACAATTAAAACTAGAGCAAATTTATATTATTCGGACAAATCTTAGAGCACCTGGCTATAAGTAGCGATATATAGCCGGCTACAAAACTACGATACTAAGTTTTCCAAAAATTGCTTGTTGTCACATATCAAAAACTACCGCTACGTAACTAGAAAGAGATACATTACCTCGTCACTTTGCATCCTGTAAGTTGTTGAAAAAAAGAAGTTGTAAAGCAATGCAGAGCTCTGAGGAAGGTCCGAGCTGCATTCATTAGCATCACAACAACCACACGCTTTGGCTTAGGTCGCGTCTTTACGACAGTCGCCACGCATGCTCATGGATAGCAGAGTCTTTATGTCACCGGAAATAGATTCTCCTCATAGCACCTTTAATTTAAGTCATTCTCCATTGTCTTTTTCTGATATGTGGCTGTTTTAAGTGTTCTGACAACTTTATAAATGCATAAAAATCCTTAAGAAACAGTGGATATCATAAAAATGGATACAGTCTTTGTCGTTCCAATTGTTAAGATCAAATCCACAAAAAATATCCAATTACAAGAGTTTTTATTTATATTTTAATTCTATTTTTTGCACATTGCAGTGACCATATTATTGCTCTGTATTATGGAACTAAAATAGACTGTGCATTTTATCGCAGCTTCAAGAGCCACAACTCACCTTTTCCATAAAAAAAGCCTGTAATGCGTTAAATAAGTTTTTTCTGGATACAAAATTACAGATAACTGCTAATGTAAGTCTCTGTTAATGAGTACCTTAGTAAGTGTTGTAGCTATAACTGGGTGTGTAGTTTGCTTATCTTCTGAGTCATGTTAAAGCCTTTGGGAACATGACTTGAAATGATCATATTTTAAAAAAATAACGATGTTCAATGTGTCATTAAGAATCCTTAAATCAGCAAGGGAAGATACCTCTAATAATTGAAACAAAACTTGTTGTGTAAGGGCTAATTTAACTGTGGTGATGATTTCTCAGGACTGTGTGAGTGTGTTTGCTGTTGCTTAAATAGACAGATTGGGTAGGAGGAAATTAGTTTTGTTGCTCTTGAGTGGGCAGGACTTGGTGTTTATGTGTCCTACCACAATTAAGTGGACAACACTCGGATCTAAGTATCTCGGCAGCAGGTGAATATGGACCAGAGGATCACTGCATCCAACAGGTCAGTGAGTGGATGCAAAACAACTTTCTCCAGCTAAATTCAGACAAGACTGAAGTCATTGTATTTGGTCCACAGAAACAAAGAGAAAGTGTCAGCGGTCTATTCCAGTCTCTCTCTTAAACCTACAAATCAGTGTAGAAATCTCGGGGTAATAAGGGACTCAGACTTAAACATATCAGCCACATCAAATCAATAACATCAGCAGTCTTTTACCATCTTATAAACATTGCAGAAAGGTAAAGTGTCTAGACCTGACTCGGAGAGACTTATCCATGCATTTATCTCTAGTAGGTTAGATTTCTGTAACAGCCTGCTCATTGGCCTCTCCAAACAAGCTGTAAGAGCTGCAGCACATCCAGAATGCTGCTGCTCGGGTCCTGACCAGAACCAGAAAGTACGAGCACATTACTCCTGCGCTCAGGTCTCTACACTGGCTTCCTGTGGCTCAGAGAATAGACTTTTAAGCAGCTCTGCTTGTGTACAAGTCTCTCCATGGCCGAGCACCAAAGTACATCTCTGACATGTTAGTGCCATATGAACCATCTCGGACTCTGAGGACCTCAGGGACCAGCCTCCTGCTGGTGCCCAGAGTCAGGACTAAACATTGGGAATCAGGGTTCCAGTTTTATGCAGATAAAATCTGGAACAGTGTTTCTGTTCTATTCTATGTGAGACAGGCCTCTACTCTGACAATGTTCAAATCTAGGATCAAAAAACCTCTAATGCATTTTTCTTGTTCTGGAAAGCACTTTGCATTGTCTTGTTTACGAATTCATTCATTCATTCATTTTCTTTACCCCTTTATCCCTTTCAGATTTGGAGGAGGGCTGGAGCCTATCCCAGCTGTCATTGGGCAAGAGGCGGGGTACACCATGAACCGGTCGCCAGTTGATCGCAAGGTCATATAGAGAGACAGACAACCATTCACGGTCACACTCATATCTAAGGGCAATTTAGAGTCATCAATTAACCTAATGAGCATGTTTTTGGTCTGTGGGAGGAAGCCGGAGTGCCCGGAGGGAACCCACGCATGCACGGAAGAACATTCAAACTTCCCACAGACCGGTCCCTGTCCAACCTGGGAATTGAACCGGGTATTGTTTACAAATTGTGCTCTACAAATAAACTTGCCTTGTCTTTATTATTTTTATTGGCCAAGGTATTTATTATATCACCATCGATCGTTAAAAGCCTATTCACTTCCCATCCAGTTTCTGAAAATCCTCAAAAAGTCGACTGCTGATATCTAAAACAGCACACAACGAACAGTCAAAAACTTTAAGACAGTCGATAGTACGTTTGATGATAAATATTAAATGAAGAATGTTTTAGCTGATTTGTGTTCCAGGAAACTTTCAGCTGTTAATGAAGTATTTTGATTTCTTGGTTGACAGTTTAAAAAAGCACTTGACAATCACAACAATGTGGCCTTTTACAATAAAATTAACATACTGGATGAAACATGTTTATAATAGATGGAGATTAACATGGTACAGCGACTGGCTGGTGTACAGAGCTGCATGGATTCCAGTAATTTTTTTGACACAATAAAAGCTGGCGTCCACAACCTTGGATTTTTTTGTCTTAAAACAAGTAAGTCAGGGCTCAGACTTTTTATCTGTTTAAGTTGTTGTTATGGAGATTAAATTTATTGTGCACTGCATCAAAACAACCCACAACAGTTTATTGAAATGTTCTTAACTTGTTAAACTCAGAAAAGAAAGAGCAGATGTTGGATGCATTGCTGTGTAGTAACTTGCATTCATTGAGCCTGGTGAAGATGGGACTTAATCTGAGCTATTTGTGTCAAAGGAACACTATGCATTATGCTAATTAAAATGATTAAAACACTGGTTTACTGCTCAGGAAATTGTCTGTGCAACTTAGTGGCGCACTCTGTTGAGACTTTACCAATTAAAAAAAATGGCAATATCTCCATAAAAGAATATTTGTGCAGTTAAGACAGAAAAAAATCTGTCTGCATTTTTACTGGAAATCAAAACAGTAAATTAATCATAACTTGGTGACAAGAGCTTTGGTATTGCATCAAGTATCAACGTCTAGTAATAAGTAGACTTATCTTTTGATTACTAGAATAACAAGACATCCTAGTGGCCTAACATCTCCCATACAAAATTATTAAGAGGCCCACAGATTAGCTGTACATACAAAATAAAGCTGAAAAAATGGTCTGTAAAGATCAATAATCCTGGAACTAAGATTTTGTGATTTTTCTCTTAACTATGATCATAGGTGCAAAATAAATGGTTCATCAAAAATAGTTAAAAGAAGCTGCTGAATAAGAAAAAAACGTTGGGAAACAAAACAAATGCAGAAAAAAGTATTTTTATTCTCAAATGGATTTTTATTCTACATGGGTATTTTGAATCACTGTCTGGAAGGTGCAGCAGCAGCTGGAGAGCAGGGCAAATACAGTGAGAAATGTGTCACAGCATCAGGGCCACAGCTTATTGGTCCCACATGTTTACACAGTCTGAGATGAAGCAATAGCACACACACAGGTACGATGCATATACACAAACAAATATAGACTGATCCTGGATTTCTGCTCATGCATCTTAGCATTTTTGGCTAATTGTTTAGGTTTTACAGCAATTACATTTAAGCTCTCTCCTCAGTGTTTTATCTAATTGATAAAACACTGAGGAGCAGAGACATAATATGGGGATTATTTATGTGTTGTATGGAGGAAAAAAATTATCCATTGTCAGATTTGGAGTTGGAAAAAAAAAGGTCAGAATTAGGGTAAAAAAAAAAAAAAACCTTTGTCACATGATGTTAGCCCAATTTGTTGGATGCCTGCTTTTCTTCTACCTTGGTCAACGAAAACACAGACGAGGAGAGTTTTCCTCCCTGGCCATTCATTACACAGACGGAGAGAGAAAGAGAGAGAGGGCTCAATTTGTCTGCACAGGAAACTGTGTAATGTTAATCACAACTTTAATTTGAGCTGAATTAGCATTTTGATGAACTTTTGGGGCTGACTCGTGTACTCTAAGCACCTTCAAACGCGGCGCTCACAGAGGAAATGAAAGCGCGGTTAATTAACGCTCGCACACAGCAGATGGGCTCAGTGAAGGGGCCCTGGCAGAAAGAGTCACTGAGAGCAAGGGATGATGGGGAAAAAAAAGAAGTCGGCGTTAATGGGAGGGAAAAAGAACACAATATGAAACTTCCGACAGGCGGTTTACAAATCAAACTGACGGTTATAAAGCAGCAGCTTGAAGAAGACGGGGAGCACTAAATAATATTTCCGTCTTTTAGAAGAAAACAGAACACAAAGAGAGAGTAATAGCCCACAGAAAACACAATCTTGGTCAAACATGCAGCCTGTTTACATATTCCAGCCGTTTCAATCTGGCGGCACAGAGTGGAGCCCGACGTGGGGCCTCAGCCTCATCGCTTTTTCACTCCTTCTCTGGAATATTCTAAATTTACAATCAATTGTTTTTTTTCCCTCTTTTCTCTATATCTGCTTGTTACTTTTACAAAAACCTTTCCTGAATTTTCTTATGGTTCCTTCCTTATGTCATCTCCTCGCCTATATTTTGTCATCATGCTTTATATCTCCCATGATATAATATTGATCTTACATCTAATAAGGAGGATGAATCTATGATGGTGGTGTGTGATTCTCCACAATGATGTTATTCTGACAGTATAAAAGCAGAGACATGAGGGAAAGACAAAAGTTAAAGGATAAGTTCGGTTCCTACAGCTTTCACATTGTTTATAGAATGAAGTAGAACAATATACTCACCCAGAAGGCTTTCCTGATCCAAACAGTGCTTCGGGAGATATTTAGATCCAAAATCGAGCGGCGGACATCCGTATAATGGTAGCACACGGGGCATGTATAGCGCCGCTCCTAAAACTGCATTTATCGTCCAAAAACTCATTAGTTTCACCAATATTTCATCATGGTTCGCTCGCACTACTCCTCCACAAAGGTTCGGGGTCGCTCCACTCATGTTTTCGTGACTGTGCTGACCTCTGAACTGAAGACTGCTCTCTGGCCAGCTGTCCTTCTCTTTGCCTCCGCATCCTCCTTTCGATGAGCTTCTCATCTGTATAATCTGGCTTGAAACTGTAAGGACACCCATCATATTCAGAGTTCTCCTCCACAACGTCTTCATCCGATAGATATTCATCCATTTTGCACAAAACTGGAAGAAGAAAGTTGTTGAGTAGCCGGCGGTCGCCGCTGAAACAATGAGCCATACTGCGGATGCGCAACAGCCGTAAAGAAAGTTTCCAGTTCAGAGGTCAGCACAGTCACAAAAACATGGGTGGAGCGACACCAGACTGTCTTGGAGGAGAAGCGAGCGGACCATGATGAAATATTGGTGAAACTAATGAGTTTTTGGACGATTAATGCAGTTTAAGGAGCAGCGCTATACATGCCCTATGTGCTACCATTATACGGATGTCCGCTGCTCGATTTTGGATCTAAATATCTCCTAAAACACTGTTTGGATCAGGAAAGCCTTCTGGGTGAGTATACTGTTCTACTTCATTCTATAAACAATGTGAAAGCTGTAGAAACCGAACTTATCCTTTAAGGGCAAAACATAAAGCTGGATCTCCCTTAAATGAAAATTATAACCTGACAGCGATGGAACCTTCAATACATTTCACCTGTGCATATGGGTAACAGCCCACAGAAAGTGTTTGTGAATGGCCATTTACTGCCAAAAACATATCTGGCAGGAGACTGGATGGATCTTCTGTCAATCACATTCACTGCAAGCCAATCAGATAACATAGTAGGCGGGCACTAATGCTGCAGTGGAGACGACAGAAGGTTAACCACTTTATAGAACAAACTCTCTCACTTAACAAAGAAATGCAGCTCAGATCTGATAAGACCACCACTGAAGTTGTTAGCATCTATGCTAATCTCTGTACAAGCAGGCACTTCCAGCTGTTGTCTTGCTTGTAGCTCCCACCTGTTTCTACTCTGAAGGACATTGATTGAGCCAAGTTGCTTTGGGCTGAGCACAATCGCTGTGGATAGAGGCTTAGCAAGATGGATCTGTCTGACTACAATAATTGAATCATACTGATCCATCTGCACTGCAAGGCTAAGAAAATTTAGAAAATGTGTAAACTCTTTATTTGTCTTTTTATTATGTGATTGACATTTCTGAGAGATATCTATCAGTTAGAGGACACTTTTGTCCAAAGCGGTGCATATCTGAATGGACTTGAGCTCATATAGCGCTTTTCTAACACTAACATGGCTGTGGGAGCAACCTGGGGTTAAGTGTCTTGCCATGGGACACATTGAAATGTACCTGACTTCAAACACACAACCATAACATTTAAAGAATGCACAGAGTGAACCACCAATGTCCACACCTGGGATTAAGTACAATGTAGGCAAGGCATAAGATCATTTGAGAGCATGTGCCTCATACAATCCCAAACAATCACTCCGAGCACTGAACTAACCAGAATCTGCCACAGTCTTTTCTGGCGAATCATTCTACTTCTATCGGTGGACTATTTCAGTATGATTTGGAATGGGAATTGATAAGACTTTATTGAAACCAATGCACTGACAATTCTGCTTATTGATCCAAGTCTTTCATGATTCCTCTATTGATTCCTAATCATTTTCTGTGTGGAAAACTTTGGCTCACACACATTTAAAGTGGCAACTACTTTCAAACAAAAGACACTATCACACATCAGTGCTATGATTGTTGCTGATGTTCCCAGTTTCTGAAAATTGTGCAGTAAGCCACTTCATGCCAAAAAATCCCATCCCTATTCTTTATTGTTTACTTATCATTTCCTGTCAATTTTCCATATGGAAAAAGCAAGCCTTCACTAGATTTCAATTTCAACAATGTCAAACACTTGGCACTCTTCATTAATGCTGCAGTGCATAGACAAATCGCTCCACACAATGTTGTTTTTTCCATCATCTTAAAATGACACAGACACAGTTATTCCATTGTCTGCTTCTTATTGTTGAAAACTTTGCCACATTTGACATTTGATAGCTTTGGTACCCTGCCTGCCCTGTTCACATCTTTGACTTCTTTATCATTATTTCCTGACTGACCCTAATGAGAGGGTATTTGACTAATAGGGCATGCAGAATTTTGTTATATCAGTTCCTATAGCTATTTGCTGTTTATGCTCAGCTAGAATTGAATTCCAATTCCGATGACCTCCTAAATCACCACCACTACCATTGTTTTGACTCGAAGTTGAGTTTTTTTATCCTGCTGTTGGCCTCACAATCCTTTTAATAACTCGAAGACATCAAGATAGAGTCTAATTACCAAAAATACTAATCATGAGACATTGCATTGCACATTTGTCCAAACTTGATGAAAAACTGTATATTTCAGGATTCCATGGCTAAATTAGCCAAAGGGGAGCTGCCATGTAACTCATTGTTCATTTCTGAGTTGAAACTTAGATGGTCTGGCACAACACTGAGACACTTCTATCTGACAATTGACACCAATAACAATGCAGACATAAATGCCACAGCAAAAAGGAAGCCTGAGTGAAAGTGCTCAGAATTAACAAACTACACCAGTTACTAAGTCGTGCATTCTTTACTCAATATTTCATTCAACAAATAATGATAGATGATGGTTTTTGATGGTTTCTGAGATTGATCAACCTGTCACTAAGCAGAAAAAATCAAATGAACAAAAAAAAAATCACATCTGTTGGTGTATCAAAGGTAACTATCGAACCATAAAAGATGAAGCAGGACACAATGTAGGCCACCAGGTAAGGGTAAGATGGGCTGTGGAGGTAAAATTAAGATCAGGGATTACTGCACAAAGCTGCAACGAGGCAAACCAAACTGCTTGGTGGAAATGTACCATAACACTAGCTTACCCGAGGGGAGCACAATATTAGAAATGGTTTTCAATCCAGCTCACAAAAATACACTAACAAACACAACTTAGACTTTGATAGGCCTGTCGCGATAATCAATAAATCAATAAACCTAACGATAAATAAAAAAGGTCCTCGGTAAGTTTGCCAGCCTCTATAAATTGACGTGCATGCGTGTTTGTTTTCCTCCTCCGTTTCCAACAAGCAGGCTGGATGAGAAGATGGCTCACTCCGTCCATCTTTCTCAACGCCTGGGCGCATTGGTTCTACAGCGGAATGAGCAGAGTTAGGGTCAGTGATTCATCTGTCATACATTCAATCTTTGAGGGGGAGGCGGGGCCGCTTGCGCTACACACAGAAAGAGCTGAAGTGAGCGTCATGAGGAGTCAAGAGGAAACAAACACTAGTATGAATGATGGCATGAAAGCGACGGTTCCTAAGCCGAATGCCACAGCCCAAGTGGTGGAATATTTTGGTTTTATACAAAATAAACAAGGTGTGAGCCCATGAACACTGACGAGCCGATATGTCGAATTTGTTTGAAAGTAGTGGCGACGAAGAAGGGGAGAGGTACAGCGGGGCCTTCATCCTGACAGTCAGCGCTTACTGGGGCGTTTGGTCGGCAAAGTAAATATAAATAAAAGCGCTCACAGTGTCGTTCACTACATTGCAAAAGAAATGCAACCCTTCAATACGGTTGAACAATCTGCAGTTCAGAAAATGTTACAAATGTTTCACAGACAGTACGAATTGACTGGGAGAAAGTACATGTCACAAACAACTCCTGAAGTGTATAAACTACATTTTATTTATTGTTTTCATTGTTGTGTGTGTTTTTATTGGAGATTGTTGTTTTTTTCCTTACAGAGACAGGGTCCATTTTTGTTGATGTTTTTGATTATTACAATGATTTTTTTACATGCAGTTTTTCACAAAAAGACAGTCCGTTTCATTTTCATTGTTTTTTCCCTCTTTTTTTGTTTGATTAATTTATTATATTGTTTAATTAATTTTATTTAAAAGCTCTTAACTTTCCAATTACAGTTAAATACTCTTAAGAAATTAAAGTTCATTGCTTTTGACATGGTGTACTCACTTTATTACGACATATAATTACATTAATGAAAAAATAATGTTTCAAAATAACATTGACAAAATCGTTTATCGGCAATAATTTCTGGGACAATTATCATCAAGCAAAATTTGTTATCATGAAAGGCCTAGACTTTTAACTTTTCACAATAGAGATAAATAATAAGCATCAAGTGCTGCATACTGAGATGCTGACAGCTTGGTGTTTTTGCTTAGGGATGGGAATTGATAAAATGTTATTGTTACCAGAGCTATTAATGATCCTGCTAATCGATCCAATTCATTAACGATTCCCTTACTGATTCCTGCAGATCATCCGTGAGGGCAAATTTTGGCCTGTAGATTTTCAGTGGCAACAGTGTCAAACACATGTCACAGCACAGATAACTGCTTCTGAAAGTTGCTGGTGTTTCCACTCACTTAAGGTAGCGCATTAGGTGCCTTTGTTTTATTAAGCCAAAATTCTGACCTCTTCTGAAACCTGTCAGTGGAAGGAATTGATACGGGAACTGATTAGCAAAAAGACTGATGATATCGATACTTTGATAAAGCTGTTAACAATTCTCAACTGGAATTGGTTTTCGATTCCCATTCCTAGTTTTCCTAGTGTGTCCATGTCCAAAACTCTGTAGCCAGCAGGGTACCAAGTTTAGGTCCTGCCCTTCACCACATTTATTCCTCCACTCCCTAACCCTTTTCCGAACTCTTCGCCGTCTCTCCCCTGTTCAATAAAGACACAAAAGACCAAAATAATACCCTTTAAGTAAGTACTACATACTGGATCTCTGACCTATCACCCTGACAACATTTCACCAGTGCATGTACAAAAAATGACCTTGCTCAACTGCCTCCCAGTAACCTTTTCCTCGAGTCCTTTCCTCAACAACCTTCACTAACCTACACCCCCTTCCATCCATTTTTCCGTGCTGGGTGGAAATTCAGACCAGGCCTCCCGCTGCGGATGATGATTTGTAAAAACACAATAAAAATGGAAAGATGGGTGACTCTGGTGATAGAGAGGAGGGGGCCGAACAGTAAAGCGGGCTCCCCTGGTGTGATGGCCTGTAGCGGGGCATTAGCAGGATGTCGGGGTGGGGTAAATCCTATCTCTGCTGCTTGGAGCTCATACCCTGATAACTGTCAATCACTACAGAGGAAGACATGATGGTAGAAGGCTGTGGTATTAGCTGTTAGAAGGTTTTGTTTTAAAAATGGGGTCAGGGTACCAAACATGAGAGATTGGCTGTTTTAAAGAAAAACATGGAATTCATCTGCAGAGACATAAAAAACATGATGACCTTTGACAACTGAATAGTTCATAAGAAATAAAAGACAGAAATTAGACCCATTGGTGTGGGAAAAGGATAGAAAAAGATGTTGAATGGATCAGACATTCATCTAGAATTGTCTAAAGTTAATACTTTGGATAACACTTACCAGTAGGTACAAAACTGCCCTGTTTTGTGGGTTATCAAATGGGTAACTTTAGTGGACCCATGGATGAAATGGTAAGCCCTCTAATTTTCTCAAAGTCAATCTAAGAAGTGTTTCACCTACACAGCACATTCAATAACAAATCACTTCCTTCCAATCAAAGTCTGGCTGTCAACAGCTTGCACAGCGACAAATTTCCTGTTCATGCAAAAGTCCTCTTGTACAGACTATAGCTAATTTATCCAATCACTTTAAAGACCACATTATGCAATATAAAATTTTATATACCCCTGGGTGTGTTTTCCATGTCTACTCCACATGGTAGAGTACTTCTACACACAAGAGAAAAGTCAGCAGTATCAGAACTCAAACCCTTCATCTTTGTTCAACTCTCAAGCAGGACAGGTAACGGGCTTTAAAAATGTTGCGCTCTCTATTCAAGCAAGGGCTCACTCCATCAATAGGACCAAGACAATGACACCAGTGAACACTGCTATTAACCCCCAAAATATGAACTGGTAACAAACCAGGTAACAAATTAGCGATTAACTTCATAATAACTGTTAATCAACAACCTAAAAAATGATCTACTGTAGTTATAGGATAATAAACTGGTTGTCATCAGGAAACAAATTAACTGACAAAAAAATAACTCTGTCTAGGAGTTAACTGCTAGTTAACTGTTAGCTCAGATGCAATGGTGGGTAACAGCTCATTCGACTTATTGGGTACACAGCGGGGCTGAACAATTTTCAAGAGGGCTAACAATGCAGTTTGTATTTTCTTTTTGTGATTTATAACAAAGGCAACACTAGCATAAATTGAGGTTATTTTCAGTGCACATTTAAAAACTTCAATAGGTTTTGAAGTCATTGTCAAAACTAAATTCATTCTGGTTGCAGTTTTCTAACTGTGACACACAGAGCAGGAGAAGGATAGGGAAGAGATGCAAAAGAGTTGATATTTCTTTATAAAGTTCACACATAAAAATCATTTTTTCTACTGTCGTATTCCAATATCATCAGTCATTTCTAACATTGTTTGAAGTTATGATATAGTGACATGCTGCACCTGTGATTTTATCTAAAATGAAAACCAAGCTTATTGAATTAAACTGCCCAATACAACTATATGGCCATAAAAATGGCCTTATTCAGTTCCAGTATTGAAAATCACAAAGACGAGGTGCTGCTGATAGCAGAAAAGCACTCACTAAGATCCAAAATGAGCATCTGCTTGAGTATTCTGGCAATGCATAAAGGAGACCCCACCAATTCTATGCACAATGTCCAGCCCTCTGACTGCTGATGCTGATATCAGACAAACTTTCAATGAAGTACATCTATCTATCTATTTCATCTGATGACACAGAAGTGAAATCTTGATATGCTTCTGGTTATGTGACCAACACTCTTTTGGTAAAACAAGATATGGCTTGTCCTGAGTACGTCTATGGTTATGGTGTGTTCTAGTTGATCTCAGTAGCTGAATTGTCTGAACTGCAAATTAGATGCAGTACCCAATTTTGCCGGACTTTCCTACTGGGAAGCCAGATGATCTTCAGGCATCCCGACTTTACCATCTAGTGGCTGGAGCACATTTAAGTGGGATGTGACATAATTTCCACTTCCCAAGTCCAAGGTTCTGAGGTAAACAGAACATACAATCAGTGACAAATTAAGACTGAACTGCTTGTTAATCATCAGGAAAATGAAAGCAATCTCATTGAGTAGCTGATAATACTAATTTGATCATCTTAATTGAGCATTATTCAATAGTGAGTGATCAAGCAGCCTCCTGAAGTCAAACTAGGAGTCAGTTTCTCATTTGGTACTGGTAGTTATGAAAGTCTGGTGTGAGTTAAATGGTAGATGGTAACTAATTTATTTCCTGATCCAGAGACAAAGAAACTTTCTGAACAGGTCTTAATTTCAATAGTGCAGTTTTTATAAAAATGTGCAATAAACGTAGATGTAAAAGGTAATGAACAACAATAAAGTGCACTTTTGTAACATAAAAAACTAATACCACTAATACATAAGTTAAAAAAAGAGAAGAAAGGGAGGAGAAGATTAAAAAACAGGAAAAAGTCAAGAGGCTGTGTGCTAAATGAATCAATAATAAATCTGTTGCAGTTATTCGCTTGATTGGAGTGGATGTATGGTTGTCACATTCATGTTTCCTAATTTAGCAAGTTAATGGCATAAACTAATGTCATTCCCTGCATTTGTCTTCATGGTTGCAGTTCAAGAGGCACAAGATAAAGTCCTGCTGAGAGCAAAATTATCAGTTCTGGCTCTGATCGACCAGCAGTTATCACTTCCCTGGTTTGCCAGCAGGAAGAAACTTGTTATTCCCTTTTAGCTATGCCAGTCTGCTGTATGTTAATGAGCAGATATCCATCTTTTGAAAACCAACTGTCATTTTGTTGTCAATGAACTACATAGCAAATTGAGAGGAGTCATAATCTGGGTATTGGTGAAAAAACAGATTTAATATATCCTGGATGAATTCAAATCCCTTAAATATTACTCCTACACTTCTTCCACACGTAAATTAGCAGGTCAACACAGGTTTTTCAACGCAGGTTAACCTGCTAACAACCGGCAAGTGACGCCTTTCCCACTGCCATCAGAGGGTCTAATCAGCAGAAGATGAGCTGCATGTTTTTTTTTCCTCATCAAGCTGATGTCATTATGTTGATGACATCATCCGCCAACGAAACACATTCATGTAAACAAGGGAAAGGAGCATGGAAGCCATGGACATGGTGGTGAGCTGTTTTCTGTACTTTGAACTTTTGTCCCTCTTTGAAAATGTACAAACTAAGCACAGATTAAATGATGTAAATTAGCAGGTTGACCCATGTGTGATGTTGTTACTGAAGGCAATCAAAGGCGAGCCCAATAATGCCTGTGTCACTTGTGGGATCAGTCGACCTGGGTCGAAATGCCGATTAGACCCTTTGAAACTGCCGACAGGAGTCGAATGTTAGTGGGTTTAAATGGGGTTTTTGGCCAGTCTGAAAGAGGTACGAGTGAAACATAAGTTTATCTTTAAAAAGGGTGTAAAAAAAAAAAAAAAAAGATAAAAATGAAGGTGTCTTTGAGTCTGAGCCTGAGTGTGACACTCGTGTTAATCATCCCCGTCCGCCTCCAGTATTAAACACCAACAGCTGTTATAGCCCCATCAAGAAAACTACAATCTCTGCATTGACTTGTGAATTCAGCTACATTGTCTGGTAAAATATTTATGCATGAATCAAATTTTAATCTATTTATGTTTGTTGTTCTTCAATGATAAGCCACTGGTTATCATTGGCAAATCATGATTAAAAAAATAGTAAAAACACTCAGTGAAATGAGTTTTCTAAGACAGTAGTGGTATGATATTCAATTGGAAGATTTTCATTTTGTTTAAAACCACATAACTACACAAACTTGAATGTGGAGGTTAAACTTTAAGAGCTTGAAAATCTTTACACAGAGTACGATCGGGCAATGCATATAGGTGTTAATAAAATGTAACACTGGTTAGTGCTGCAACATGTTGAATGTCAAGGCATTAACTCTACAAAAAGGGTCAATTCAACACTCTGTGGTGTGAACTCACTTAAGTAGTGCTAATATCAACTCCTGTGGTGTGAATTTTACCAAGCTGATTTAGCTGTGTTGGAGTTAATCAGTTATTTGTAATTATTCCAGTTTGTGTGAGATAACTGCAGTTAGTAGCTGTTTTTTGCTTATTAGTGGTTTCTTACACATTATTCATAACTGTTGCTAACTCCATCTCCCTGATTAGCATTCTCTTAAGGATTAATAAAGTTATATCTAGTCTAATGTAATCTAAAATGATAGCTAATTATTCACTCATCCCCTATATTAGTCCACATTAAAACTTTTGCAGATGTTTACAGACAACATATCAGCCATAAACATTGGCTGGAATATCAGCAAAGAAAGCAAATGTATCACATCGCTACACTTTATCATTGCTGTATGGGTATATTTCTTATTTTACAATGGCTCCCTATACACATAGACTGTCACCATGAAAGAAAAAGTCCTTATTTGTAAAAGAAAGGGCTTGTGCTGTTCACCAAAAATATTCGTATAATGAGTTCAGCATATCAGGTATGAGCAGAAATATAGTATTGTGCCTCCTACCATTTAAATCATTATTCTTTTCTTTGCACCCATGTCAAAGTAGTACGAGTTAAATTGTACCAAGATGATGATTACTGCCTTTGTTCGTTAGCAGCTAGTTACTTGATCATTACAAGTAACAATAACAATATAAGGGAGCATACTGTAAGGGTTATAGGTCTACTGAAGGAGGAAAACCTGGGATCAGGAGAAATGATGCTGCTCTGATCGTCAATGTGTTGTTTTTTTTACATCAGAGATGAAGGAGTAATAGAAAGGTAGAGCTAGCAGGGTCTATTTCGAGTTCAGTAAAAGCCATTAAGACAGACACCCAGCTCTGTGTTTATAGTGCACACGCACACGGCAGAGGAGAAGATATCTACTCCCAGACAGCAGGACAATCTCCAATTACGGCGGGATGCAGCACCAATTTGAGGCCTAATTATGTGCGTAATGAGCTCACCGCCATGCGTCCGCGCCCCCGTCACCGCGCCCGCTGCTGCTCTAACCATCAGCCCCCCACCCTCCCCTCTCCTCCATCTGAGCGCGAGGTACCTAATTAAAAAACTACATGCGCTGCGGCGCTCTCATCTGATTCACACCGTGGAAATTAATCATCAGATAAACGCGAGTGACGGACACCAAAAAACACCAGACTGGGCTCTGCTTTGAGGGTGTTAACTGTAATGCATTTGGATTTTAAGAGGAAAAACTGAGTCCAAATTTGGCAAAAAAAAATAAAAAAAATAGTGTGTATTGATGTTCATGTGCAAATAAAAAGAAAAGGCGTGCAAATTTAACATGTATATCCCATTTTCAACACTAAGGCAGAGTCAGCTGTTTGCCTTTAGAGCATTTCCTTCTGTTTTAATGTCTATTCTCGGTTCAAGTGTAAAAAAATGCCTCAGCTCGGAGAAATGTGTAACCTAAACGAGTGGGAAATGAGTGTAACCAGTAAAAGGGGTTTGCAAGTGGAGCATTTAAGGCCTGTTCATTAGATCGTTAACAACTGCAACAAGGGGGACACATTTAAGGATTATATATAAATCAGAGACATAATTATATTTGTTCATAGCTATTTTTATACTTTGAACTAAATATGGCACCATATGATCACATTTAATCAAAACGTCAATTCTATACAGGGCTGGAAAAATCATACCATAAGAGAGACCATGCTGTTTGCAAAATATGACTTAAATCATGGTGATTTTTGTACAGGGAAATACAAAAACAAGGTCATTTCTACATCAGGTCTGCAAAGGCCAAACAGGTACCTATAGCCTGGTGCACTCTGTCAACATGTGCATGAAAAATAAACTAAATGTTCTTCCTTCAATGCACACAAGACTTTGAAAATTAAGTGTTTGTAATGTTAGGATAGAAATCTTGTGTTTTCCCTCGGTGACCTCAGTGCTCTGATTTACAGTCTGTCTTTCAGTTACTTTGCCCATTTTAATAATAAATACCTAAAATTCATCTTTATTTTAATCGTAATTTCTGGTCAACTGATTTTAAATCTGCTTTGAAAGAGAATTAGATAGGACTGGAATTTTGAAGACATTTTATAAACAATTTATTGGCTTATTTGATTTATTTTTGGATACATGGTTTAATAACTTGGAAAGTAATTATTCAAATATCCTTTAAACTCAGGACAAACTCTCTTCTTTAAACAATGCACATCCAATCTGCTATAAATATGTTGCACTTTTATCTCATTATAACCCCCACTGCAGTGACTCCCATGTATTTTAGAAAATTTTAAATGGTAAAATTGCAAAGCATAATTTTTCATCTCTACCACATTTTGAGTGTCAGTTTATTAAATATATCTTTACCTGAAAATCACACAACAAAACACATTGGAGGCTGGAAAAAAAAGGTCAAATCAATGTTTTTCAACCTAATATAATCATTTAGATAATAAATAAAGTCGTGCATGTTCAGACGCTGGTGTTTGGTTCTATTTTATAGACATATAAAGGTATAATCATCTACATTTTATGAAAATGTTTCCTTTAGTAAACAATCATTCCCTCATTGTTAATGCTGCAAAAATCCAATTCGGCACTGGAACAAAATATTTCTCTCAAATCAGTGGTTCACATTAATAAAGTCAGTGGCCAGGGTCTGTAACTGAACTCAAAATTTTGAATTTGATTCCACTTTATTGTTCACTTACACCACAGCCTGTAAAATGTCTTACTAAATGTGTACACTGTTTAAAGTTAAAAATATACTGAAATATCTCAAAAGCTGATATGGTTCCCCACCCAGCACTTACCTAAAAAAACTAATCTTGCGTGCAGAAGAAATCTTGAAGGTTTACCTGCATGTGTGAATGCAAACAGCAGAGTTTTTATCCAGATTTATCCTGAATTTTTCCCGCTAGCCCCCATGTTTTCTGACTGCAAGTAAATGTCTCGCTTTTATATTAAAACAAGTAAGTCAGGACATTTTCTAGACATCATCTTCACATTTCCTTAAGATTTGCAGGATAGCATCATTGTTATTTTAAATCTGAGACTTCTGAAAGAAAAATAATAATTTTGTCATATTTTCAGATAACTACATTCAGTGGGTGCAGGGGCGAAAAGACAATTATTAGTATTGTCCAAGTCACTACAAGTGAGTAGCTTTTTTATGTAGTTGTATTTTTTGAAGTATTTTTGAGCCCATTTTGTGTTAATTCTATTTTCTCTGAAGTGTTGTACTTTGAATGTTTATTGCATGATAAGTAAAACGATAAATTGAGAAGATCAACGGTTCAGAGTTTCCCATCCTTAACTGTTGTCAAAGTACCAGAATATACTTCAGTTCTGATATAAAGACAAGTTTGACAATCCTCATTAATACTGAAACAGTTCTTGTTCAATAACTAATTGGACAGAAGAAAATGTCAACAAGTGTTCACAATTAAAAACTGACAGCTTGTTAAATACATTATATAACATTTATTATGCATAACTCTATAAATATTCAATTTTAAAATATGAGTGGATTGTGAATTGCAGTCTGTGGTTAAAATATTTCAGGTCAAATGTTTTAGTACTCTGTAGACCTATCTGTAATCCATCTTAAAGACAAGGAGAAGTGTACTCAAAATGATGAAGCTTGAACTTTTACTTGAGTACATATATATACAGTGCTACCTTTATTACTGTTATACCCAAGTATTTTTTTTATAAATAATGAAGTTGTGGTATTTTGTGAATTTTGAGTTTAGTACAACATTTCTGTTGCCTTTCTACCCCTGTTTGGGGCTAGCTTCACCAGGGCAAAAATATCTTTTTAATATGACCAGTAGATTGAATCTATAAGGGGGGGACACTGATTTTATATCATGAAAAAAATAGACAGCTGATCAGATCTGTTGTCATGCTGATAATTTAGCAGCTAGCCTGGGGCCACATGAGAATCGCTTCCTGCTCAAAATGGCTTAAAGTCAAGCTTTAGTTATCATATTTAAAAACATTTAATTTTCACTGAGTTCTATTGAAAATATCCATTAAGCATAAACATGGAGAAAAAAGACAAAAAATTCCTTTACAAATATAATTGTTGGGAATTATTCCTCCAAAAGTGTTGAAGCTTTATCATTACAGAGTATAGAAGTTTAATTGAAAAATGCTCATCTATTCAGTCCAGTGCTTTCAAAAGGTTATTTATACAAATGTGTTAAGATAATGTGATTTGGCATTTCTTTTATTAGATTTAAAAATGGAAACGTTGCCATCATTAATCTGATGAAAAAAATATATTTTTTATTTTTGTTGCTTGTTTAGTTTTAAGTAGCCTTTAGAAGAAAACATATTTCACTGCCTATATTTAAGTGTTCTAGGGAGATGTGCCATCTGGCAGTGAGAAAAATAAAACTTAGTTGTCCTTCTCTATATTGTAGAATATGATATATTATTTTAAGAATTTTCTTTTTTTTCTGGAATGATTGTAGTTTTTGTTTTGCCCTGCATGTTTTCCTTAAAAAAGATCCCCCTCTGAAGCTTTTATTTAGCCCATCACCTGCTGAAAACACTCCCTCGCTGCTGCTGTTTTATGCGGATTTATTCATTTATTTCTGCTTGATCCGTGATCTCCACACTAATGACAAAAACACAACAAGATCACACCGAAGCTCACTCTGAACGCCGCACGAATACCTCAGCGTACGGCGTTGACGCCCACGGCTCCTCTCCAATCAGGCACGGACCTTCTCCTCCCCTGTCCAATCAGAGCGCGGCTGGCGCAGAGTGGGCGGGTCTTGCGCGGCTCCACAGAGGGACATTGAGATGGTGGAGGAGGAGAGGAGGCTTGTTGGGCACGAATGCCAGTCGTTGCGCGTGCTTTATAATTTGGAGAGGTGTATGCAGTGCACGGCCCGGTCGTCTTTCCAGGTGGAAATCCACGAGGAGCTGAGACCCAACTTTAACTGGGACGACTGGTGAACCCGGTTCAGGACAGGTGAAATTCCCAGCAGGCTATGGGGAAGGCCACAGGATCGATCCGGATGATGGGAAATAACAGAGGCAGCGCGGGTAGGAATACTGAAAATAATACACTGCCTTAAAACATCAGTCAGCCCGGACTGACTCTAAATCTTGTATTTGTCTTTAAAAACAGGGGAGATTGTGATTTCCCCTTTAACAAGCAGCGCCTCATCCAGGAGCTGTTGAGTTTTAACATACCGACGTGGTCGCACGACGCTGCGCAAACGACAGCCTCTGCTCTTTTATTTTCTTTAAATCAATACCAATACCTAATAGCAAAAAAGCAAAAGACCAGATTAAAATACTCTTTTCTGATAGAAAGGAAAGCAATCGATTGGTTATTGAAGGAAAATTTAAAAGCACGTTTCTAAAGAAATGTCTTTATGTTCTTTTATTATTGTTTATTCCAATACTGGAACACATTGGGAACGTCTTAGGATAAAACTAAAGGGCCTGGTGTTTAACAAGACATGACTTTTAAAGTGTTTTTTTAAACCATCCATTTATTTATTTATTTACTCATGCAATTGTTAATCTTATTTCAATGCCCAGCATTATTTATTACTGAGCCATCCAAGTGGAACAAGCTTGAAATATTTTGGGGTCAGAATTAAATGTCTCCGGTTTTAACATGTTGTCCATTCAAGGCTTGATTTTTGTTAGAGCCAAAAAATATACTGAAATTACTCTTGAAAAAACAGGGCTGAAGAAATAATAAAGCAAAATGTAAACATTTTTATATGCCCACAAAATAAAAAAAATGTTGCCTTGATGAAGATTTTTTCTCTTCACAGATTACTGTCACTTTTCAGATATAATGAATAATAAAAAATACCCTTCAAAATGTGCCTTTAATTTTATCTTTAATTTTATTTATTTTTTTAGGGCTGATCTGGTTATAATTTAAACAAAACCACCCCACCTTGTGCTATGTGCCTTTACTTTATTGCTAATTTATTGATAAAGTACATTTCTAAATTAATGTTTATCAATTTCCTGCGCATCAGTGTGGAAAATTAAATTAAAATCTGATTTTATTTTGATCTGTTAGTCAGCAGCCGCTTCTTCGTTTGACGCAAAGGCCTGCGTCAAATAAAGCGCATCACAGTTACACTTTATTTACGTTATAATAAAATCTAATACTAATGAACACGTTACTAAAGTGATATTTCTGTGTGTGTTCTGCAGGTCATGGGTGAAATACTGCAAAACAATCGTGAATAAGTCCGAAGTGATAAAGCATCACAAACCAACAAGGACAAAACCAAGGATTTTTTTCATTGGATTTAATTTTATAAAACATCGAAGCTCTTATTTTGAAATTAAAAAAAATGCTATGAAACTGCCGCAATCCGAGGATTCAGTCAAAGATCTGATGTGAAGGACTACATTCAGAGCACGAGGAGGATTTTTGTTTTTCCTGAGTGAACCTGAGCAGACATGAAGGAGAAATCTAAAACTGCAGCAAGGACTAGACGAGAAAAGGAGAACAGTGAGTTTTACGAACTGGCCAAAATGTTGCCTTTACCCTCCGCCATCACCTCCCAGCTGGACAAAGCTTCGATCATCAGACTGACCACCAGCTACCTGAAGATGAGGATTGTTTTCCCTCAGGGTGAGACACTGAACGCACCACCGCACACTCTGCTGCTTTCAGGGAAAATTTATACAGTCCACACTGAAACTTGATCATAAAAGAATGTTTTATCAATACTTTGAAATCAGACTTATTGGACTAAACAGCTACAGTGCACAAGCAAATAAAGGGCCCATAGATAGATATTTTCACAACATGCATACAAGTGCAAACATGAACAGTAAGGCGTTGTGTGTTTTAATATCACAATTTAATTTAATTTAGAATTAACTCAGTATTGCTAACTGAAGAGCTTTTCCCTTTAACTTACAACACAAAAAAGATGTTCCTCAGCTTATAACTGCATTAATATACCAATGAAATATAGATTTACACATACATCAGGCATAGATTTATGACCCTAAAGAAATATGTGTGTAAATATATACACTGTCTGGGACACTTGTGTAATATTAACTCACTATTAAAGCATAAGATTGATTTTAAGATTCCTTTAAATTTGAAAAAAATATATTAATCACTTATAACAGCTGTAAAATACCAATAAATTCATACAGATATGAGGCTTCCTATATGGTCTTTAAAGGCAGCCTTATGTGTTTTAGAGAAAGAGTCTAATATGAAGACAGTGAATGTGACACTCTAAACATACAGTTTAAATCACTAATTCACTTCTGCTGTATCAAAGCATTGTTACAATTTTCCTTTTAATTTTGAAAAAGAAAAAAATCAAAGCTGCTAAGTGCAATAATATACCAATAAACTATCACTGTATATATGAGGCTTACCTACATATGATCTATTAAGACACAAGAGTAAAAAATAAGGCAGGGGACAGGAAACATCAAACTCATTATATAAAATCTCAATTAACTGTGAAGTTCATCATAATTTTCTTTTTAAAATAATAGTAACTCAGCTGATGGTTTCACTAAATTACCAATAATTTATCAAATTTCTTAAAATACGCAATAACAGTTAGCCTTAATGCTATTTAATATTTTTAAAAACAAAAAATAATGCAGTAAGAATAAACTAAACTCAAACCACAGGTTACTAGCATATTATGGATTTAACAGAGCCATAGAGCTTGTATTGTTCTTCTTATTGGATGTTGGAGGATCGTTACAATCATCACTGGCTGTTCAGCAGGGAGTCCTGACGAATGGATTATGTTGCTTTTTAATTTAGTGTGTCTAAAGGAAACGATCTGCCACCATCTTTTACACAGCTCCTCTCTGCAGGCCGCTTTCACTGCGTGACTGAGAACCAGACCGACCAATTAGAAATACAAAAAGAAAAGGCCCTGCAGGCTCCCGTAGTCACAGAGACATGGGAGCAGGAGGAGGACTCACTGACTGACACATCAGGCGAAGGCTTTCGTGTTACACAAGAATATACACCTTCATAAGTCTATACCGGAGATCTGTCATTTTTTATTTAATGTCGTCACTTTTTAACATCAGAAATTAGTCAGGGGATGTTTTAAATTACAAGAAATGATTAAATACAGTAAATGTTCCGCGACAAACGTGCAACTACATCAGCTACGGTGCGTCTGTTTTGTGCACGTCGTTGGCGGAGTGATATTAACAAGTCCAAGAGCAGGGACATATTTTTCTCTAAATTCCCAGCTGTGAAAAAAACATCTGTAAATTATTGGTGGAAGCAGAGCTCCGTGAGGTTTCCCATGAATTTCAGTGAACGAACAGCACGGCTGACTTGCTTTGTTCCATTTTTTTTTAAGAAAATAGTCCCACATGTAGCACATGCTGAACCGAAGATTTACTTCAGACCACCATATTTAAAAAAACGGAGGCCGACAAACACACATTCAGGGCTCACAATAAACAATAAACAACCTCTTCTTAAAAATTTATATATGTATGTACATATGTGTATGTGTGACCACTGAAATATTAAGCCCTATAAAATCCCATCTCCTCTGAACAACATTGGTTTTAAGAGGCACGTGGCTCCTGAAAACACCTTGTAAACACCATCAGAGGTGTGTGTGTTTGTGTGCAACATGTGAGGACAGTGTGAATGCTTTAACAAGAAAGAGGCCTTTTTAACAGGCTGCCTGAGGCTCCAGTGTGTGTCTGAGTGTGTGTGAGTGGTTATTGTAGAGAAAGGCAGAAAGTCACTTTGCTCAGTCAGTCACCTGTGTCTTTTGTTACCATCAGGGCCTCATTCAGTTTACCCTCCCTTCTCTGGAATTATACTAACATTAATAAGAATTGAGCTTTACCAGAGATTACTATAGCCCACCTGTATTTGAAACACAAATAAGGTTTAAGTTAACAAGCTAAGACATCAGAGACACTTAAATCAGCTTTAAATAGATTTTATTTTGATAGCATTTCACTTTTGTTAAAGTATGTAATGCTTAATAAGACTGAAACAATGACAGGCAATTATATTTCAAATTCAAATGTGTCACATTAACGCATAATTACAATATTAATTATTTTTAAATAAGTGACTGAGGGCTGCATCTCCCAGTCAGTCAGCTGTCAATCCCTGGAATAGAGCCTGTCTCATTTTGTTTCTATTATTGTCACCAAACCTCCCTCCTGTTCAGAGCCTATTATTGTATATTGTGTCATCGTAATCTCAGGCTAAATTGTACAGTACATTTTATGTTACACTGGTAAATGACAAAGCTTGACTGACATTATAGCACAACTAGGATGGCATTGTCGGAGCTAATTATAACACACCGTGATGTAGGCAACTGGTGGCCAATGGATTAAACTCAAATATCACAAAGTGTAAACACAAAGAAAATACTGCCAAAGTGGTTCTATGAGCCACCATTGTATTACAGGGCATAAACACACCTTAAATATGAGGACATTACAAATATGTCTGATTATGTGTGTGCATGATTTGCTTCATCCTGCAAGAAATGCCTCATCTGAAGTGTGCAGCTTTTAACATCTTTAATAAATGAAGCAGACTAATCAGCGTTAGTGGAGGAAATTGATAGAATTGTAATTAAAATTGAGATTTTTTTTTAAATCAGTGCATCTCTTATTATGTTCATTGTTAAAATCTGAATTAGTAAAATCAAACTGTGGAGTGATATATTCTAACCACAGCTCCTGCCAATGAGTCTTCCATTTTCTAATTAAGAGAATCCTACATTCAGAAAACAAAAAAGCAATTTAGTCCTTTAGTATAAGGGTTAGGGAGTCAGCCCTCTTGTGCATTATTATATTCTGTATGTAAACAGCATCTGTTGACTGTGTGCAGGGTTGGGGGAGGCGTGGGGTCACACGAGTAGAACAAGATCTCTGGACAACGTTGGACGAGAGCTCGGATCTCATTTACTGCAGGTACTATTACCAGTTGTTTTGTAAAATTCAAGATAAAGAAAGCAGCACCCTGGAGGATAGTTTGATATGAATGTGGTCTCTTTGCAGACATTGGACGGCTTTATCTTCGTTGTGGCCCCGGATGGAAAAATCATGTACATCTCAGAGACAGCGTCAGTCCATTTGGGACTGTCTCAGGTCCGTTTGAATATTTATCTGCACTCTTTACCTCCGCGTTCCAATCATTCTCATTGATATACATCCAAAGGTAAACATGCATTGACTCAATAAGCGGTGGTTTGGCATTAACTGGAGTTCTTGTCAACAGGTAGAGTTGACTGGGAACAGTATTTATGAATATGTCCACCCGGCCGATCATGACGAGATGACCGCCGTGCTGACGCCGCACCAGCCCTACCACTCACACTTCGTCCAAGGTAAAATACACACTCTCCACCCACTGACTCCCGCGCGCACAGGTCTGCGTCCATTTGCAATTAAATTACAGCTTGCTGTGTTTAGAATCGGCATGTGGTTATTAGAAATGCAACGGTGTGCAGATGGGGCACAGATGCAGAGTCTGCGTCAGCGGCGCAGTCTTTCAGACAGGCTGCAGGATGCGGCCTGTTTTTCATCCATTAAATCTACTTTGTAATTTTACTGAAACACTAATTCTGATATTTTTTTTGCAAAGGTATTAAATACATATTTTTAATTATTGCAATGATGAAATGATGTTGAAATCGTAAGGAAAAACCACGCGCCATGGCTCGGCCGGACACGTTTACGCATGAATAAAGCGACTGTCTAAAGAGTCTGTTAATTAAAACGGATTCAAAATCCAAGCAGGGTAAACATATTCTATCTTTTCAGAGTATGAAGTGGAGCGATCCTTCTTCTTACGGATGAAATGTGTGCTGGCAAAAAGAAACGCAGGCCTGACGAGCGGTGGATACAAGGTAAGTCATTAAACAACGCGCATGTATTAAATTCTTGGAAATTGTTAAAGATTAAATGCTCAAAAAAATCTACAACGGAGTTAATCTTATTTGAATTAAGTAATGACACAGTTTTACCAGTTCTTTGCAAAACAAATAAATAAAAACGTTTAAAAACATGTAATATTTTTAAAAATGGACAAAGAGAGAGAGAATATTAATAAAATGAATCCAGAATAAAAAATGCGTCTGGTTTTATGTATTTAATGTCCAAGCCAGAGGTTTCTAAGTCGTGGGTCAGGACCAAAAAGAAGGTCACTGAGTCATGTTGAGGTCCAAATTTGTGCCTGAAAAATTCCATTATGGTAAACAGTCTGATATGTATATAAGATAAAAGAAGACGACACTTACATATATTAAACGTTATACTTTGTTTTGCTGTGAGGAGTATCTTTGCTGTTTGCTGAAGCTCTCATGTTTTTCCTCATCAACTAGTTGCCCCATGATAATGAATCAAATTCATAAAAACAAAGTAATTTTGGAAAATGTTGGGAAAAATTTGTGTATACATGCATGTCATTCACTGACTCTGTGATGATGTTTTTAAACATGTTTAATTTCTCTTGTCAGTTTTTTAAAAATGTGTCTCCCATTTATACTGCAAAACTTTTACCAAATAAATTTGTGATCCATTTCTTTCTTTAAATTTTGGCTTTGATTTCTTATTGAGTGGAAATATGGTGGATCCTAGTGCCATGCTATAGGTTGCTATTGTGTCAGACAATCAAAAATAAGCTTATCATTAAGGTGTGAAATAGTTCTGGTAAAAGAACATAAACCGATTGAATCATGCCTCTGAAATAAAGCATGGGATTTAATAAAGTACAGCTCCTAACAAACATATATTTTTAGATGCCCTCTCTCTCGTTTACTCTGCTTTATCCTCCTCTCCGTCTGCTCCCCCTTCACAGGTGATCCACTGCAGTGGCTACCTGAAGATCCGTCAGTACAGTCTGGACATGTCTCCGTTTGAGGGCTGCTATCAGAACGTGGGTTTGGTGGCTGTGGGTCACTCTCTGCCGCCCAGCGCCGTGACCGAGATCAAATTGCACAGCAACATGTTCATGTTCAGAGCCAGCTTAGACATGAAGCTCATCTTCCTCGACTCAAGGTAAGCAAATACTCGTCTTAATGTAATTTGTTGTTGTGTAAAGCACGTAGTTTCTATTCAGTGTGGTGGAATGACTGCCTCTTAATATCTGGGACAGAGACAAAAATATAAAAGGAGTGTGTTTTACAGTTGCACATGTTTAACACGGCTGCTTAATTCCTCTCCAGGGTGGCCGAGCTGACAGGTTATGAGCCCCAGGATCTGATTGAGAAAACCTTGTACCATCACGTCCACAGCTGCGACATCTTCCACCTCCGCTGTGCGCACCACCTTTGTAAGTCACAACCTGCTCACTGTAATACCTCTGATAGGGCTGGACAATATGCACCAAAACAAATACATAGTGGATATTATTAATATAATGACCTAAATCTTTAGTTTTGGGAAAGAAATAACAAATGGTTGTCACAATAGCCTATTATTTCAGGAAAAATCAAATAAACAAACTCATCACAAAACAGAAGTCCCAGAAACCTAATATTAGGATGTTTTATTTTTGATCAACATTTTTGTCTATTAAAGTTTTTCTATATAGTTCCATGTGATTCAAAATGATAACGTCTCCATCATTTTAATAAATGGTAGTAAAAAAGAAATATGATGGTCTACACTAATATTTAAAACAAAATAAAAATACAGTATTGTTTGAGTCTGTGACAGTATTTGTGAAGTGGTACAACAAAAGGACAAAGGTTTCTCCTTCCAGTTTCACTCACTTTTCCAAATGACTTAAGAGATTAAGACAGGATGCAGGAGTCTGCCTGCAATTTTGAAAATTAAAACTTAAAAATTCTGCATATTGGGTGTTTGGAATTTTGTTTTTTTGCGGAGGTATCAAATAGGTTTGAATGCTGTTTGATTCTAAAATAAAACAAACGCACCTGAGATGGAATGTGTCAGATAAGAGGCACAGGGATTCCAAATATGGGTCGACTCTAAAATAATCTTTATTGGAAATATAAAACTAAATGTGGCACATACATTCATGCTTCATAGAAATGCCTCGATGAGATGGTGGTCTGAAACTTGGTTTAGATTGTAATCCAACTCGATCACCACAGCTGTGTGTTCTTGGGAACAAAACTATTAAACCAAATTTAAGTAAACACTCAATCAGAGAATCAAAAACTGGCTTGACAATATGCACGTATAATTCTTCAGTGTTGGCAGGAATCAAAAACTTTAACTAAAACTATGAACAGATGAAATGATGATATAAGCTGCGTTTTTAAAATGCTCAGAATGCTGAAGTGGAAGAATGACTTAAAGAAAAATGCAACAGTTTCAGCCAATATAATACTTTAAATTATGTTAATAAACAATGTAACTGAAAAAATCAATCCCTATGCTTCTCACTGTATCCAATTCCTGAAATTCTTTCTGTTGTGTCTTGTGTTCTTGTATGTCTTGTATTTTATTTAGTTTTATCCTAATCGTTCTATCTTCATTAAGGTTATTATTCATTACACTGTATTTATTGTGTATTTAAAATATCAATATTGTTAAAGAAATAAAAAATATGGTCTTAGTGGTATCATCTTTGTGGCTCTTACTGTTCAAGTTCTTTAACGTAGCAAAAGGCCTTGCAGCTATTTTTTTAATCAATTCATCCATCACTACACTCACCAGCAGCTAGCTCAGGTCAGAGTACACAGTTATTTGGTTTAACGGTGTTATTTTATTTTTGTTTACCCCTACTCTAATTTGAAATGATAACTACTGACTCTCTCATAAAACTTGAAACATTTCCCAGCCTTAACCTGGCTGAACTTTTGTCAACAGTAACTTGCTGTTTTCACCAACAACATCCAACTTGTGAAAAACAACATTCTCTTTCTCCATGTGGTTTTCCCCTCCCATCAGTACTGGTAAAAGGCCAAGTCACCACCAAGTATTACCGTTTCCTGGCCAAGCACGGTGGATGGGTCTGGGTCCAGAGTTACGCCACAATCGTGCACAACAGCAGGTCGTCGAGACCCCACTGCATTGTCAGCGTCAACTACGTCTTAACGTAAGTCCATTACAGCCTGATACAACAAATACACAATGGTGCTGAGTGACTACAACAGAGCTGAGTGATAACACTAAACATCAGTACAAAGTTACATTTGGAATCAATCAGAGGGAAGTCTAAAGAAAAGTGCAGTTTAAATGTTTCACTCAGCGGGTGTTTTTTGGTTGTGGTGTCTTGTCCGTTATTGGTCCTTAAAGAAGTGACCCATACCTGTTTTATCATGAAAACAGAAAATATGTCTATTGCTTAATGTATTGCTAAAAGAGTGGGGCAATATTGGATTAAAGTGAATAACAATATCTCTGATTTCTGTGGTATTTATTATAATATGAAAATAAGGGGAATTAATAACAAATAAATGAAATGCTTTGGTTAATTTTGATTTTGTATGAGGAAAGTGTTATGAGCAATACCATTTTTCATTATCATGGTTACAATTCAAGGTAAAGAACCAACCCACAGTAATTTGGTTAACATGCGATATTTGCAACATGTTTCTTGTGATTAAAATAAATCATGTTTTTACCTCACAGTTTAGAAGCACTAATATTGTAAGTAGGGAATATAGTAGGCTTGAGTATATTCTGAATCCATCAAAATGGTGTGGAAGCATATGTGTTAATGATAAAGCATTTGCTCATTTGCATAAAAAAGTCTTCTCTATTGCAATAAATTCAAATTGCAGCATGTCTAATGTATAATCTTATATTTGTGATAATAGTTAAATGGCAAATTCGGTAGCCCCAGCATGTTTGAAATCTAAAAATCAAGACATAATACTTAGATTTTTTTTCAATTAAAATATATAAAATACATTTGTGTTTTTTATTACCAGCAAATTAAACATAAAGAAATCTATTCAGTGACTTAAGTACATGTATGAAAAAATAGAAAATACTTTTTAATCCCTTCAAAAATCCTGTGGTTTATTTCATAAATGCATCATAAGTTGAGTGTCGTTTTTATTCCTACATATGTAATCGTGCTATTCTTTTATGGGACATTTTTCAATGATATAGTCAAAGTTAAAGGGGTTTAAATCTGTCTTTCTGTCCATCTATCTGTTTGATATAGTAAATTTGTAGTTTTGGATATTAAGTTGCAACAATGATTGCAATTTGGACTCCCTAAGGTTATTGACATAAACTTTGTAACACAAGCCTTTAGTGTCTACACAGGGCTAAAAAAGCAGCTGCATATTTAATGCTGTTTGCAGAGAGAGCAGCTTTGAATATTTAACTAGATTAGGCAAAAATCATATCATACACTTCTGTGATCCGTGCTTGAAGCTCACTCGACGATTCGACGGCGTCTTTGTCTCTCAGAGAAATCCTCCCCTTTATCCCTCTGTAGCCTCTCTGTACAAATCTGCCAAACTGTGCGGTCTGCAGGGCTCAGGCAGACGCGTGTTATGAGAGTACAAAGCACACCGAGGCCCTCTGAGACAGCAAGACAAACACCGGGGTTCAACCCCATCAAAAAACCTCTACTGTCGCCATCGATCGGCAGTCTGAGGAAGGCAAAAATCGATCAAACGGGGAACTAGGAATCAATAGCTATCTCATAGCTGGAGCACATGTTGGATTTTCCTTGTTAGGTTTTCTTGATCCACACGTCGCTTTTTCGGTGCGTGTGTCCTTCTGTGTGAGTCTGCGTACGTGCACGCATGCATATGGCTGCACTCCATGTATCGATTCCCTCTATGCAGTAAGAAGAAAACACAGCAACTACATTAAAATGACAGTGAATTTTGATGTTGAATTAAGCTATCCAACAGAAGCATTCAGAAGCTAGCACTAGCATGGCAGTAAAAACAACTACGCAGAAAAACCAAACACATGCTCGATCACCTCGCCCTGACAGCATTTTGATGTAGCATGAATGCATTAGTAAATCATGCTTAGAGGTTGGCTGGTGGTGCATTTCAGACACGAGGTGTTCTGACATTGACCCCGAGGTGGAATTCGGCTAACACAGCTGAGTTTGCACAACGGCCCGACATTATTGGCTCAGACAGAAGTCAGCCAGGGCACAGATAGGATGCAGAAGCAGCCGCCGCAACTATACCTGCAAGAGCAAATAACAGTCACACTGTGCAGCGGCTCTCCAAACACAGCCTTTCCCCCCGAGGTGTTGTACATGAAGAATGGGTCATATTTAGAGTCATATTAAAAAGGCGGGCTGTGCGGGGTCAGGGATGGGCCACCGGGGTTTAAAATGCCAGGCAGCTGCTATTACATACTGTTGATGTGATAAGTTAAGAATAGGCTCATGTTTGCTGAACACTTGACACAGGAGCCTTTTCACTCCCTTGGCGGTGACACTTGGAGCGAGTTCAGCCACAGGACAGTGGGTTAAAGTGTCAGAGAGGGTGTTCAGACTGCATGCACAGAGATGTTGAAGAAACAGAGCTGTCATACACATTTTAAATTGTGACTTATTTCTGCATTTTCATATTTAATTAATCTTTTAAAATGCTTTGAATGCATGCCTAAAATTATTATTTACATGCATTTGGATATTTTTTGATCCAGTGTTGACAATGTGAATCAAGTCTTAACAGATCCTTAATAAAATAAAAGCAAATAGATGTTTTTAAGGCTAGAGGCATAATCACTTCAGGTTGTCCATCTGTCAGTCTGGGCCATTTATGAGATTGTCATAACTCAAGAACACTGTTAGGGATTTTAGTCAATTTTGCTGACATGCCCTCTCAGACTTAAGGATAAAATAATCGGGTTTTGAGGGTCAAAATTCTGTGGGTTAAGGTCTTGGAGCCTCATGTAAATTCCCTTATCTTGAACACAATATCTGAAGATTGTTTGAGGAATTGATGCGGAGTGGGTTGCAAACATGCACTTATATATTGAAGCTCTCATCCACTGCAGACGACCCAGGCCTGACCCGGATTCAAAGCCTCTCTTACTCTGTAGCCCCTTCCACGTCTATCTACTGTCACTCAACCAATAAACGCCACAAAGCCAAAATAATCTTTAAAAAGCACTTGTCCACTCTAACATGGGTATAAATTAGTCTTTTTTAAGGTCAGTTTCCATTTCTTTGAACAAAAAACCTCGGGCATGCTTTGAGAATTTTAGTCAAATGTTGCTGTACTGTCCACTCTGACTTAAAAATAACATTACATGATTTTGAGAACCAGAAATAAAACTTTAAGTCATGGTGCCTCATATTCATCCTCTTTGTTGTGAGCTAGATACCAAGAGAATGCTCTGGAGAGTTTTCTGTAAGGTCCTTCAAGTGCGCACCTGACATCAGAAAAATCCTACTGAATTTTGGAGGTCATGCATTCATGCCTTGCGTGCGAATATCAAAAGAAAAATTTGAGGGATTTGCTTTAAACTTGGCACTTATGTCCAATATGGCTGAGGAATGAACACTATGGTTTGGAGGGGTCGGGTCAAAGGCTACTGTGCCCGATGACTGCCCATGATCACCTGACAACATCGGCTTATCTACTGAAAAATTGCGATGTATTAAAAATCAAAGATAAAAGCTAAAGAAGAATGATGCACTTGAAACAGCACTGGCTTACGCTGGAGAATATGTAGCTACTGCTATGGCAGCTTAACTACAGTGGACCTAAACATCAAATAGTATCCTATTATTACGATCATATACAGTTTTAATCTTAATTTTGGTCTTTGATGAAACGGTTACACACTTGTTACAGCTGTAGTAAGAAATGCAAGCACTTTGAGTTACATATGTTGTAGGAAAAGTGCTAAATAGATAACATTTGATTGATTGATTGATTGAAATGCATTGAAGACAAACAGCTGTTTCTACTGAATTATGACAAAGTCTGAATTCTGTGCAAATACAGACTGAATGTGCAATGCTGCTCTTTGGCATGGTCTAGCAATAGTTCTACAGCTGAGAAAAATGATTAACTTTCACCACACAGTCTGTTGTTTTTCTTAGAGGAGAGCTTAATCTCTTGAACTTCTCTTAAAGGTTGTTTTCACTTCTAAGAGTTATCTTGTTATTCGTGGCATTTAGTGTTTGTTTTTGATATACATCTGTGCAGCCATCTACTTTCAATATTAGTCGGGGCGTCTGCTGCAGACTGATTACTGATCATGTCACTTGCTGTAACACTATCACAAAGGCAGAAAGGCAGATTGTGTGTCAGTATTGCAGAAAACACCAGTGATAACATTCAGAAGTTATACTTTGGTGAGCATCATCTGCTGAATGCCCAATTCCTTTCAATACTATGTGCCACATGATGCTAGTATTTGTTGGTATTGAAAATGCTTAACCTTTAAAGCACTGCATCAGTTTTAGAGAGTGCTAGATCATCAGCATGAATAAAATGCGCTAAAACTGGCAATGTTTTCACCCAATCTGGGTACTTTGTACTTTAATTTCTGTTACTGTGACAGTATAATATCTGATTAAAAAAGGTTCATAGAGGAGGAAAGTGATCCTCTTAATTGGTGATGTTATTTATGTGAATGTTTGGTAAAAACTAAGTCTACTGCACTGACCACAACTTTGCAAAGATGTGCTTAATGCATACAGGAGCAAGCTAATAATAGCAATATTTACATGTTGTCTTGGCACAGAACATCAGTTTTCAGGAAAATAGTACTTGGATGATGTTTCTGAAGTAAAAAAAACAAAGTCCCTTGGAATATTTTGGGGATGTTTTGTAAGTCAAAAGTTTATTTTCAAATCTTACTAACAGTTGGTGTTGGTTGATACATTTAATTATCTTAACTATTAGTTTTGGCCTTAATTAGAGTCACAGGTAGTTATTTGGTTAAGATTTGCACAGATTTATAAACCAATCAAAATTTTATTATCCCTATTTATTCTTATTTTATCCTTAATTCCATTTAAACTTTAACTGACCAGAAAAAAATCCTTAATGAGATTAAGAATCTCATTTACAAAAATTTCCAGACCAAGACAAGCAGCAGCACAGTTAAAGAATTACACAACTAAAAAAGTAACATTGGTTAACACAATTAAACCAATTAATTTAGAGTTGCAGAGCAGAAAGTCATCAGTCAAAGCATCTACAGTCTGACACTTCCTTCCCCTAACGCCTGTAGTCTAGTTCCAAACAACTAGACTAAAAGACTAAAAGCTTTTGACATAAATCCCCCACAATATTCACCTACTTTCTGGCATCCCATCCAGGGGCTAATGAATAATTGCCTTCAGTAAATATAAACCCAACCTCAAGGAAATAAATATGATTTAGAAGGTCAAAGGTCAAAGAAACTGATATACCTCAGTCAGGACCAAAGTCATCTCCTGTCCAACATTACCATTCTAAGAGCGGCTAGCATTGCTTAACAATTCCAGCGTTTATGAGGGGTGTATCGTTGTAACGTGTTTTGTCTGTGTTTAAAGGGACACGGAGTACAAGGGAATGCAGCTATCCTTGGACCAAATGAGCCCCACCAAGCCTGCCTTTCCCTACGCTGACAGTCACAGTGAAGACAGGAAGAGCACCAAGTCACGTTTAACCCCGGCGAAAGCCAAAGCCAGAGTGTCACCCTACCCACAGGTAATAAACAGCTTGTTTCATGCAACTAAAACAAGAAAGAAGACTCTGTGCTGGCTTGACTGTCAAGAAGGATTGAGATTCTTGGAATTGCGATGTCATTGTTTCTCTCTGCAGTTTTCAGCTTTCAACCCAGAGCGTTCAGAGTCAGACCAAGACAGCCAGTGGGGAGGGAGCCCGCTGACAGACTCTGCATCTCCACAGCTGCTGGATCCCAGTGAAGCAGCCGAGGCATCCTGTGCCTATCGGCTGTATCCAGACTCTGGATCCTTGTGCTATGGCCTGGGTCTTTCTGAGGAAGATCTTGCCCACGCTCAGACCCATCCTCACACCACTACCTGTGACCGGGTGCGATGCCAGAGCCAACGCTACTTCCTAGGAACCCCCCAATCAGGAAGAGAGATGTGGTGGGATGCCACGCGCTCTGTGCTCTCACTGCCAAAGGCATCTGCGGAGAACAGCGAGAGCTACGAAATCACATCCTACCATGGAGCAATTCACGGTGAGGTGTCAGGGTTGAGACCACAACCATCTGTCTCTGAAAATAGCTCTGGCCGAGCTTTTCCTGGTAGCTGTTTTCCAAATGTTATTATGGGACATGCTAAGTTGTTTACGCCGTCTCTTGCCAGTGTGGCGATTGCTACCATCTGTTCAAAAATTGCCTGCAATTGGAAGCCAAGTTATTCCACATCTCAAAGAGGGAATCAACCCCCCAGTGTGTCTCTGCCAAGAGATTCAGTCAAACAGACCACAATTCTTTGTGCATTAAAAGAAGAATTATACACTTACATGGGCAACTCGTGGTTTAGAAAACTGGCGCTCAAAATATTTTTGAGGAAGCATGCAGATGATCTGAGACGTCTTAAAATTAAAGAATGGAAGCACAAAGGATCGGATTATTAATGCAACCAGTTCAATAGCACAGAGTCCAATTAAGCTGATAGCCATAGCATAATTAAGGCCTGTGTCTACAACTGCTATTTTTTTCACTACTAACGATCACCGCCTCAAGTTTTAGAGCTTTTCTTCAACTACTGATGTTTCTTGGTAACATGAGTTGAATTTTACCTCCCACATGATCTATATGGTTAAATTGAGTAGCTGCGCACACCAATTACTAGGCATGAACATGATTCGCTGTCTATATGCTTTAAGATGGATAACTAAATATTATCAGATTTTTAAGTAGGTTCATTTAATTATTTTAAAGTAAATATATATATTTTTTTATAAATGTAGTCCAAAAATCCAAGTCCACTGGCTGCAATGCATCCATATGCCACTGCTTAATGACTGTTGTCTTACTGCCAAAAAGCCCTTACACTCAGATTTAACAAAGGACATTGATTACAAATTTTGAATCAGACAGCTGGCAACACTAGATTAAGAGGGATATGTATAGTTACTGTGCACTGTAGGTGTTTAAGACCGAATCCATTTATCAACAGAGACATGTTTGCCTTTAGATCAGATCAGATTAGATTATACTTTATTAATTCCTTTGGAAAAACTTCTTCAGGGAAATTGGGATTCAGCAACAGTTAAGTTACAAAGCAGAGTTAGATGAGAGAGATGTCAAACAGCAATCTAACAGTTTGTACATCTCATAAACATACAACACAAAACTTTCAGTAAAAATCAGATTGACACTTCCCTCTACCTAGTGGTGATACCCAACGACAGACAACAGTTTTTTAAGGTCAAAGAAAGCCTATCAGTTCAGCTCACGCTACGCTTCCCCTGCACTACGAAGCCGCGCAGACCAATCCAGACGGATTACATAGTGCAGAGAGCGGGGGTAGACGTGCACTGCGGCAGGACGCTATAGCACTGTTTACGCTCGAAAAATGTACTAAATGACCTCGCTTTCGAATCAATTATGGACGCATCGCCAGGACACTTGGATTACAGCGGACGAGCAGTATGAAGGAAAATAGGCACGTTTTTGTGGACTTTTATGGACCTTTTTCTTCGGGCTCCATCGTCCCCTGTTAGATGGACGTTTGTTGACAGCGAAAATCCCCCCGGACCCCCGGCTGCATTTGAGACATCAAAAAAGTCCTCCAGAGTGTTGCTCGGCATGAGGGTGAGTAGAAAATGAGGCCAAATCATTGTTTGGGTGTAGTGTTCCTTTAAAGAGCATACATTGAGTACCTAGTCTAGTTTGAGTCTAGTATGAAAATCCAGTTCGTCAGACTAATGCAAAAGTTGGATTCTGCCAACGAAATGTCAAGGTGTTCATTACACGGCCACAATGCTTGCAACAAATAAGTAAACTAGCAATCCTGTGGTCTAATGTCTCTCCCCAATCATTACTTTTGATAAGGAAGTGTGACCTGAGCTTATCTGCATGTGTGTACAGCTATACTTTCTGTGAAGGTTTGTGTGTCTTTATTGTAGTTACTAGATTCACACAGCTTTGTCGATATTATGGCTGGCTTGCAGTATTTCTAATGCATTGGTTCTTTTTCCTCACATCTTCTTGGGTGGTGGTCATTTAGGAAAAGAAGGTGCAACCTTATAAAAAAGTCTAATCTTTAGCCTAGTTTTTTAGTGTTTTACAAGACTAGTGGCATGTTCCACACAACAATCAACAAGTTAAATGGATCAGATCAGTCAAACACTTTTCCGCCACCGTATGATGTCAATTACTGTCCCGAAACACCTAAAACCTTCTAACAAAGTGACCACCTCAAATTAGTCAGTATAAGAATCATAACAAAACTGTTTGTCTTTCTGTAATTCATCCGTTCTTATATTTTGCCTCTGGATTCTCCTTACAGGTCGGGGTCACTGGGATGAAGACAGTGTAGTGAGTTCACCTGATGGGGGTGGGTCCACTAGTGATTCAGGTGAGCGTTACCATGGTGACCACTTCCGGGCAACTCCTAGGGAACCCAGCAAGATGGAGACCCTAATTCGAGCCACGCAGCAGATGATCAAAGAGGAAGAGACTCGTTTGCAACACAAATCGCCGCTGGATGTCTCTGGGATTGCCAAAGCGCATAGTCCATGCTTTACCTCCGCTCTGCCCCACCATTCCCAGCTCACCATGCCCAGTGTTGTGTGCCGTGGCCCTGGAGCCCCGAGCATTGACCTGTCCTCTGAACGGCTCCATCACCGGGATGGCATCAAAGGGCATGGACCACATGATAATGATGAGAACACAACCAGTCCGGCCTCCATGTCTCGACTCAGCAGCCCAAGCTCAGACGGGATCCCCAGGTCCAGCCTCTCTCTTGCCAAAGACTACATGCAGACGGATCTGTCACCCCATCCTCAGCAACCACAAGGAAGTCCACTGCTCTATACAGCCCAGGATAGGCAGACCCTGGACAGGCAAGCAGCCTACGCTTTGACTGGGTACTCACTGGAGCACTTGTATGACCCAGAGAACTTGAGGAATTACTCAAGCCTGGCCTGTGGGGGAGTCCAGTATGACATGGCATCTCATGTAAGGATGCAAGCCGAGCAGATGCAGGGACACAAGGCCACTTCAGTTATTATAACCAATGGGAGCTGACGATATCTGGTGCACATAAGTCCTGTTCTCTAGAGGAGGATGTTATAGGAAGGTGGGGCTTTCTGAGACAAGCCAACACAAGCCGGCTGATTGGTGCAAAAGATTGGATCAGAAGATCAAATGTGTTCCTGTGATTGGTTTGTCCTCGGTGGTCCATTCAGCAAAAGTTGTTTGTCGGCTTTTGTCTTATTCTGGATTGGGCCTTTGACAGGGTTCCTTACTGTCAAAGGATGATCGAACAAAAGTATTAAGAAGTGACATTTGGTGTGCCACTTCACAAGGTGGACTTTTGCTCCATTTCACAGGAGTATTGTGTTATTTTAATGGCTGTGAACTGATCTTACCTCCATACAAAAGGCGACACAAGTCCTGAATCTGGTTAATCATGAAGCTGGTGTTTCTGCTCCAAATGTCTCGCACCATTGAGCTTGAGAGTTAATCTGTCTGGGACACAGTTTCCAAAGGCAGTAAGAAAATGTGTTGTTCAATTGCCCCTTCACCTGAAAACTCTGTCACATGGAAAGTAATGAGAAGTGTAACGTGGGAAGGGCAGGCGTTTCACTATTGTAAGATGTCAATGTTTCCTGGTATTTATTTGTCCGTTGGCTGTTTCCTGTATGTGTCACTTTTTCTTGTCCAAGTAGAATCTTTAATGGTTAAATGAATTAGTTTTGGTGTTTGGATCACACCACTATTAGATTTTTTAAATAAATTATGAAGAGAAAAATAAAGAAAACACCTCTGATATGTTTAAATGTTAAAGATATCAGTCAACCTCTGATGTAATGTAAAATGCTCACAATTGGAGCTCAGGCAATTTATGTCTCCATATCTAGTGGAGACATAAAATAATGCCAAATTAATGGTATTATTTTCACTGTTTCATCTCACTAAACTGTCACCCAGCATACTGGCATACATAGAGTATGTTTTTAAACTTCAATGACCATTTGATGAACAATGAACGATTGTTCTAAAAGTATTTTTGTTTGGTCATTTTGTCACTGCAGCCTAAAGAATTTAGACAACTGATACAAGCATCTCTAAAACAATGTTGAATGTGTCTTTTGTTCCTTATTTAATTTATGATGTAAATATCATCACACAATGGACTTTTGGAAAAGAAGTTACAAGATTATTTATTAATTGGTTTTAAAAAAAGTCTCTTAAATCTAAATACAATTGCAAACAAAGAACTTCTGTCTCTGCAGTATTTTGTTGTTGTTGTTGTAAAACTTACAACTGTCAGATTATTTTGGCAGTACACAAGAACGGTGTTACTTCGATAAAACTGCTGATAACCATAACTTCTGTTCATCATGGGATGGGGATTTTTATTCTTTATTGTTAAAAATACCCTAAGGGCCTAAACATACCAGGACATGTCCATTGATCACCATGGAAAGTCCAGCTACTATAATCATTGTTCTCCTATCAGTGTACCAGCCAGGTGTTTTCTTTGCCACTGCAGGATGTGGCAATAACACTGAACATTTCAACTTTTCTGTTTAAGACCTGGGGATGCAACACTAGCTATTGTCATGTTAAGCCAAAGTAAAAAAAAAAAAAATGACGCAACAGGCAGGGAGGCAGGTATATGTGATGCTCTTGGTAAGGAAACTGCAGTTTAATTGGGGAATATTAAGAATTGCTTTGACTGATAATGGAGGGCGGCTGTGTGATGACCTGCTGCGGGGCCGTTTACATGAGACTGAATACGGTCAAATCCGAAAAGTTTTCATTGCGTTTTGGCCTTGCCTTTACATGGGAACTCTATGCAGAGTGCTCAAGTCTGGGAACTTTTGACACCAGGCTCCAGGATGGAGAGTTTCCAAAACGATCCTCCATGCAGCTCCGTGTTAAACAAAGTCAGAGCTATTCAGGGTGAAACACTGATGTCACCACATGCGCAGTACTCTTTCACAGGAGGCCTGTGCACACATACCAGGAACAAGAACAGTTACTGAGTAATGTGTGTACTGCATACTGTGCTCAGTTTGTTATCCACACAAAACTATCCAGTCAGATTTGTCGTCCGAACTGATTTGCTGTACAGAAAAGAAACACTCATCATTATTGTTTGTGAAATGTTTTTCTTCTTTGTACGTGTATTGTAACAGCCCTTCCTCTCTGCAAACCTACATCGCCATCTACTGAACCAGCATGCACACTACAGCGTTTTCATTCTTTTCCAGCGTCTCCGTCTGAACACGGATCAAGTTTGAATACGCAAAGGAAAAATCTTTGCGTTTTAAGTCAGAGTCTCCATGTAAACATATCCTGTGTGACAACCTGCTGATGGATGGAATAATGGAAATAATGTTGATGCCTACAGCAAGTCAGCGTCAGGCAGTCAGTGCTTTAAATAGTTTTCCTGTGGGCAGGGAAACAAACAGCCATAGCAAAGCCACAATGTGGATGTGATGCTCCTCAAGCTTATTCTGTGGAAATTCTGGGTTATAGTGTCTTGAATCACGGCCTCAGACCAGAACCATCACACCTAGCTTACAACTGTCATGTGACACCTTGAGATGGGATGCAAACACCTTGATTTGCATCCCATCAGTCAACCTCGGCTTAATGTTGTGATACATTTACCTCACAACTTGGACGTCAGGACACTGCAGTCATGAACTCCAAACAAAGGGGTTCCTGGAGATTGTCAGACTTCCTGAGAAGAAATTTCAAGCCAATTTGCAACTCAAATATTCAGACATCTGAGATCAAATGAAACGCCATTACGCTCCTGCTCGAGGCCCAGTCATCTTTGTGGACTGAGGAAGCCTGATGGGGACGAGTCGAAACTGTTTCAAGAAATGTATTTCACTTCAAAAGAAACCCCAGATAAGATCCAGGATATTTTTGTGTGTTCATTTAGGAGTGCAGCCTTGTTTTCCAAATAAAATCGCATCAGAAACGTTTAGATGTGCATAACATTCTTACGCAAGAAATACTTTTTAGAACACAATGAATCTTTGTTACTAAGGAGCAACACAAATCAAAATCTGGATACAAAGGCAGTAATGGAAAGCATCTCTTTTGGATTTCTGTCAATCACAGAATTTGTTGACACCATTTTAAAAATACATAACTCAAAAGCTCTGTTCTTGTGCCAATCTGGTGTCTTGACAGAAAATAAATTGAGTGAGGGCATTGTTTTACATTATTGAATGAGTCATTTCAATAGCAAACTGGTAATAGACCCACAGCTCCGTCACGTTGTAAATGCGCTTTGCAGCAGCACGCTCCTGCTGTTTGGAGCTGTTGAACCTGCACGTTTAGCCGCTCTGACCTCTGCTCACGGCCAAATTGGCTGCCATGTATCTTAATATATGTAAGTTATTCACATGTAGCAGGAGAGCTGGCCAGCCTGCCCGCCCGCCTGTCTGAGCTGGGAGAGACCTGGACCCTGCTGTGAGCCTGGATGCAGAGCTCCCATCAGTCACCGCTGACATGGCCATGTGATGGTGTGCCAGATACCAGCGCTGCTGTCATTCCAGGAGGTACAACTACTACACTGTTGCTGACATCACCAAGGTTTAAGAGGGGTGTGTGTGTGAAAGTGTGTGAGTGTGTGTTTACTGCTGAGATGCTTCAATAATGGGAGTTTTTTTCTCTAAACACAGGGGGTTTTTGCCTGATGTGGCCTGAAGGCTTTCACGTGTAGAGTCAGCTACAAATGTGGCCAAATGCTGGGCCCTCTGCCCAGACTTAACACACTGACATACACCTCCCCTCCCTTCTAAACCACCAACAACAATCCCCTCCAAATCTCCAATGAGTACTTTAGAAAGAAAAAGGCAATTTCACAACCCTGAAGAAGAGAGGAAGCCGTTTCTCCTGGATTTTATGGAAAATAAATTCACAAAAGCAAGCAACCAGAAACTATCAACAGTACTCGTCACAGAAGAGGCTAGTTTAAGATTGAATGTATGCAAAGATTTCCCATGACATCACAGGCTACTGAAACAAAAACAGCTTCACTTTCCTTAATGAAAGCCCCAGTTCTGCCACATACTAAAACTGAGGACAAAAAGGAGAAAACTAATCTGAGCACATATTAAAAAGAAAAAAAAGCTATTTCTTTAATTGTGACTTTAAGATGAAAATGCATTATAAAGAGATAAAAAAAATCATACTTTCAAATAAAAAGTTAAAATAAAAACCCAATTATGGAAATAAAAATGTCAAAAAAGAGATGAAAAATGAATAATAATGACAGTCAGCACCACAACAAAAATGTAACATCCATGATAAGAAAACTACGATTAAAAAAGAGACTATTATGGGATAAAAAAAAGCAGGAAGATATAAAAAAGATAAACATACAGGTAACACGAGTTTTAATTGGAATTATGAGACAGAAACTGCGAAGTAAAAGCATTGAACTGAAATCAAACATCAAAATATGTCAAGAAAATCAGTAAATCATATTGAAAAGCTTCTAAAGGTTATAAAATCTAATGGCAAAGTGACCATGGTTATCAGATTGAAAGAAAATATTCAAAAAATGCTTTAATGTGAAATAAAATCAAAATCATAATTAGGAGTGTCCATGTGGCAAAAACTCAAATCATGAAAATAAATTATGATCATGAATTAAATATTTAAAGCAAAATTAATAGCTGAAGAGTCAGAAGTGGCAGACTAGATATCAAATAATGAAATAAAAAGTGAGCATTTGACGTCGAAATTTTGAGACCAAATATGTGACTTTGATGACTTTAAGTCCAAACACAGACAAAAAGTCCACATTATGAGATGATATAGTCATATGATTATAAGTCAAACTTATGAGATACAAATTTAGAATTTTAAAGGTGAAAAGCGATGTTTATAAGATTGAGAGGAAATTGTGCAATCAAATTTCCAAATTTAAAAAAGTAATGATTGTAATAAAAAAACAAACAAACAAGATATGGTCAAAATCAGGAGATAAGAAGTCAAATTTACGAGATCAAAATCCTAATTGTTAGATAAAACAACAAGTCGAAAGTCAAAATTATAAGAAAAAAAAACTGAAAGTTGTCATTGACAAGTAAAAGACGCATACGTTATTTAGAATAAGTAATTCTTGACAAAAAGTCAAAAATCCTGCTTGGGTTGAGTTTTTGCGGTGTGGCCCAGTCTTGTGGACTGCTCCTATGGGGGTGAACCTAGAACCACAGCAGTGGTTTCTCGACTGCAGTGAAAAAGACATGGATCCAAACGTACTGACAAACAGAATACACGGGTGAAGTTGCATGTTAATGCTAAGACCAGCTTGTGAATGTCTCCTAGATCTCAGACCCCATTGAGACAGAAATCCATATTCACACATCAATTAAAGTGTTTTCATACTAGTGCCTCCATAATTCAAACAGGCTCTGTATAACTACCATGACTCTGCTGCAGGCCAGAACAGAGCAAAATGTTTCAATATGGGTCTGTTTGTGTCCACATTAAGGCAGGTTTCTGACATCTACAGCTTAGAGAAGGCAGATTCTATTGAGCTTGTAAAAGTTTTTGGTGTTAAGAAAACGACAGAGTAATAAGGCTGGGAAAAATGTTACAATTCTCTGCTGAATTAATGAGATGGGGGAAAAAGTATACTCTGTTTTGACATACATTATGTTGAAGTTGAGAAAAAAAAAAACACCAGAATAATCAGAAAATGTTTTTTTGAGAACCACTCATAGTTTGTATCAGTTTATAGCAGTGCTAAAAAATTACTGAAGCTGTGGCCTGTGACAAATGTTCTTGTCAAGTACAGAGACAAGAGGTACTTTTGAGTCCTAGAAATAGAGAAAGATCGAGGAGGAAAGTTTAAAATAGTCACAGAGAAAAGGTGGTAGACCCTCCATCCCTAGAGTCTGAAGAAGTAGAGTCAGAAAATGCTCATGTGTGCAGTGACCACTTTGTGAAAGGTAAGGAAACATTTATTTAATCATTGAACTGTATGTATCAGCTACGGCCAAATACTTACAGACCTGAGTGGCAGTACTTCCAGACACAGGCTACTTCAGCCTTTACTTCAGGGTGCTTATTAGTTTGCTGTTAATTTAAAGTATTCATTACAAGGGTCAAATGGTTGTAATAGTTGAATTCTGGTTATGAAAGACCTGAAAATTGAGAATCATCCTTTGTGCTTTTTTTAGAGGGGATCTGATGGCCCTTAGTAATTACAGACCAACCTTGAAGCTTTCGGTTTTATCAGAAGTGTTTGAAACGTTGGTCAGTATTTTACCATCTCTCGTGTTAGGATTCAGACAAAGCCATAACACCATCACCATCACAGAAAAGTCATTAACGGCATCGTTAAAGCCTTGGACAGAAAACAATGTTGCCTTGTTCTTTTTATTGATTTTCCAAAGGTCATTGACACTGTTAACCATCATTTCCTGTTTAAAAGTTTCAGGGTTTTCAGACCATGCTGTCTGATGGTTTGCAAACTATTTTACAGGTTGAGCCCAGACTGCCAGGTCAGATGGTGTCACCTCTGATACTCCTTGTGTGTATAAGGGTTTGCCTCAAGGCTTGGAGTTGTGGTCAATTTTATTAACCAGTACAATAATTGCCTTTGCCAGAATACTCTAAATTCCTCTTTTTCACATTATGCTGATGATACCTTTCCATACAGCTGTGCACCTACACCTGAACAAGCCTTTGCAAAGCTTTAGCATACTTTTTATTTAATTCAAGGTCAGCTATGTCACCTGCAACTTTTGCCAAATGCAGATAAAACTAAGCTTGTGTTTGTTTTGTCGCCATCAAGAACAAAAAATTCCATTGGTTTTTAAAAAACTGCACTTCTCTAAGCACTGAATGACTGTCACATTGGTATATTCTTATTTATAAAGTCATTCTGCGGATGATTCCAGCCTACCTGTGCTCTCTTTTAGTCCCAAAGGATGGAAAGCACAACATTCAGTTGTTGGAAATTGTTCAATTTGTTGCTTCCAAGGTCCAAATTGAGTTGGGAAAGAAACCATGTCAATTTCCTGCCTCTGTTGTTTGGAACAAGCTTCAGACTGACTTTAAACAGCAAACTTTAGTTACACTGATATCTATAAAGCCTCAGTGAAAAATCTTTAATCCAGGCTTTCAGTGAGCAAGAGTTAATTGATAACTTCTTACTGATCTCATTGTCAGTGTATGAGTTTGTGTGTTTGTCGAAACTGTGTTTCTCCCTGTCTTTGTCAGGTCTTCCTTGAAAAAGAAATCTGGAGGTCAAAGATGGTATCTCAGTTCGGGGAAGGGGCTTTGGCATCAAAACAGACAGTAAGCAGAGAATAAATGGACAATAATAATAGCAGCTTATCACTGGAATGCAGCTCAAAACATGAATAATACACAGAAACTAAAGAGCAGAATTAGACAGCAGGTCACACTTGCTTGACGTAACATCAGGAGTTTCCATGGCAACAATAAGCTGTGTTGTTCATGGCAGCTCAGTCACAATAATTACCATGACAACATACAAAACCCAAAACCAGTGAAGTTGGCACATTGTGTAAATCGTAAATAAAAACAGAATACAATGATTTGCAAATCCCTTTCAACTTATATTCAATTGAATACACTGCAAAGACAAGATATTTAATGTTTGAACTGGTAAACTTTGTTATTTTTTGAAAATATTAGCTCATTTCGAATTTGATACCTGCAACATATTTCAAAAAAGCTGGCACAAGTGGCAAAAAAGACTGAGAAAGTTGAGGAATGCTCATCAAACACTTATTTGGAACATCCCACAGGTGAACAGGCTAATTGGGAACAGGTGGGTGCCATGATTGGGTATAAAAGCAGCTTCCCTGAAATGCTCAGTCATTCACAAACAAGGGTGGGGCGAGGGTCACCACTTTGTGAACAAATGCGTGAGCAAATTGTCCAACAGTTTAAGAACAACATTTCTCAACGAGCTATAGCAAGGAATTTAGGGATATCATCATCTACTAGGAGTGGGAGAAAAAATCGATACACCCAAGTATCGCGATTTTTTGTCTGCCGATTTTAAAATCGATATTTTTATTCAAAAATCGATATCCCCCCCACACACACACACACACGCACACAAGCACACTATAAGCGCTAAAGTCGCCAAACTGAGGCAAGCGACATTGCTGGATAAAACAGGCCATAGCTGTTAAAATAGTGCTGAGTAGATTTACTACTTTTCACCAGCAGATAGTGGACAGGTGAGAGGTTTCTATTCAAAGTTTTGGCGTATATTTATTTTAAAACACACACACCGGACCAAGGGACGTGAGTGTGGCTGTAGAGGCTGTGGAGCGGAGCAGAGAGAGAGACACAGAGTGATAGAGAGTACTCATGATGCCGAGAGTACTTTGTCAAGTACTGTCTGACTCTGAATCTGAGGAGTATTTACTCTCTGAGGATGACGGTCAGTCCAGTGAGGATTTAAACTGGCAGCGAAAAGGCGTGCAGCGGGAGCGGCTCCGCGCGCCATTACAGTCCCGGAGCAGTACATACCGAGAGCTTTTCCTCTCCATAGCCGGCGACTGCCGAAGAGTGCACATAGTCTGAGATGCAGGGAAGCTCAAAACACCGCGAAAAGTGACGGTGTTAGCGGAGAATGAGAAAGACCGCGGAGCTCAGATCAGACGAGAGAGAAGCCGGGGGTAAACAGTGCAGGCAGCAGAGGCGTTCATGCTCGGCCCGTAAATTACAGTGATGACGATGGCTGGGAAAACTAACCACTTTGAAACTATAGCCTTTTTAAATCTTGATAGCAAAACTGAATATTTCTTGAAAAACTCTGTTGCCTGAAGGGATAATAAGCCACTTTTTATATGCAATCCAGGCTTTTGAAGAGAGGGAGCATAACCAGCTGGTTAAAATATATTGCTGAATAAATCCTAAAAACAGACTCACATGTGATGTGTATTTTTCCTGATATAGTCTGTTGGCATCATCATTGTTCATCTTTTTCACTGGTTTTAAAAAAGCTAACTAAAGATTGCAAAAATCGGCAATATCGTAGAATCGCAATTTAAATCGTATCGGCACCTAAAAAAATCGCAATAAATCGTATCGGGAGAAAAGTGAATCGTCCCAGCCCTATCATCTACAGTCCGTAATATCATCAAAAGGTTCAGAGAATCTGGAGAAATTACTGCACGTAAGCGGCAAGGCCCAAAACCAACATTGAATGTCCGTGACCTTCGATCCCTCAGGCGGTACTGCATCAAAAAAACGGCATCACTGTGTAAAGGATATCACCACATGGGCTCAGGAACACTTCAGAAAACCACTGTCAGTAACTACAGTTTGTCGCTACATCTGTAAGTGCAAGTTAAAACTCTACTATGCAAAGGCAAAGCCATTTATCAATAACACCCAGAAACGCCGCCGGCTTCGCTGGGCCCGAGCTCATCTAAGATGGACTGATGCAAAGTGGAAAAGTGTTCTGTGGTCTGACGAGTCCACATTTCAAATTGTTTTTGGAAACTGTGGTCGTCGTGTCCTCCGGACCAAAGAGGAAAAGAACCAGCCGGACTGTTATAGGCGCAAAGTTCAAAAGCCAGCATCTGTGATGGTATGGGGGTGTATTAGTGCCCAAGGCATGGGTAACTTACACATCTGTGAAGGCACCATTAATGCTGAAAGGTACATACAGGTTTTGGAGCAACATATGTTGCCATCCAAGCAACGTCTTTTTCATGGACGCTTTTTTCAGCAAGACAATGCCAAGCCACATTCTGCACGTGTTACAACAGCGTGTATTCGTAGTAAAAGAGTGAGGGTACTAGACTGGCCTGCCTGTAGTCCAGACCTGTCCCCCATTGAAAATGTGTGCCGCATTATGAAGCGTAAAATACAACAACAGAGACCCCGGACTGTTGAACAACTTCAGCTGTACATCAAGCAAGAATGGGAAAGAATTACACCCGAAAAGCTTCAAAAATTGGTCTCCTCAGTTCCCAAACGTTTACTGAGTGTTGTTAAAAGGAAAGGCGATGAAACACAGTGGTGAAAATGCCCCTGTGCCAACTTTTTTGCAATGTGTTGCTGCCATTAAATTCTTAGTTGATTATTTGCCAAAGAAAATACATTTTCTCAGTTCAAACATTAAATATCTTGTCTTTGCAGTGATTTGCAAATCACTGTATTCTGTTTTTATTTACGATTTACACAACGTGCCAACTTCACTGGTTTTGGGTTGTACTTCCCATGTTGAACACAAAAATTTAAATCTTCTATCTTCAACCTACAGGAAGCATCTGAAGTAAGACTAGTGCTTATCATATTATATATATTCAAGCAGGATGAGCAATTTTCTGTATCTCATTGAAATATGTTTTCATTGAAAGCATATTTAATTCTGTACACATTTCACAATAACAATGTGCTGACCCCACTGTCAGTGGGGACAACCAAAATGAAGTTATTCAAATACTTCTTCTTTCGTAAAAAAAAAAACAAAGCAGACAGTGCAAGAGTTCCCCTCTGGTGTTAGATAACTAAAGACAAGGAATGACCCGCTACTGTTTCTTCAGATTTCTTTTTGTTGCTGTTGTGATTGTGGTACCAAACAGGGATAATTGTTGTTTGTTTTGTTATTGTTCTTAATTATCATTCATTCAAGGCAAACTCTAAAATACTGTTTAATCTAACAAATACACTGACATAATTGCTAAAATGGTGAGAAGTTTTTCCTGCAAGACCCATCTATTTCTCTAAATGTTTCCAACTTATTGTTGAAGTTCCACTAATCACCAAAATAATAAAGTTTTTCCATTTTGGAAATGCAAGATATTTCAGATTTTGGAACATATTGACAACCTTAATGTAAAAAAAATATCTCCAACATTTTACTACATCTGGAAACAAGGTACAGGGTTATATTGGGTTCAAAGGATGTCTTTTTTGTAGCTGTGGCATCAAACAAGCATCACTGTTGATGCTTTTACAACAACAGGGACCTACAGAATACCGTTTAGTGCTTTTTACTTAAAAAATACTATGATATGATTTTGAGTCCATACAGCCCATGCTTACAGTTTACTCTCCATGCAGCAATGTTCGCTGCAGCCACTGACTCACCTGCAAATGAATCAGCCGGGAGCAAAAACAGCAAAGGAACCTGGGAAAATCATTGAACCGGGGCACAGAGCGACACCTCTGCAGCAGACCTCATTGCACCAGAACACATTTAGATGTTCTGATCGGGTGGACCAGGATATTGAGGTCATCCGGTCGATCTGATTGGCTGAGCCTGGAGACTGAGGTCATTCTACAAATTGGAGAGGAAATAAGGTTTGTCTTTATGTCACAGCAGCAATTTAGGAAATACTGCACCGAAAAAAATCCAAGTAATTAAAGAAAGAGTGAGGGAAAAACAGTGTGTAATTGGAAACATTCTGGGACACCCTTGCTCTTCTTTTACTTTGGTCTTTTTTATGGTTTTCCCAGCTCAAGTTGCTTTTTACTTATTTGTTAAAATTAAAAGGATAAGGCTGTGGTATCTTGTATTCATCTTGATTTACAAGCCTGCAGGGCAGAACATAAACACGCTATATGTAAGCCTGTCTTTAAACCCCTCATTAGCTTTTCTGGCCTCACAATTGAAGTCCTATTGATTCCCAGTAAACTCAACACAACAGTATGTGTACTCTTAAAGCTCCAGAATGGATATCTTAGCCAGCCACCAAACAGACAAAAAAATCAATACCAATGCCTTTTCATAAACCAACAAATAAAAAAAACAGCAGATTACAGAATACATTCACCATTTCTGTACCACAGTAGTAGCCAAGTCTCTGCAGTGAGGTAGGTGTCAAACTATGTAATACAGGGGTGTCCAAACTGTGGCCTGGGGGCCAAAAGCGGCCCGCAGCTCATTTTGAATTGGCCCCCGAAACAGTTGAGGAATCAAGACATTTGGATTATAGCAGCAAATATCATCTATCATGCACATTTTCTGCTATATTTACTTTGCCACAAGGTCTCATTTACAAAGTATATTGCAATATTCATCTTCAAGCACAAACATTCTTGCAGTTAACTCTTGTTTTGTGTCTGAAAGTGAAGATGTTAGTGTCTCCCATCTCTACTGCTCAAAAGGTCTTGTCCGTACTTGGTGTGAATCTAGTAATAGCCCAGGGTTACAAAGGCCCCTTGACAGGTGACAGCCCACCCATAGACCTTAAAACTTAAACTTCAATACACTAAAACTGAGGCGCAGAAAGTGGCTCAGTTGTCCATATATTCCTCTTTATGCGGCCCTCACTGTAAAAAGTTTGGACACCCCTGATGTAATACATCCGCCCTTCTCTCTATGTTTAGATTTTGAATCTGAGCAACAACTTGACACTTAAAAAACATCTCAAAATAAGTGAATAGCTCATTCATCAGGGACTATTTCCTGCCATGGATTTAGAGTTGTAATTGGCTGAGAGATGCTTAAAAAATCAGAAAAGAGCTTTAGCATTTTGGCACCTCCAGTTTCCAGTTTTGAACATAAATGGGATTTTACAACAGCCTTTCAGAAAAACACTGGAAATAATGTCTGTGATAAACATTAAATGCGTGGTCATCTGATTAAGAGGAAGGAGTTATATAGTGGCATTTTACGTTGGAAGTGTGATCGTTGCTTTTAAGTTGAACCACCATGTTGTAGTTCCATAAATTGGCAATAGCCCTTTACTCTCACAGATTATGTTCAAGATTAAAAAAAAAACATGTAAAAAATCTCACTGTCTTTCAGATGACAGAACTATGCTGACTTAAACTAATCAAAAATACATAACCCTTGCACTTATCTACAGGGATGGATGTTGTGCAGTTAGTGTCACATTGTAATAGGTTTGACCACTTTAGTTTTCTGTCAAATATGATCACACCAGCTATTTCAATCAGGTCACTCCAGTTTTAGTGTTCAGTAAGTACCCTCAACTTACAACAAACTGTTTGTTACTAATACTAAGCAGAGGTGTTTGAATAATTAATTTTAATTATCTGTACTGAATCTCAAATTATTTTATGATTACTTCAATTACAGCATATGTCTTTAGATATACAGTATGTCACTATTTCACATGGTTATGTCTTCAGTTAAAGTCACTTGGGAGTGCTGAGAAGTAATTTAGGTCAATATAATCATATACTGCTGTTCAAAACCAAATATCAATGATAAACCTGAATGTTAAGGATTATCAGTATATAATAAGTTAGGAGCAGCTCTGAAAAAAATGAAGAATATCATCGTCTTCAGTACAAATTAAACAAAACACTAATAAAATGTAACTTCTGAGCTAAATTCATATGTTTACAGAGATGTACACTGCTGATGTTGAAAAAGTGCACTTTCCAAATTCAATAATTTGATGAATGAATAAAATTTAAGTAAAACCTTGAACAGACTTCACAAAGATATGGTCAGACAATGTGCAGATGAACAAGTTCTGCATGAATGTTGAAGCTTTCTGGACAACATTAGTCTGTCAACAAAGACGACAGACTGCAGTATAAATGTTTACTTTTATACATTGCCAAGAACACAAATTTCATAACCTCTAAATATTATTCATTAAAAAAATCTGTGACACTCTCATGTGATTAAAATCCCTTATTTTGTCAGGGATAGGTTATGTTAGTGTGTTTTGACTCATCAGAGTCTGCATCAGTCCAAACCCGTTGACATGACCGGCCAAAATAAATTATCTGTAACCACATCAGAGTGCCTCTGATATTTTTATGTTTTCTTAACTGTACCTCTTTCCTTGGATCCTTGAAGAGCACTCAAATCTACATGTTTGTCATCATGTGCCTTGACCCAGCTGGGATAGGCTGCAGCCCCCTGCAACCCCAAAGGGATGTGCAGTATAGACAATAGATGGATGGATGAATGTAGGATGCTAAGGTTTGTTAAAGATGGTAGCACAGCAGCAGCAGCAGTAAAGGGGAGATGTGGATGACATCCACAGCTAAGAATGAGGTCACTCCACAGGTGAACAGTATTGGTGGCTAAAGACATGAATTGAAATCAATTGATCACCTTAATTTGAAAAAATATAGGCTGATATTAACAGTATTTTTTTATCAGAGAACTTTCAATTACAGATCAACTTCTCCTCCCTCCAACATGGTGCAGATACAAACCACCTTTCTCTTGCTTGTCTGTCACTGTTTGTTCATGAAGCAGACCAGGCTTTTTAACCAGCTACTCTCCCACCCATAATCAAAAAGACACATTTACAGAACATTTTATTTTTAGTATGTAAACATCATAAGATTAATGTTTCAATTCCTTAATAATTTTTATGAGGACTCTTCATATATGAAAGGCACCACAGGAAAACTGAATATATACAGTGGGTGATTTATATAAAGTTATTACAAGGAAAATAGTCTACAACTCAAACATTCACTTCTTTTGCTCTGTTTAACATGTGATCTGCCTTCTTTTTTTTTTGTTGATTGGGTTAAATACATTCAATAACACCTCATTTTGTGCCAAAGGGGCTTCTCAACCCCCAAAAGAAAATGAGATTTAGAGTAGTGGTTTCAGATAAGCTTCATGTTGAACATGTGCACATGAGATTCTGGTGGTTAATGGGAAATAATAAAATGTTGAAGCCTGCTTTTGACAAATGTTGTGTGTTTAAAACCATAGTTACTAACTGCTAACAAGGACTACAATAATGGATGAGGGCTATACAGCCAACATTGTTGATTGTTTATTAATAATCAGTTACATGTACTACTGCCACAGCCATGATGACTAGAGTGATCAGATCATTTGATTATGAAGAAACTCCCAAACAACATATCTCTCACAATAAGATATTAAACACTGGAAATATGGTTGTTGCTTTTGAGCTGAACCGCCATGTTGTAGTTCCATACAAGCTTAACAACAGCTTCTCACTCTCAGCAATAACACACAAGCTTAAAACATCGAAAAAAGTAGGTTCATTAAGAAAACATTCAAGTTTTATGATTTTTTGGTTTACCACCGAGCTCATAATCATCAATGATCTAAAACAGTGAAAAATCCCAAGCCAAAACTTTTGTTTGCTTGCAGTCGGGGTAAGCAGCGCGATGCTAACTTCCATATTTTCCAACAAGAACACATCATCCCTACACCACTCCGCTGTGACTGGTTTTACAAGTTGCTGCAGCCCCCCTTCTTCCTGTCACTCAATTCATTGAATCCACAAAAAATATATAAAAACTCTTGAACTGTTCATTGTCAAAATTACATAACATTGCTTTTTGTTGCATATTACACATAATGAATTTCTTTTTAATTCCAAACAGAAAAATGCACTAATGTTGGGGGCCAAAGATATCAAATTTCGGTGATGATATCCAAACAGGTATTGATATTTTTTTATTTCTACTTGAACCATACCAAAGCCTAAAATACATGAATCATCACAACCACACTTGAAAGCAGAATCGTAGTTTCTTAAAGTTAAATCGCTGAGATGTTACCTCCTTTGATAAGAACATTTTTGACTCAAAAATCACACCGAAGGGATGATCATTTTTACAAAAGCGTATCAAAAGCACCTTAATTTAAAGCTCACTAATCCCTCTGCAATGAGGCTATTAAAAAAAGACTACAAGTACAATATCCTGATTTCCTGTCACACACACATACACACACACACAGCACCAGGGCTCAGACAGTGTGAATCTAATGCCCTCCAATCCTGTGAATCCCTTTGTTCCTGATTTCACGCTTGATTTGCCCACAGCTTGAGTCTGGCTGCTATCAGCGCTCTTCTCTCCTGCTTTCACTGCTGCCAACAAATCCACAGAGCCACCCAGGATCCATGGCTCCTCTCCCTCACCCTCTCTCTCTCTTTTTGCTCTCTCCTGCCATTGTTCGCTCCAACAACACTGTGAAACGCTTTCCAAACTTGTGCCAAGGAGTTGTGTTTGTTTGTTTGCAACTCTCTCTCTCTATCTGTAAACACACAAGCAATCTGCCAAGAGAATCAGAGAGAATTCATGCAATTTATTATGCTGTTTGAAATAATTCCATTAGGGACACGTGTAAGCACAAGAAACCCGCTGGAAGTATATCTATATTAAATGATTTCCTGTAGAGTTGCAGGACTAAAGCCCTCGTGCATTGACAACAGCACAACATGCACGCAACAAATCGCTCTTGAGTCTTCAGGCTGATTCAACACCTCTCCTGAGAGGCCTTTCAGCCGCACTGTTTGTGAAATCTTCTGCGTCTAAAGTGATGCATCAGCCAGGCTCTTCTCCTGCTCCTTGCATCCCTGCAGCACTTGTGGGCGAGCTGGTGTTGTGACAGCTGTGAGAGGGGGCGAAAAGAGGGAGAGAGCGGAGGGGGAAAGACAAGGAGAAAGAAGGAGAAAGGAAGGAGCAAGGCGCGAGTCCCCTGAGAGAGGGTGCCGGTGCTCCACGGCTCTGAGTCGCCGCCTGCATGCCAATGAGGAGATTCCCCTGCAGCAGCAGCAGCAGGAGGGGCGTCTGCTGACACACGACCATGATAGTCCTTCATATTCACATTACACACTGCTCACAAAGAGCTGGACTGGACGGGGGATCTTTTATCTAAACTGTAAAAAATGATCTGAAAGAAAATGGGTCAAAATGCAGGTTGAAATGTTTTCTACACAACAGAAAATATTCTTCATGATCTCTAGATTTATTTCGCTTCATCTTTACAGGGTAAATAACAAAAAATATACGTCTGTTATTTTAACCTCTACAGCTTTAGCTCCTTTTGAAAGCCTTCTACTCAAAAATGACACACTCATAAAGAAAAGAGTATTTCTCTGCAACCACAAGGTCTATTTGAACTAGTTTGGCGTCATAATCACAAAAACACCTGAAAGATTTGTCCATATATATATATATAGTGAATATCTCTTGGAAATGATGCTGGAGTGGCTGTAAAGCTCTAAAAATTAATAATCAAATATTTGACATCATTTCTGCAATGGCCTATTGTTATAAAGTGATGCAGAGCAAAATTACAGAGTTTTTATAACAAAATGATTTGGTGAGGATTTTTAAAAACAGTTCACTTTTTCGTACATTTTTGCGAGAGAGCGTGCAAGCATCCCCAAAACTGGGAACTTTGGGACTGTAGAGTTTAATACCATTGGATTATTACCATATATATGTTTGATAGAAAGAAATTGTGCTGTTGTCAGTGCTTGTCAAAAACAAAAAGTTCAAATTTGCCCACAAACACAAATTAGCACTGGGCTAAGTAAAATTTCAGAAAGTGAATTGAGTTTCTGATATGAAACTAAAAAAAATAAACAATAGCAATGCCTGTTTTACTAACATCAAGAAAGTTAGGAAGTATGATGTACTGGTTTGATATTTCTACGTAGATGATTGCTTAAAAAAAAAAAAAAAAAGCTAAACTGTAGACATCTATCTGCTGTAACTTACTGCCAGTGTTACAGTGACACATGCCACCATTGAGAATAGACTGTATTTGCAAAATTTTGTTTAAATTACTAGCAACTGTCTAAAGCTCTGGAACTCTCTCCCACCAGACATTCGAAACCTGACCTCACTGTCATTTTTATTATTAAATTGTGCAAATATTTGGGCATTATTTTTGGTTATTGCAATTTACATTTTTTTACTCTGAACTTCCATATGTTTAAAAAGGACAAAGTCTCAATTGTTATTGATCAGATGTATTAGGAATTAAAGAATCTTCTGGATCTTCAGTCATATTTTTGACTAAGAGAGAGCAGGCACTGCCCTTCTCCAGTTTTTCATCCAGTTTCCTTTTGTATTTCTGTGATTAAGTTGGTGTGCAGAAGTTGGTTGACTATTTTTAAATCATCAAAATTGCAAGAATTTACATTTTCCACTGTTGAATCTTCAGAAAGTTCTCAGCAGAGCCTCAAAATGTAAAAGGAAGAAATGGAAGTTGCTTCAGTAAATATGCCACCTTTAAGTCAGTGATAAAAGTGGGACCAGGACTCGTTTAGAGGCACGGGATCCATCCAAAACACATAAAAAGCAATAATTTCATATGGGAGATTTTATCCTTGATTGTAAAACGTGTATAAAATATGTCAAATTTTAGGAGACTGTTGTGTTTTTGTGTTGTCCTCATGCCATAAGGAAACACCTTCAGGTGAGTGTGCATGGCTTGCCACGTTACATGAATACTTCAATCATCTCCAGGTAGGACATCTTGAAGATGCCCTAACTCGTCTCATTGCCTACTTTTGCTGTCCAATGCATCTCAAGCCGATTTCACTCTTTAGATTTTATTACTTAAGGCCAGATTTCAAAGATTTGAGGTCTACAGGGAACTGAAAAGATCTTTGTGTCTCTTGAACGGTCCATCATATTTTTCTACCAGCAGAAGAAGAGTCACATCTGTTGCTAACAGCAGCAGTATGTTAAAGACTGTTGGCTGTGTTTAACCACCTCCCCTCTCCTCTCCCCCTCCTCCAGAAGAATTAATAACTAATTATGTCAGGTCACTCGTCCAGATGGTCCTATCAGATGGGCCCGCTGTCTGAACCTCACCTCCAACAAGCACCTCTGACCCTGGAAACCACGTCGTCCCTGGCAACACAGAGCCAGAGGCCCATGGACGGATCCAGGGGGGACTACGTGAGGGTTCGAGAGCACATAAAGAAGCAGCGAGAGAGCGTGGAGGGGGTGGCGTATGAGCTGGGCGTGTCCGATCAGTGTTGGATGGCTGCTTTTTAAATCTCCATGAATACAAGGCTCCCCGCCTGGGCCCTGATCTCCACGCTCATGATTCTGTTATTACACGCCGTGTTCCTGTGATGGGCAGATGGCTCAGAGCATCGACGCACGCATTCACACACATTCAACACACGCCGCATCAATGGACACAACCTGATACTCCCCTTTCTTGTCTCATTAGGAGGCTATAGAAACATAAGAACATAATAGGGAGGAATTAAGTGCCTGTGTGGATGTCAAAGGGGGGGATGTGTCAGAAGATTGGGGACGGGGGCTAACAAGTGAGGGGTGGGTTGTCTCTGCTTTGTGCACTGATTAGAGCTTTAGACGGGGCTGATGGGTAAAAGACGAGCCCTCTGGGACGGAGCAGCTTTTAAACGGACACTTTAACAGCCAGGGAAAGTGACAGCTGAGGGAAATGGGCGTCAAAGCTACCGGCCGTATGTGTCAGGTGAAAGATGGTGAGGGTTTAGCATTAGTTACAGAGAACTCATACATGTCATTGATAGTGTTACAGAGTGACAGAAACAAACGATCATCTGGTGTTTTCAAATCTGAGCAAAGTTTGATAGCACCAACTCATTTAGATATTAGAGCGCAATCCTAATTTAGTGTTATCGTGGCTGAGCCGTGTTTGGTTTGGTTTGGACATTATTGTTAAATTATTAAAGTAAATTATAGAATTAGCTGTACAGAAAATGTTTGGACACTTCCATGTTGACATTCAAGTTTTACCAGAAAAAATAAACTTTTTTTAATTCAGAATCAGAGATGGTCAGAATATTAACTTTTAAAGATATACATGGAGATTAGTAATGCTACATGATTAAACAATATCATCTATAGCAAGAGTTAATGTTGATTAAAAAAGACGGCAGGCCTAAGGCTCAGGAAAACACTGTTAACGATGACATGCACAAACGTAAATCTGCTTTCTTAAGGGATGGTCTACGGCCCGGGACCCTGCCACAGAGCTCTGTTGTATGCTTTGAACATAAATCGTACTTACATTACTACAAAAACCAACAACTTCAGCTTGTGCATTACAGTTTTAAAGAGTTCTTCCTCTGAACTTTGACCTGTGTGCGAAGCCCTCTTCGTGTCACTTGTGCAAAAACTTCTTAAAAGTGTGACTGTTGTAAATTTCAGTTAAGTTTAGCAGATAAAATAATTATTAAAGATGCATGTGAGCATATTTTGATTGAATGATTTAATAAAAATAAGTATTAAAATCAGAAATTGAGTTCTGTGGGGGAAAACTACATCTTATTTTTTGGTCATTTCACCTTGCCCAAACACCAACCAATGAAATAATGGGGAGTTTAAAATGTTGGATAAAAATATTCATATATTTTTTTTTAGCGTAGAGATATTTTTGACAGCCTTAATGTTTAGAAGTGTTGACAATGTACTTTATACCGTCTGTAGGAGTTTGTCTACAATTTTCAGTAACTAAAAACATGAAACTTATCCATACTCGCTGTCAACAACTTTTATTTTTGTTGTATCAGAACTTGAGCGTTACCAATGCTGTTTCAGTTTAACAATAATTATATCAAAAGTTGTGTATGTGTGGCTAGTCGGGCGATGCATTGATAAGAAACTAAGAAACACATCACGAAACAGCGGTGATGAATTTATCATGCTGTGTCTTAAGCAGAGGAATCTATCTTGATAAATCAGATAATCAATTCAAATATAAATGTTGTATATGTTCAGAACTCACAACATTATCTGTTTAAACAAGCCGTTTATAATCAGTGTTATTCATAACCATGGATAAACTTTGCTGTCTGTTCCACAAACAGAAACATGAACAAAAGTAACAAAGAGACAGAGAGTCAGTGGCTGGAGGCTATCAATGTTGTGTTGTTAACGTCAGTAGTTATTTAAGAAGCACAATACTCATTCTGAATCCCACAAAGTATCTGAAGGGAAAAGAAATTAGCTTTATCATTTTGCCAAATCGGCAGTTACATGTGAATTATAAAAGGGAATCTTGCAAGTGTTGCATATGGATTATGACTCTGTCATATGTGGTTAATATGACTGACAAAACATCTAAAAAAATTTAAAGTATTTCAAATCATTATAAATAAAAGCATGGATCCATGCCTGGAGCCTTATTCAGTGTAAACATTTACTGTCTTTGCCCAGAGTTCATGCTGTTGCACTTATGCCCTTTTTGTATGTATTTAACATTTCTAACATGGGTTTGCACCAGGGTAACATCGGCAGAAAGGAGACTTAAAAGGAAACTAGAACAAAGTCAACCCCACTGTCTGTCAAATCCTACATGTATAGATATTAAATAACTGCAGCACAAATAAATGCATCATTCTCCATGTTAATCCTGCAGTAAAAAGTGAGTACTGGGGGTGGTGGTTTGGCGGAGTGGTTGGCAACCAGGCACCCCATGTATTTGCTTCTGCCGGTCCAGGTTTGAATCCCGCCTGTGACCAGTTTGCAGAGTGTCTTCCCCTACTTTCTCACCCCCTTTCACAAGCCTATCCACTGTCTCTCTTCTATTAATAAAGGCACAAAATGCCCAAAAAATACATTTAAAAAAAAAAAAAAAAAAAAGTGAGTACTGTGCATCTGGATGTATATAAAAAAAAAACAAAATTGTATGTTTACTTTTACTGCAGATCATTGCAGAGTGAGTCAGTTAAATTTTGCAACTCTTAAAATAAATGTGATTAATATTACTTTACGACCCATCATATTTTGTAGGTTTGGGCTCTGTTTGATTGTTGATATCTTTCTGTTGCAATGTCCTTTAACATGTGCTAGAGCTCACAGACTTGTTCAATACGGGGGTCCTGTGCAAATTAAACTATGGGAGCTCACAGTCTTTTCACTCTTTTTGTCACAGTAGCCTTAAAATTTCTTTATTGCTAAATTTCAGAGAACTGCTGAAATAAACCTGATGAGTTACTTTTTTTTCCTGGTGAACATTTGAGGAGTGTTCTCCGTTTTCCCTTGCTCCCTGTTAAAAGCCTGATGTCTCCTTTAGAAGTTGTCACATAAAAGCCTCCTAAACTCTTGAGCAAACAGGAACTTTAGCAAAGCCTCCCCGAGCGAGGACCAGCTGACGTCTCTGAATCGTATTTGAGCAGGAGAACCGGGACAAAGCAGCTAAGAAGAGACCAAACAAAGACACCTTAAAAAGGATTTATAGTGTTGAACCAAATCTTATTCAACCTGAATTTTTCTCGTCTTTAGGGAAGAAGACGACAGATGAAGAGCCGGGACTCAAGAGCAGCTCCCTGCACTGCTATCTCCATGTTCATCACAAGCCTGATGACACGGAGCAGTTTAACAAATCAAAGAAATGACGACAAGTAAAGAGGAGACTGGTGGCCGTCACTCACTTAATTAGAGCAAACGGCCTGACACATGTTGATAAACACGGATAATTAGTTGTGAAAAGGTTCATCATTATCATTACATCATTACTTTCTGCCATTGTGGCGTTAAGTGTTTAACAAGATTAGCCTGCTGGTCACGTTTCTCCTCTCAGGCGAGCAGACAATGGACAACTTTACAAGCTGCTGCCTTCAGGCTGCTGTCCACAGCCTTTGGACATAAATCACGGCAAAAAGACACAATAAAACCGGGATTTTATCCAAGAGACAAAATCATGCTGCTAAGGTTGACAAATGTTTGATTCCATAGGGTAAACTGAATGAAGATGAAGCAAGAGAGGCCAAAAAACAATTTTGGTGAACTATTTTTTTCTAATTACAAGGTTCAAAGCTTTGCCATAAGTAGGAATCATATATTATATTTACTCCTAACAATCTACAACCATGAATGGATAAAGTTTTTTCTCTATGATGGCTAAAATCAGAGGCAATAAATGTCCCATCTGTCAAATCCACGTTTTTCGAACTTCTAACAACAGCTATGATCCCAACCCATTTTAAATTCATGTAAATTGTAATGTGCTGTGAAGTACCACCATTATTCCACAATCACAACCAAACCATGGCCCTTATGACAACTGTCCTGCAGACCACTCATCATATGAAAGTTATCGTGTAGAAAGCTCTCATCTCCATTTTTCATGATTATCATGTTGTAACATCACTGCTGTCAGTTACCCTTATCTGAGCGTAGGTTTTTACAAATTTTAAGCTACTTGGAAGTATCAAAAAACAAATTATCTGTCACATTTTATTATCAACTTGATCTAAAAAACACTGCTTTCTCCTGCCCATTAGCAATGATTTTTTTTAATTTAAAGCAACTCCAAGTAAAGAGAAAACAACATAACCCTGACAACAGGCCTAGACATGTTAACTGGCAGCATGGTTTGAAAATATGGGAAGATGAGAGATTAATGGAAAAATAAACTGCAAGTCATGCCCATCACTGCCTATTATCAGCATCAGTTAACTTATGGTTAATAATCAAAGATCCCTCAGGCTGGTACCGCCCACAGCAGAACAGATAACAGGGATGGAAAGCTTCATGATACAATGCTACTTTTCACTGACCTGTACTCTGAGAATGATGCAGGATCTGCGTTTGTCAGTACAGCTGTCATCCCTGACATCAAAGCTGCCCTTTAGAGCATCAAATAAGCAACTGAAACAAAAATGACCAAGAAAAATAAATGATTGAAAATAAATCTATGTAATAATAACTAAAGACAGGAACTGATAAGATACCAGTGCCTTTATTAACTCAGCATATCAATCCAGTTCTTTATTAATCAGCTCATATAATTAATGTGAACTTTCTGTGCTGAAAAAGTTTATTTCTCAGGTTTTCAGTGTCAACATCCAGCACATGGTACTACCAATATTTAAAGCCATGCTGTGCAGACAAAAACGAGTCCCTGCTGGTCCAACCGAACTCGATCCATCCATAAACTCACACATAAATACACTATATTGCCAAAAGTTTTCGCTCATCCATCCAAATAATCAGAATCAGGTGTTCCAATCATTTCCACAGCCATAGGTGTATAAAATCAAGCATCTAGGCATGCAGACTGCTTTTACTAATATTTGTGAAAGAATGGGTCGCTCTCAGGAGCTCAGTGAATTCCAGCGTGGAACTGTGATAGGATGCCACCTGTGCAATAAATCCTGTCGTGAAATTTCCTTGCTCCTAAATATTCCACAGTCGACTGTCAGCTGTATTATAAGAACGTGCAAGTGTTTGGTAATGACAGCAACTCAGCCACGAAGTGGTGGGCCACTTAAACTGACCAAGCGGGGTCAGCAGATGCTGAGGCGCATAATGCGAAGAGGAGGCCAACTTTCTGCAGAGTCAATCGCTGCAGACCTCCAAACCTCACATGACCTTCAGATTAGCTCAAAAACAGTGCAGAGAGCTTCATGGATGGGTTTCCATGGCCGAGCAGCTGCATCCAAGCCTCACATCACCAAGTGCAATGCAAAGCGTTGATGCAGCAGTGTAAAGCATGCCTCCACTGGACTCTAGAGCAGTGGAGACACATTCTCTGGAGTGACGAATCACGCTTCTCCATCTGGCAATCTGATGGACAAGTCTGGATTTGGTTGTTGCCTGGAGAACGATACTTGTGGGACTGCATTGTGCCAAGTGTAAAGTTTGGTGGAGGGGGGATTATGTTGTGGGGTGTTTTTCAGGAGCTGGGCTTGGCCCCTTAGTTCCAGTCAAAGGAACTCTGAATGCTTCAGCACACCAAGACATTTTAGACAATTCCAAGCTCTCAACTTTGTGGAAACAGTTTGGAGCTGGCCTCTTCGTCTTCCAACATGACTGTGCACCAGTGCACAAAGCAGGTCCATAAAGACCTGGATGACAGAGTCTGGTGTGGATGAACTTGACTGGCCTAAACAGAGACCTGACCTCAACCCGACAGAACACCTTTGGGATGAATTAGAGCGGAGACTGAGAGACAGCCCTCTCGTCCAACATCAGTGTGTGATCTCACAACTGATGATCCACAACAAACCTTGTGGACAGCCTTCGCAGAAGAGTAGAAGCTTTTATAGCTGCAAAGGGTGGACCGACGTCATATTGAGCCCTGTGGATTAGGAATGGGACATCACTTAACTTCATATGTGAGTCAAGGCAGGTGAGCA